>OX376186.1:9065944-9665944 GCA_947363905.1 Lithophane semibrunnea
CCGATCATCTCCATACTATCAATCAGGTAATAGAAAAATATAATGAATTCAACAAACCGCTTTACCTGGCCTTTGTGGATAATGCCAAGGCTTTCGACAGTATAGACCATCAGTGAGTTATTAATGCCCTGGAGTCCCAAAATATTACGCACACATACATTGACCTCTTCGACACCATATATCGAAGTAGCTCTGCGAACATCAAGTTGCATATTGCTGGCCCAAATTTCAACATACAAAAAGGTCTTAAACAAGGCGATCCACTCTCACCTAAGCTATTCACAAGCGCACTGCAGGAGGTTTTTAACAAGTTGCCGGATTCGTGGCAATCACGAGGCATAAATGTTAGCGGCCACCAACTAACAAACCTCCGCTTTGCTATGATATTGTGCTATTCTCCACATCACCTTCAGAACTCGAAGAAATGCTCTAAGATCTGAGCACAGCAAGTCTTGAGGTTGGACTTTCAATGAACTGATCCAAAACGCAGGTCATGACCAACAGCACAAAACGTAGGGTTGAGGTAGACGGGCATGTGTTGCAATATGTCGATGAGTATACTTATTTGGGCCAGATAGTGTCTTTCAAGAACAGGCAAGACAAAGAAGTCGAAAAACGAGTCCAAAATGCTTGGAAGACCTACTGGGCCCTTAAAGAACATATGAAAGGAAATCTCTCCATATGCTTGAAAAGAAAACTCATCGATATGTGCATCCTGCTCGTCCTAACCTATGATGCACAAAGTTGGTCACTTACTGAACAACAGAAGTCCAAACTCAAGATTTGCCAGCGCGCAAAGGAGCGCAGCATATTTATTAGGTGTCAAGCGAACAGAGCGCGTTAGGAACACCACCCTGCGCTCCATAACTCAAGTAAAACAGCCAGGCTGAAGTAGGAGTGGGCCGGCCACGTCGCACGAATGCACCCGGAGAGATGGGCAAAGATCGTCACTCACTGGACGCCTGAAGGAGGACATCGCCGTCGAGGTAGACCGCGGCGAAGGTGGTGTGACGATCTAATAATGTTTGCGGGGCCAACATGACCAGAAATCACACAAAGTAGAGAGCTTTGGAAGGAAAAAGTGGGGAGGGAGGCCTTTGCCCAGCAGTGGGACAAAAAATAGGCTAAAAAAAACAATGTTTGCTATTTCAAAATATAACTTCTAGGATGAATTCAAGCTGAAAATTTTACTTTGCAAGTTTTTATCAGCAAGCCAACATTTTAGAGGAGTAAGATATGTTGGCCTTACAATAAAGAAACAGTAAAGATATAAATATGCCTAAATAGACGGTCAAAACTGCGAATTCGTCGAAAATAAAAGAAAATAGCGCCCAACTGTTAGCCGCTAAATGTTCGCACAATAACAACAGCTAGAAAAGCACAAAAACAGTACAATGACGTGGCGCGACTGTCAGATGTAGCTGTCCCGCACACCAGAATAACAAAGTTACCCTGTTTGTTTTAGTTCTTTTACAGCGCGATACTATAGACATAGAAATTATCAAAGATAAAGAAGATAAGTTGATTAGCCAAATATAAGACAATTTGTATGTAAAAACTAGCCAAGTAAAATTTTCAGCTTGAATTCATCCTAAATGCTTTGTGTAAATAATTCGACTATTCAATGAAGTTATATTTTTAAATAGCAAACATTGTTATAACAGAAAAAACAAAAAAAATTGTTCTAAATTTATTTTAGAATATTGTCTGTTCTTTATAAATTTCAGGATTATCTATAGAACTTGGCACCCATTTAGTACTCAATTCTTTTGTCGGCGAAGTCGACACTTTGAATTTGGCTCCCATTTCACATTTATGTTTTTGATTGGATTTGAATTACCTTTGAATGTGTTACGAAACTGTCCGAATGAAAATAGCTTTAAAATTTTAATTACATTACCAATTACTAATAATTTATTGATAGAAAGAAACAAATTGGTTTATTTGATACAGAAACACTAGCTAGAATGAAGTGGATTTAAAGAGTATAAAAGTTGCAATAACAGGTTCTCTAACACATAGGTACTGAATGATAGGTGTTTATTGATCTGAATAATACAGAACCTATAATCAGTTCGTGGTTGAACTGAGCCTTTGAGTTAATGCTTATGAGACAGGTCCGCCTAAACGCAGCTGGTAGTCCAAATGAACTAATTACGTTGGACAAATATCGCGACCATAGGAATAATAGCACTTTTCAAGGTACTATTTATTCTTAAAACAACCTTGACGTCGCGTTTGGCCTTTTTTTTTTGTGTTCATATCTTCGTACATATTGTTCGCTCTTTGTCTTAGAAAAGGCAAAGATTCTAATGTGATTTATCAAGATTCGCGGCAGCTTCTTGTTCATGTCAAACTATGGTTATTTTTTGAAAGCTGAGCATAGGGGGTCTGCAACGTTTTATCAAAAGTCGTGCCAAAATTGGCTCGTGCGGCGAAATAGGTCTGCCGCCGTCGAAAATGTTGCACGCGACAGGGTCATACGAGTATAATCTTTGCTACCATTTTGATACTGATGAATAAAAAACCTGTAGTGTAGCTGTATAATAGCAAAACATAAATTTAAAGCAACTCGTGTTGTAATTCGAATCAGGTTGACAATTATGCATCTTAAAACTTACTTTGTTGTCTAGTTGTTGTTTAAGTTGATTACAAATGTTATTCCTCTAAGATTGAGGTTTAAATGCATAAATAATGAGCAATTGAGTTGCTATGCCACTGTGCCTTCTCTGAAATGTCGTAACGTGCCCTTTATGTTCACCTTTAGCATAACTAACACATGTAAGGTTCGCGTGACCTGCATAACACATTTGGATAAAATTACTCAGTTAAAGTCGATTGAATGATCAAAATGGAGTTATTTTTGCATCAACTATATTTCTGTAACTTATTTCAGATTCTACACTTAATTATTTGTATCGATTCTGGCACTATCATGTTAATCATGTTGAAAAAAATAACGGGGTTGATAGAAAAAAACACATGATCATTGTGTACCCTTCTATCGGGCACAGCATGAGAGAGGAACAGGGCTTAGATCCTTCACAGCATAATTACACACTAAAAGTCATTGCATGGATGTATTAAAATATTCAGATACTGTCTAGATGTGGTTAATGGCAACACTCGCATATGCAGTTAATGTGTGAGTGCGGTCATTTTCACTCACAGCTGTTGTGTCTGTGACTGCATCACGCACCACTTATACGCACTAGGCTATGACATTTCACGTCACTATAATATTGTAAAGTCTGTTCCGTTCAACCCGACCACACCATATGGTACCTACATAAATGTGTGCAAATAGGTTCTGCTGTTTGAATTAGAACTACGCCCTTCAATGTGGTAACATGATGAGCTTATAGGTAGGCCGAATGTATCGGAAAAAGTATTTTTAGTACAAATAAGTCCACGTACCGAATCCAATCAACGTTATTCATACCAATTTTCCGTTTTCCACTGCTACAATTCATACATTGACAGCACTAAATTGTATTTTTAATGACCTGTTTTTATTTCAGGGGTGCCGGTGGGGGAGGGATGTTCGGCGATGTCAATATTTCAGCCATTTTGGATTCATTTAGTATAAGTTACGACAAAAGAGTAAGGCCAAACTATGGAGGTTAGTATACAATGATTATTTGAAATCCTTGCAAAAAACTTGCTAGAAATAGGAAACTGGAATATAAGCACTACTTTTTCTTTGAAAAGGTAGCGTTTTATTTCACAAGAACTATAAACATTCTATTTTGAGTTTCTATGATGCTAATGTTGTGAAACAATTATGTACGTGTGAACATATTCGAAGATGGTGGAATATAAAGGAAACGAAAAAAGAGACATTATTCTATTTTAATTTCTAATAGTACTATATGAATAGACAAAAAAAATTAATGTCAGACAAGAATAAATGTATGGATAAAAAAAACTACTGATTGAATTTGCATTCTTTCTATACATATGTATGTATAATAAAATAGGCAAAACTGTAGGTTTCCATTAGTGAAATAATTTTTGTAATTGGATCAGTAGTTCCGAAGATTACATACAAATTCACCACCTCTATATAATATTAGTATCACTTGATACTAATATTATATAGAGGTGGTGAATTTTAACAAAATTGTACCCACTGCGGGAGCAAACATTGCTGCAATTCGGGAAAGCGCAGTGAGTGCATGGGTGGTGCTCCACAGTGCAATCCAATTATAAAAAAATAATTTAAAGTGAAAAAAGACGCTGTCTCTCGGCAACGGTTGCCTTGGCTGCGTCGAAATAACATACGGTGGCGCGGCGCCCCAGGCCGCCAGCGCGACTGCGCCGCTGTCATCATGCGTGCTTCAAGTCGTTTTCGTGTCATTTTTTTTTAAATGTCATTTTTGTTATTTTAATTTTATTTTAGATTCCATAGTTATATTGTGTATTGTGTGTAAGGTATATTAAGGAAAAATTGTGTAGGTAGTCTCTGTTTATTTATGTTGTACAATGACGACAGTAGTGATACCGTACGAAGCGCCCCGGTCAACCTGCCACATCGCTGGATGCCTTAGTGAGATGCCCTCATTGCCCCCAAGCACGCTTTTTTAAGGGTGAACAGGGTTTGAAGGTACATTGGTGGTAATAAACACAAACCCCACAGTGTGCCTTCATCCTGCCCGCCAATATCCACTCTCGTAACACCAGATTCACCCTCTCAACCCTTTTGGAAAACCCTTGCGAAATTAAAAACATCAACCCCCGTTTTAAAGAGAGTTCCTCGTGGCGCAGGACCATCCGTAGCTTCAAGTTTTGCGCGTTGTATCCGCGCTCACCGCCAGAGAGAACTCTCTCAGTGCCTGGGAGCAATTACTCACCTTCCCGTTTAGAATTCTACATGTACAAAAAAAATTGGCAAATAAAAAAACACTAACAGCACAAATTAAGGATAATTGTAACATTTCGGCCCAAAGTTTCGACCCTAAATTTAACAGCGCACCTCCCCCAAAGAGGTTTATTGCACCATATGGAGTCTAAACTAGGCGAGGGTGATATCAGAGGTGCAGCTAGGATCGTCTTCAGCAGCGATGTGGTTGCGCCGTACTCTCCAGAGACACTTACAGCTCTGGAGAGCAAACACCCCACCCCGGCAGATGACCGCTCCTTCCCTAACCCACCCACCCGATCCGGAATCCAAATCACCGTGTGCTCCTTTCGAAGTGGCTCCGCTGGCGGCCTCGACAGCCTGACATGAAATGAAATGAAATGAAATGAAATGAAATTGTTTATTCTGTAAATAGGATATTGGAATCACTTTTACACGTCATATTAAAAAGTTGTAAAAATAAGCTAGATGAGGTCGGCGTTTCCTATCTGACTACTCTGAGAAGAAAGGCCGAAACAAACTCAGAGGTCACCGTCTCCTTTAAAGTCCAGACATAATCTTGGTCAGGCCATATGAGGACCATGTAGATAAGAGTCTGAAATGGTCTTTTGAGGAAAGAACCACACAGATTTGAGTGGACCTGTCCAGTCAGTGCAAGCATTTGTCAGTAATAGTGGAGCTCAACTCAGAACTAAAGCCTTCTAACACTAACACCTTAACATCTGAAGGACTTATTGTGTTCAGGCGCCGGGGAGGCTGGTGAGTCACTTTTGAAGGAGCTGACAGCCCTCATCAATCTGACACTCTCTGGCAATATGAACGAAGCCGTCATTGATATCTTGTATGGGGCAAACCTATGTGCCCTGCACATGAAGGATGGTGGCATTCGTCGCCTTGCCGTAGGATTCACTTATCGGTGTATCGCAGCCAAAATTTGCTGTGCTTTCTACAGTGAATCACTGGCCAGCAAATTCCAGCCCCTACAGCTAGGCTTCGGGTCCAAAGGCGGCTGTGAGGCTGCGGTACATGCACTATCCGTTTACCTCAACAGCAATAAAGGGGAAGTCATCCTCAAGGTTGACATAAAGAATACTTTTAATTTCGTAAACAGGGACACCTTGTTGACAGAAGTTCAAAAAGAAATTCCCAAAATGTACAGTTTTCTCTATCAATGTTACAGGCACCCTTCTAAATTACTTTATAAAGACAACCTTTTGGAATCAGCCGTTGGATGTCAACAGGGTGACCTTGAGCCAGTCTTTTTTAGTTTGGCAATAAATCCAATTATTCAACAGCTAAATTCTAAATTCAACGTATGGTATTTGGATGACGGAACCCTAGGAGGTGATGTAGACACAGTCTTAAAAGATTTAACCTTTTTAAAAGAAAAATTCAGCTCCATGCGCCTAGACCGTAACCTCTCGAAATGTGAAATTTACCTTCCCCAAACCACTGACAGACAGACTACCATCGCAAAATTTAACACAAAAGCACCAAACATCAAAATTACCGAAAGAAGCTCACTTCATCTCCTGGGGTCCCCAATTTTAGACAAATCCTTTCCAACGTTCATTGAGGAGAAGATACAAAATTTCAATGATGTCTCGGAAAGAGTTTTCAAAATTAACATTCATTCCGCCTTCACCGTCATCCGGTATTGTTGCTTTGGACCAAAATTTACGTATAGCCTTCGCTCCTCACACATCTGGAAGCATCCACAACTTTTAGAAAAAGTGGACCAAATTATTAGAAACACACTAACCTCAATCCTAAATGTGGCTCGTGACGACCGAGCGTGGCAGCAAGCCACACTTCCCATTCGCTTGGGTGGTCTCGGCGTTCGCAAAATTTCCAGTATAAGTTAACCGGCCTTGCCTCTCCTCCGACAAAAGTACCGATAAAATAACCAGGAACATTTTATCTTCCTCACTGGTTGATTTTGAGGTACCGTGTTTGGCTGATGCGTTGAACGCTTGGAAAATGGCTTGATCCAATACGGATTTGCCCGACAACGCGTCCTCCCAGAGACGGTGGGACGTGCCGCTCTGCAGTATTATACGGAATATCCTGGTAAACCCGTTACTTAATACGGTTGCGCGTGCCCGTCTGCTGGCTGTGGGAGAATGGGACTCGGGCTTATGGCTTCAGGCGCTCCCGTCATCCACCATAGGTACTATGATGGATGACTCATCGTTTCGGCTCGCTACATGTCTCTGCTTAGGCGCACCTTGTGTTGCTCGGCATCGGTGTCACTGCGGCAAAGCTGTCGACAGTCTCGGGCACCATGGCCTGGCACCGGACGAATACTTCGACGCCTAAAGGTCCCTTTGTTTTTATACTTATTGGTTTTTAGTCCTTTTAGTTTTCGTTAATTTAAGTAGTATAATAAGTTACCCAATAAATGTATAATTCCCATTTTGAACGAGTTATTGGAAGTTTAAAAAAAGAGTTACCATTGAAATTTCGAAATCAAAGTTATGATGACAGAAATTCAGAATCGAAATACACTCAAAAATCTTAAAGGTAAACGCTCGGGTAGATGGTAACATTATCGCCGGTGCCGTTGTTTTTATAGAGTTACATACAAATCAGCCGTGTCGCTGAGGTCTGTCATTGCGATTGGGCGACGTTGTCACTGCCGTTTGCAGTTGCGGTCGCCTTCGGAAGAGCAGCTTTAAGATGGAATAGTTAATCTATCTGAATAATTCGGATTAATTATGATTTATTCGTATCGCAGTTTACTACGGTAGGTACTTAAGGACAAGGCTGTTACTTCCTGCAAGATCAGTGGGCATCTAGACAAGGAAAAGTACAAAGCAAAAACGAAGTATTACACCGAAATCCCACGATCCGCGATTTTGCGGACGGACACCGAGGAGCCAGGTCGACGGACCGTGGGAAGGCGATGGGGTATCGCAGACATCAGAAGCGCCTCGGTGCGCGGTGCGTGGCGGTCTGTGGTCGACGTGCGTGCCCGTCTACAATATTGCCGACCGTGGGATCCACCATTAGTTTCTGCTAGTGTTATTGTTATCGCTAAGGGCCCAAGCATTATCCTACTTATAACAAAGGCCAAAACCGATAGTCTCCATGGAACAATGACTTCTCATACTATTCAGTTAGAACAAAAAGCAACAGAGGGCTAGCGTGCACAGCGATAAGATAAATGCGATGAGTTTTAAAATCTAAAATGGAATAAAATTCGTGATTGTCCATTACGCGCACAGTGGTGAAATATCCGCGCGTTTTCCCAACAAAAATGCGCCTCAACCCCCATCGATAATGGACATAAAAATATCTGTATCTGCGTATACTTACTGTCACGCAGAAAAAAATACCTACACACTGTATTGAGTACATCCGCTCTCGGCATTGATGCCTATAGGGATTTTCATTAGATACGCGGTGATATGCGTTTGCATCTCATAAAAAAATTAGGGCTATGCCGAATGAACATTGAAACATCTGACAATTTAGACATTGTAAGCTCTAAAATTTAAACAATCTAGGCAATCACGACATGACCGCACAGCGCCGTGTCACGAGAACAACTGCGTGGCCGACAGCCGCGTCCGTGCGAATTTTTTTCCGCAGTGCGCAGCGTTTACAAATCTATGCAAAAAATCCGTGCGGCGACGCACCGTCACCACAAATCTGCAATAAACCGCAGAATTTGAATCATGCGATTTTTCCAGAAGTGTGCATGCTTCTATGTGGTTCTATTTTTTACGCAAAATCTGTAACTATAGATATAGATTTTGCATACGGATATTAATTGCTGTGCGCGCTAACCCTTAATTATTTAGAGGTGTGAGGGACAGGGTGTGAAGTTCACTCATCCTCCATAGAAAAAGGCGGATCCTCCGACCAGACGGGTGTCGTGTCTGGCAGGCAACTGCCCAATGATTGATATCGGGATCTCGTATACAATTGTGTTGATCGCGCGGTAAACTCTAATTGCGCGATGCAGGATTTTGTGTGACGTCAGGTCTTTGATGCGTAGTTCGCATGTGGCGATGTAGATGCCGCTATAGTTCTATCATCAAATTAAACACTGCATAGCCATTGCATTTACTTTATTTTGTAAATATTATCCACGTGTTTAAAAAAAAACTACGTAAACGTTTTAGCTACCCACTACTACGCCCTCTGACATTTTCGAGACCGGGGGCACAACTTGATTCAGATTTAATAAAAATCTATTTATGCCTTAATGTAATCTCCTCTCTTTTCACGACAAGATGTGACCTTCAGAATAAGGACAAGCTTTATAATCATTTTTTTTTGCGTGGCGTGGCATGGTTTTTTGCTTTTATTTGGCATTACGCCACACTTTTATGATGATTTATGTAGATTAAGCGATTATGATGGTGTAAATATTATTTAGTAGATACCTACCCATATCATAGAACACTCTATGACGGATGATTTTTCTGTGTCAATCTAGATTCATAGGTATTGCAACGAGGTATTGCACTAACGTCCCGAATTATTCATCTTTAGATATTTAAAACAGCTGATCCAAAATCAAACGGACTTACTTAGGTATTTATGACGAATGTAGATACTGGAAAGATACACAAACTCTGAAATGCACTTACTTCAGACAACTACCAACAACACATACAACTACAATTTCCCATTTAGTTTATCTAGCTAGACGATATCCTAATTGCCTCCTTCACTGATATTTACATAGCAGGTATTCAGGTATTTGTGTGGGGAAGGTACCACAACTAAAAAGTGGAAAAAAGAACTTTTTACAAAAATAAAAACAAACAACTTCCAAAAAAAAAAAGTGAAAAATAACTTAATTTCGGAAGTCGGTGGCAAAAACCAAAAATTGAAAAGCAAAGACACAAAGACAAGTCGATTTTTTTTTGTAAGATTTTCTTTAAGCGAGTTCCCCATCGCTCTAAGCCTCTAGTGACACAATACCTAGTAGGATGAGTTCGCCTTAACGCCCGGGGGACCTTGCAGAGTTAGTTATCGGGAACAGCTGCTCTCCCTCCCAAAGATGACATTAGCGGAGCAGCCAGGATTCTTTTTAGTAATGGACGCACCGTTTTCTCCAAAAACATTCGCAACTCTGGAGAGCAAACACCCTGCTCCAGAGGATGGCCTTTCTTTTGCCCTTCCGTTCCGTTTTCACTGTTCCGGATAATCACCCACTCCCTCACCATTACAGGCCGAGAGTTTGTCACAGCTGTTTACGCCTTCCACAGCGGCTCCGCTGGCGGCCCCAACGGCCTAACCCCTCAGCATCTTAAGGACCTTATCTGTTCAGGCGCTGGGTAAGCTGGTGATTTGCTCTTAAAAGAACTCTCTCTAAAAGGCTCTGGTTTATCTTATGCTCTCCGGCCAGGTGAACGAGCCGTCATCAACGTTCTGTACGGGGCAAATCTATGTGCTCTGTGCAAGAGCTTTGGTGGCATTTGCCCTATCGCCATGGGAACTGCTCACCGTACTATGGCAGCTAAGACAAGCTGAAAATTTAACGGTAAGGTTGTTTCGCAAAAATTACAGTCCTTGCAGCTAGGTTACGGCTCTAAAGGGGGCTATGAGCTGACGTATACGCCTTGTCGACCTACCTAAATTCTGGCAAAGGAGAGGACATCCTGAAGGTTGACATAAACAATGCCTTAAATTCTGTTGATAGGCACACAATGCTGGCAGAAACTAAAAATGAAATACCTCAAATCTATAGTTTACACACTCACCTTTTGGACAAAATTAACTGGCATTCATTAACTTATATTTTAAATGTGACCATGGACGACAGCGCTTGGACACAAGCTACTGAGTCTGGCTTCTCAATCGTATGGCAGGCCTCGGCGTCCGCAAAACTTCTAGTATTAGTTTATCGGCTTTTAAATCCTCGGTCCACAGCACAGAGATTAATCAGCAATATCTTTGCCTCCACATTGATTATTTTTTTTATACCGTGCTTTATCATCGAGGCTATTGATGCCTGGGGATTGGGGATTTGCTCGCCCGAATTCAGATCCACCCGTCAGTTCAACATTCCAGAGACCATGAGATGCCGTTCTGCAGGGTATTACTAAACCATTTGCTTGACACGTCTGCTACCACTGCGGAGCGAGCGCGCTAGTGGGCTGTGCGTAAGCGGAAGCCGGGACGGATACTCGTGATGTCTTCGGAAAGAAGCCACTCCTACACGGACTATGTTCGACGACTCTTGCGCCATCCCTCTTTCTGTCTCTGCGTTTTTTGGACTGCGAATAACCTGAAGCGGCGTAAATATATTATATTTTTTTCGGTAATTATATTTTCGACCCGTTTGGGGTTGAAACTCTCGGGCCGTGGGGTCCGAATGCTATATGGTTGGGCTGTTTAATTGATTGACACTTCCGGTGATCCAAGGGTTGGCTTTTATGGGCTGCCTTACTGTCTTTTCTTACCATTCGACAGCGATGCGGACAATTTTCGGACGCCCTATTTTTGTTTGTTAATAGGAATATAATATAATTATAATATTTTTTATTGTTTCTTTATTATTTAAACAGACTGTGTAAATAGTGATGAACCAGTAGATATTAATATTATCTAGATAGAGTTACGTCAATATTATTATGTTATAAAATCAAAATCAAAATCAAAAGTCATTTATTCAAACTAGGCTGAGAATCAGCACTTTTAGAACGTCAAAATTACATAAGACAGTCCCCCAAAACGCCCACCGTTCACCACTTCCTAGTGCTTTAGCGTGGCGCAACATAAAATTGTATCTTCGAAACAATTATATGTGAAAAAAAAGAAATAACTTTGATTTCGAGTTCAAGGTAGATATAATATAATAGGCGCAAATCATTTTATGTAATTGCATATAACATTAAAAATGTACTCATAAATACCTGGTAATTGAGGAACAAATTCTTTTTAACACACAGATTGGTTTATGTACATTTGTGCATAAATTATGTATCACTATTTTATCTTTTCATAAATAAAAAATACCTATACTATGCTATATAGGGTCAAATTCAATTAGCTAGCGGAACTCCGCAGACATGATGCACTATACCAAAAATTTATAAAATCAAAAAATAAAGTTAGTATATGTATAGTGTACTGTTAGTATATTTACAGTAGGTATCAGTTGAGAAAATATTTTTATTTGTTTTATCGTGTTGAGATTACGATACCCATCACGGCTGTGAAGTTTACTAAAACAAATGTTATTTTTATTGATATTTCAACTATACCACCAAGTATCGATGACACATTTTTTTATATTTTTTTATAATATTTTGATATCGATCTGTATCATGTCTACGGAGTTTCGCTAACTAATTAAATTTAAACCTGTTTATTGATCTTTAATAGTCGATGGTTTTTAGAAAAAGCAAATATAAACTTAGTACTTTGTACAAACATCAACAGAAAGTTTCATAACATTGACAGTCATAAACTCGCAACTAGAACCTTCATAATGTCGTCGCCGTCGTCGCCTAGCTATTAAGTTCGCCAAAGTTTTAAGCGCGTTCCTCGTTCTGTGTGGCTTGATACAATGCTTAAGAAATATTCTAACTAACTGGAGAGCTCATTACGGTAACTCAGAAATACAGCTATTAGGGGGAAGGTGGGGGGAAATCGGACAGGGGGTGAAACCAGATAGTTGCTATTTCATTACTCTGCAGCGGCGACGGTAGGATCTCAGCGCGTGCGTCTATAAACGAAAAAAAAGGTAAAGGTAAGGTGTAAACAAAGGTAAGTCATGTAATATTTTGACTTTTTTAAAGTGTTGTCATTAAGTTTAGCTATGTGCTATATACAGTTGTATTTTTATGAAGTAATACATATTTAACCTTTTAAAATGGTATTTGTTGTTGCTATGAGTGTAAACATAATCTCTGTTAGTATTACAATTTCAAACATGGCACCTGTGGGGTACAAGCGGACGGGGTGATTTCGACTATCCGGTTTCACCCCGATTGATTTTATAAATAGGTACTGCGGGAGTTTCTTTTACTCCTCTGTTTAATTACATTTTTTTTACTTTTTACAGAGTGCGAGCATCAACATGCCACGAACATATGTGAAAAAGTCAAATAGGCTGCAGTGGTCGGAGTCAGACATGCTTTTAGCCATAAATTCAGTGCTGGAAGGCAGAATGGCATACTTTTTAGCGTCACACATATACTGTACCCAAAAGTTCCTTATGAGATCGTGTAAAGAAGATCAAAGCTGGAAAATCCAAAGATGAAGTGTTTCGAAAGTGCTCTGCCAAAATGCGTCTTCACTGATGAGCTGGAAGGTATACTAGTTGATCATAATATCAAAACTATGGAATCTCGACTATTTGGATTGACTAAAACAGATCTGCGTCTTTTGGCATTCCAATTGGCTGAAATAAATAATTTGAACCACCCTTTTAATAAGGAAGCTGGACTGGCTGGCTTATGGTGGAATCCGATGATCGGCAATATTGCAGAAGGAAACGCACGGCAGACGACCCCAGACCGCCACGCACCGCGCACCGAGGAACTTCCGAGGTCTGCGATACCCCGCACGTACACCTTCCCATGGTCTGTCGTCCGGGCTCATCGGTGTCCGTCCGCAAAATCGCGGATCGTGGGATTTCTGTATTAGATTGGGTTAGTGGATTTCTAAAACGACATTCTGAATTGTCACTAAGATCACCTGAAACTACGAGAGCAATGGGGTTTAATAGAGCTGTAGAGTCATCGTTTTTTAATCTTTTAGATACACTTCATGCTAAGCACGCTTTCAATTCCAGGCGAATTTATAACATGGACGAGACTGGATTGACCGGATTGAAAATTATATCGGTCAAAGGTAAAAAACAAGTTGGTGCCTTAGCTTCAGCAGAACGGGGACAGTTGGTAACGGCAGTGCTTTGCTTTTCTGCAGCTGGACATTATGTTCCACCTCTTATGATTTTTCCTCGCGTACGAATGAAGAGTGAGCTTTTGGATGGTGCACCACCAGGCACAGTAGCTGTATGCTATCCAAGTGGTTGGATGCAACAACATATTTTCACTGAATGGATGCGTCACTGCAAGAGTTGCATCAGTTGTTCTGAGCAAGAATATTTATGTTTTGTATGCAAAAATGCGAATTATTTGATTATTTAGTTTTAGTGTTAGTATCTTTATTCACCCCTTGAATAAAAAATGCCTATCCGGTTTGACCCATAGGTATGGGGTGAATTCGGATTTATAATTTTTATTAAAAATTATATTATTTTGCAGTTACTAAGATTGATCTCTAACATTTTTATGCCAAAGTTATGCCTAAGGTATACTTAAACAATTATGACATTGATTATCTCAATAAATAACATAGTGAATTATATAATGTGTCTTTTTCTTAACTATCCGTTTTCCCCCCACCTTCCGACTACGGATAACTAACACTTGTTATGTGTTGTGTATTGTGTCGTTTTCAGGACCACCCGTGGAAGTGGGGGTTACCATGTACGTGCTCTCCATCAGCTCTCTATCTGAAGTGAAAATGGTATCTTATTTTCAAAGCAATTTTAAAGACACAACGCATACATAGCAAGATTTTATCCCTTAGCATTATCACCAGCATTAACCGTTCATCGTAGCACCCGTGTCCACGGTTCGATTGCATTTGATTGGTGTAGGCGCGACACACGGCCACGCGGTTGACGTATGTCGCGGGACGCGTGCAGCTAACAGGGCCGGGTGTACCGCGCCCGCACAGCACGTGCACCTGCAGCGCTCACTTGACACCCGCAGCCACCCCGCGCCTCTCGAGTCCCTTTTGCTCCGCTCGCCCGGCGATGGGGCACGTCACCGTCCTCTGGTTTGGTTTTCACGGCGCGAGGCGCGCGCGCGACTCACGATTGGGCTTGATTGCAGGTCCGCCAGTGGAGGTGGGCGTCACCATGTATGTGCTCTCTATCAGCTCCGTCTCCGAAGTGCTCATGGTACTCGCCACTGTCAGCTCACGCTTGTCTCGGTCGCTCCGGCCGCGCGCTGCGCCGCTGCGACCGAGCAGCCCCAGACACGAGGCTGCGAGCATGTCCGCGTTTGGTGGAGCAGATCGCCCTTTGTCCGCCCACTTGCTTTCTTATTATGTTTCCTGGTAAAATCGTTGATATTGGAGAAATAAAAGGACCATGCCCATTCCTGCGCACCTGTTTTGTACCATAGCCAACAAAAATCGCAATACTTTTCGATACTTAACCAATAAAAATTGGTTTGATAAGGAAATCGAAAAATTGAAAAATGTTTTATTAAAAAGTATGTGTTAAAAGCTCAAAGGTTCCGTATAATTTTTCATTTGACAGATTTTGGATTTGTTTTTTATATTTTTTAGTCACAACAATAAAAGTTCAACATCTTGTACACGTTACCGTCGGTCACAAGTCAGTTGTAACAAAACCAGTACCTATAATCTGGACAATTTTTCTATTGAAACTCCGTACTACGCTAGGCCAGCTCAAGTTCAGTGTTACCACAGACGTGCGGTCGACTGTACCTACTCCCGCAATGGCAATCTGAATTGATTAACTACTAACCACATACCACAATAAATAATGACTAAGTTAATAAACATGTGAAGAGCAGAGAGGTAAAAAAAATATATGTTGTATTAATCAGTCTGTTTTGGTGTCGATAACACAATAAGGTACTAGTTTAACAAACAAAAAAAACAACTTCTGACGTTGACAGAATGATTGGCATTGTTGAATAATTAAAACATGGTGTATAACAGACAGAAGCGTGTTTCGCAGTGTCAAATAATTAGTTTTAAGAATGAATAATATAAAGCGATTTAAAGCTGTTTTAGCTTTCGAATAATTGGACATGCACTATGTTACCTCTAGTCATGAGTTTTCGGATAAACTGTCTTCGTCAGGTGGGCATGGTCCTTTAATAATGAGATCATAATAAGAAAAGCAACCCGTTGAACCTTAAAATACCCAGTTGTGTGTCCTGCAGTACTCGTAACTCCAAAGTTGCTGCCATATCAAGTGATGACGTCTGTTCTCTGATTACTTATTAATTTGTACAGATTATCATATAATTTCGTGTCTTTCTTTATTTTCACTAAATAAACTCCATTTTACAATTGTATCTAATCCGTGTTATGTACTTAAAATAAACAAGGTTATAACTATAACTGAAATCGAGTCCTATTTACCTAAATCAAAGAGATGAACTCGAACAAGAGCGTTGCTATATTGCATTGGAAGAACGTTAATATGTACATAAGTGTATTCATACTAACGATAACTTTGGGAGAAAACAACCATCCTGGTCTTATATTTACCTAATCAATTTAAAGGGATGGTATATATAATTGATGACATACATAATTATCATCGTTTTTATTTATGTTTATTGGCAAAAAAAACAATACACATAATATTATGTAGGTATTTATTTTAAGTTGTTATTGTATATCGGTACAGCCAACAGATTATCATCACTTTCCAGTGACGTTTGACGTAGAAATAAAATTTAACCATAAACAAATTAAAAAACAGCACATTTTTGTTTTAAATGGCAATGAAGGTGACCTTTTTAATAAAGGCATGATTTAAAACACATTTAATTAAAACGTACATGAAATTTGTTCAGGCTCTATGGACTTGCGACGACTGTATCTCTTATCGTGACTCATTTTGTAGTTTGTTGTGAATGTACGTATTATGTGTATTTAATGAAACATTGCCAATTAATTGTAACTTTCTAATCTCTCCAGTGACTTGGAACATCGATACTCTCTGACCTTATTTAGTTAATATTATGCTTTCGTGAGTTTGCTATTTTTGATACCGATATCTCCTAAATATTAGTGCAGTTAGTTGGTCAGAATACAAAACCGAATTCGGTTTTCCAATATGTCAAACTGTGTAAGCTTGCTAGGCGTATGTTTGGGTGAAGGACCCTGAAGTGGAAACCAAATCAAGGTTGGGAAGGTCACAATGAGACGTGACCCATGGCCCAGGGTGGGGAGGTTGCCTAATTCACAATCCGCAAACTCTCGAATCGACCTCATTAATGAACGATAATTTGTTTCACATACCTGGTCCAAACTTTATTGGTGGCAACTTGTATACGTGCCGGCTTGTTAGCTTGAGTCAATAGAGGATTGCCTCTATCGAGCCGTGGGTGTCCGCCTTCGCCGCCACCCACACACCTCGCCCTCTCCTGTCACTTAGAGCACCCATATCCCTATTCATTCTTAGACCTCACCTATGTTCTATAGGCTTCATGTCACAATCACACTCTCTGCACATTTTGTTTCTTTTCATACTGTTTTAAGCTTATTGCTCAATTTGACTATTTAATGTAGTGCTGTGTCTATATATTTTCAAGTGTAATTTCTGTCCGAAGTCACGAGAACCAACCTTCGACATAATTTATTGTTTTCATTTTTATAAATATATTTAATTAGCCTCTTGTGTACATCTATCGCAGTGTATCTATACTAAGACACTGTGCTTGATGAAATATTTATGGAACAACGCATGCAGATGTTAGATGTTAATTTATAGTAACCCAATTATGTACTGTTTATCTTCAACGTATAGTAGTACAGTGAAACACTGATAACTACGAAACTATACGGATTTTTTTACGTTCCTACTACACATTTAATTATACGGTGCCGCAGATTCACAGTATGGATATTTTTTTTACAAAAAAATGATTAGTAGGAACGGACATAATATCATGAAACAACCTCCCATAAGTTTCAAGCTGATCATTATTACTTCACTTAAAAATCCGTCATCATTCCGATTCAATAGACATGATCAAAATGTGTTTAAGATTAATAGTAATGATTTCCTTTCTCAGGATTTCACATTGGACTTTTACTTCAGACAATTTTGGACCGATCCCCGATTAGCATACAAAAAAAGAACAGGAGTTGAGACGTTATCTGTGGGTTCAGAATTCATAAAGAACATATGGGTGCCTGACACGTTCTTTGTAAACGAAAAGCAATCTTATTTCCATATAGCAACAACCAGCAACGAATTCATACGTATACATTATTCTGGCTCTATTACTAGAAGTATCAGGTAATACCAAATACTAAATATTTGATTAATTTCGGTGTTGGGAGTTACATCACAGATTTCTAGGAGAAAGTATTATAATTTCTAGTTCTGTTAAGTACTTTGTCTACATTTCAGATTGACGATCACAGCTTCGTGCCCCATGAACCTGCAATACTTTCCAATGGATCGACAGCTGTGCCACATAGAGATAGAAAGTTGTAAGTATCTGAACTATTTAAAATAACTTTGTACGCCAATGTGTGTGTTGTTGATAATCTTGTACATTAATCACAAAATGCTACCTTTGATAATACAATATTAATAATGTTTTAGCTAATATGAGAGTGTTGCTGGACAACCGCACGCTTTGTGTGTCAGCTGCAACAAACGTAATTTTGTTTTTAAGAATCGCAAATATGGACGGGGTCTATTAACTTATACTTGACTTTTTAAATCAACAAAGTAAATGCAGTGCAACGCACTTTTAGTTACAGATGACAAAAATAACTAATAATCGAAAACAATATTACTTATACGTGTGTATTGTTCTCACCAAAGCAATCAATAATTTGATTCTTTACCACGATGCAAATCTATCACGAGGCTTACAGATATTGTGTTGTGATCACTTTCTTGTATCACAGATGCTACTCAGGGGTACCCTGTGAGCACAAGCGTACTACATAATCGTCGACACGTGCTGTGATTTCCCTCGTGTTTTCATAAGTTGGAACGTCTCCTTCTCGCATACAGCACCCGCAGAAGGCAGACTCGTAAATAGTAAGCCTTTGTTCTCACGAGCATTTAGCGAATGAAATGATACTGAGACATCGACGCTGCGATATGCTGAGCGGGTCGAAGGAGGCGGGGGACGGAGGCGCCCGCGGGGTCTGCACAACCACCGAGGGCCGTGCCGCAGACGAGGCACCCCACACCCACACACCCTCGCACCACCGCCGCTTACGCTCATCAAACGCACACTAACTGACTGCACTCGCATGATCTTACATTTAACGCTTGCCTGACTTATCACTACGCGTTCTTGTTATATATTGTGCCATCTATTTATATATTGCATAATCAGCCTATAATGTTCCCACTGCTGGGACACAGGCCTCCTCTCTTCGAGAGAGAGTGGGCTGTAACATACGACTCATCTACCAACCAGTGCGGGTTGGTAGATGGGTTGGTAGATTTATATATTAGCAATCATTATACCTAGAATAGTGACCACATTATCAATTATTGTGGTCCTTTATCATTTTTGTAGGTAGTTTTATATTTTATTTTCATTCATATTAAGCCGAACCGAGTATATAAATCGCGCCTGCATTCAATAAATCCCTGGGTTCGGCTTAGTAATTTCTCGCCGCGAGTCCCATCCTCAAAACAGGCGCGGCCGCGTGATGGAAACGCGATCCTTCGCAGCGTAAGTGATAGCGTTTTGTGTGTTTGGCATGTCTCCGGAGTCGGGTACACAATGAGAGACATTCGGTACCATTGGAAAGATGGGGTGACCAGCGTTGGTATGAGCAACGAGGTTCAGCTGCCACAGTTCCGGGTGCTCGGCCACCGGCAGCGCACCACTGTTGTTACACTGACGACAGGTAACCGATCGCAATAGCCGCTCTCCCACCACAGCACATCCATACCTCCGCCACCGACCCCGTCTCCCTCAGCCCGTGTGCAGACGATCGCAATCGCGACACAAGCACACACGCTAACTACATGACACGACAACCGCACGACGAGACGCGCGAAACCGAACTCGCGACTCCCCCGCTCTTACCCCAACCGAAAGACAATTCGTGTTATAAAACCCACTGCGATGGGCCTGGGGTTGTTTCATTTATAATGTCCGCTGCGCACAGTCGGCTACACCATGCGGGACATCAGATACAAATGGAACGAGGGGCCCAACTCTGTGGGTGTTTCCAGCGAGGTGTCGCTGCCGCAGTTCAAGGTGCTGGGCCATCGTCAACGAGCTATGGAGATCTCCCTTACCACAGGTACTTGGGTTCGCGGGGGAATCTAAGAGTAGGGATCAAACAAAAGATTTATGAGACACCACTAAGTGGAACACTGGACAGAAACAGCAACGATTCTTATCACGTCCTGCTTTTGTATTATTGCACTAAACACTATGAGTGGTGTGAAATAGTTTTTTTTATGTCATGTCGTATAATTTGTATTTAAAAGATACAACATCATAAGTAAATTATTATATTTATGTCGTATCCTCTATTGTGTCCTTTGTCCTAACAAAATTCTTTCATAGAATTAGATTAAAGTTCTTTATGTGCTCAAATAAAGCACCTAATATTCATATATTTCAATTCACTTCTACACTAACTTTAATGGTACTAACTATTATTTCTAGAGCTCACGGATTTGTGAAATTAAAACAAAGAACCCCTCTAACATTATTTTTAAACCTTTTGCAGGAAATTATTCAAGATTGGCATGTGAAATACAATTTGTTCGATCTATGGGATATTATCTTATTCAAATATACATTCCGTCTGGTTTGATTGTCATCATATCATGGGTATCATTTTGGTTGAACCGAAATGCTACACCGGCCCGAGTGGCTCTAGGTGTCACCACTGTATTGACGATGACGACGCTCATGTCATCTACTAATGCAGCTCTGCCCAAGATATCGTACGTCAAGTCTATCGACGTTTATTTGGGAACGTGCTTCGTCATGGTCTTCGCTAGTCTACTAGGTAATATTTTATTATGTTTACCACTGCACGGCGATTTACTAAAACTTTGTCGAATGTAAATGTTTTATCCTATGCGAATGTAAATGCAGAGCGATGGTTTCACAAACAAATAAAAGAGCCCGCGTTATAGATGCAATTCTCTTATCTTTACAGAATACGCCACAGTGGGTTATATGGCAAAGAGAATACAGATGAGAAAACAGAGATTTGTTGCCATTCAGAAAATAGCGTCCGAAAAGAAAATCCCCGTTGATTGTCCTCCCGTAGGTGACCCACACACGCTGTCTAAAATGGGCACGCTTAGCAGGTGCCCACCAGGACGACCATCGGTAGGCTATTTATATTGTAATTCCAAGAATTCTGCTTTCACATTATATGTGCTTCCAACATTTCAAATATTATTTGCAGGAGGTCCGGTTCAAAGTACACGATCCAAAAGCTCATTCCAAAGGCGGAACCCTAGAGAATACTATTAACGGAGGTCGCAGTGGAGCAGAAGAAGAGAATCCTGGCCCGCCTCCGCACATTTTGCATCCTGGCAAGGTGAATATTAAAATAATTCAAATAATTACCTTATTATTTGTTGTGTTGTTTTTATTAAGCGAATTAAACTTTAACTGCGATTTTGATTGCTTTGCGATTATAATGTTTTAAAAGTTTTCCTAGGTGCTCAGCGGGTGACTTAAATTTTATCGATAAGTACTGTCTTTAAATATCAATTTTATGTCGCCGAAAACAATTCACTTTTTGTTTCTTTCGTATTCACCTTCATCGAAAAGTTGATTTGATTTTGTCTGGGTTTCTGGAACTGAATAATATTGCATCCAATTTGCATTTCATAGAAGTCAAAGACATCTTTGAATTATTAAAATATCAATTTTAAAACGTGATTTTAAGAACTGCCTCGTTGTCGCAAGCGCGACTGCCGAGAGTGAGGTTCGAAGCCCAGGGGGCCTAGATAAAATCCCTTTTCCGAAAGCGTTAACGCCAACGGAAAGATCAAATTGGAGTATGGAGGTGACAGCAGCAGTCACGTGACATCTCTAAAGCTAATGTCAACTCCATACAATTTGATCTTTCCGTTGGCGTTAACGCTTACAGAAAAGAGATGTTGTCTATAGCCTCAGGTCAGGCAAACTGTTATTGTTTTTTCCATTATGGTTTTTCCTAGGAGCTGCCCGGTGTCTGGATTTATACCCTGTTAATGGCAACCAATAGGTCCTCCCAACAGGTGCCCCCACAACTGACGAAATGTGGATGTTACATCTCTACCCTTTGAGTAAAACAAACGTGATCTTATTTATGATTTCAAGAATTTACAATATCTAATTTACTATATGAAATTTCTCCATCTGAAACTTACACGAGAATCAAAATTATGGAAAAATAATCTTATTTCCCATATTCAAATAATGAAAAGAATTCGGATGAACTTATCGAATTATCAAAGAAAAGATTACACAACTATATCTTTTTTTTAGTAAATCAAGCATAATTTACTGAAAAAAGATATAGTGAGACTTCTCCTTCTTTCTTTTTTCTTTCCTTTTCTTTAATGAAGAACAACAAGACGCTTGACAGGGCCAGTTAATAAAATATTTGATCCTAATTTTAAAACGAAATTTCTTGTGGATTTCCCAAAATATTTTGGAAACGCTCAGAGTTAAACAGTTAGAATCCAACCAAAGCTATTTATTAATTAAAAGACCACAATCGCTAAATGATGTTATGAGGTACAGTACCGTCTGCCAGTCCCTCTACTCAATTGAGAAAGAGGGAATGCATCAGTCTCATGTCAATAGGATCAAGGTCCCGCCGAAATAAGAAGTCAAAAGCACAAACAAATTTTTTTTTTCTTCTTCTTTGTCAAAAGTATTAATCTGAGTTCCGAGTTAATCAGTCGGCGAGTTATAATTGTTACATACAAACTTTAACACCCCTTAAACCCACCGCCCCTACCCCAATGTAGTTTTGATAAACTAAAAACTTTATTATTTACTTATAATACTATAAACTTGAGACTTGACACGAATACTAACCGTATTCGTGTCAAGTCTCAAGTTTATTAACCCAAGGAATAAGATTTTTCATAAAAAACAATTTCCAATAACCCATTCTTAGTATCTGCTTACATTATAAAAGATATTTTTGTGCAAAATTTCCCGTTCCTGGTCCCAGTAGTTTCGGCTGCGCGCTGACAAGTCAGTCAGTTTCTCCGTTTAATATATTTATAAATAAAGAAAAGAGAGAATTATAAACAGATAGGTTGTTTGCAGCAATTCTTGTTTAAAGGCCTATTCAGATATAAGCTATATCGCTGTGGCGCTCGGTAGCGATACTGGTCCAAAGTAACTAACCAGAAGGCGAACCAGTATCAGTGCCGAGCGCGACAGCGATTATCGCTTATATCTGAATAGATCTTAAGAAATGAAAAGTATACGTTTACCGTGCTGAGCGTTTGCGACGACACATGACAGATACCAATGTACTATCTTCCCTTAAATAATGTCACTTGCAGAAATATAATATACTTAGAAAAGTGTTTTAATTTCCAGGACATAAGCAAATTGCTCGGAATGACTCCTTCGGACATCGACAAGTACTCCCGCATAGTGTTTCCAGTCTGCTTCGTATGTTTTAACTTAATGTACTGGATCATTTACCTGCACGTTTCTGACGTCGTGGCTGACGATCTGGTTCTACTGGAAGAGGATAAATAGAGGGTGCTGTACATAATCCACTTATTTTCCCACAAATGCAAGTTAAATAATAATTTGAAACAAGTAATTAACTAAATTATTCCCCTCGTTAGTAAAGATAATTATAGGAAACATCTTGATGGATTTTCTTTACAATTGGGGATATTATGGATCTCGAAATTAATTTGTAGATATTAACTATACTATAAAAAAATTAACGTAAAATTTTTGTAAATACTTAAAAGACTCGAAAAATACGAATAATTACGGTCGATTTAGCGTTAGATCTACACTTTTTCTAAGAGTCTGAAGTAGAATCCAAACGACTGAAGTTTTGTGTCATTTAGATTTCACGTGAAACGAAGTGTTCTTGCTATTACGTTGGATACAAGATTTAGAAATAAATTTTATATTTACCTATTTTATTTCTGGCAGTTGAACGCAAAGTATTTAATTTTCATGTGTAAATATTATGCACACTCTAATGCAATGTGGTTAATTACAAAATTTGAGTAGGTATTGATATTGGAATTAGAGGTATAGGTACATCTGTTGTTGTCGTTGAAGAGAATAAGTAAACGAGTGTATCAATAAACTCGCCTACCTAAAATATAAAAGCATTTACATTTTAAAGTTCCTAAAGAAATGTGGGGAATAGTACCTAACTACCTTCGCCTGTACACATAGGTACCTACAACTTAGTAAAGTTTCAAATTATTATTATTAAAGTGGTAAAATGAGTGGAATAATGAAATATCCATAGTAATACGAATCTGATGCTCAAATTTCTCAGCTTGAATTATTTAATTAGTTTTAGTAAAATTTTGTAATTATGTCATACAATTAGTAATTCGTTTATTCTTTGCTAATATCGTTGTGATAATATCATTAGGAATTTTGTTTTTAACTGTAGTTGCAGACCATTCCAATGTCCTAATCAAACTATTTTTATTTAATAACGTAGTTATATTTTCTAACTTGTAAATGATTAATGAATGTTTTGAGCAATTGATTTTGCTTTACATCATCGAATGCGTGTTGAGTTTTGATATTAATAATATTTATGTTGTTTGTTTAATATTAGTAATAATAAATCAATTAATTACTTTAACTTACTTATAAATGATTTATGTCAGAAATCAGCAGCATTCAATTATTCTTTGAACATATCCCTACGCTAATTGGACCAGGTAAATATTCACCAAGTACCATAAATCTATTCTTATTTTCATCATCATGTCGGAGCAAATCAGTTCCATTAGAGGCATGCAGTCGCCAAATGTTAACAATTCTAAAACCCAGCATGTATATTCCCACTTTCGTCATAATATTGTACTTTTTCAAAACATTGACTATATTTGTCAAATAAAGCTTCGTCTTTATTTATTCTTTTCACCTATATTTGGAGCTCAGCAAAATATTTTTGTAACTAATTCTGATTCAATGTCGTTTATTGATATTTTTTATGATAAACACGAATTTGTTTTTAGAACTCCTCAATTCTAATATAATTAATATTTTTGCGAAATACTTAATACCACGCGTCTTTTTTTTAAATCGACAATACTGTCTAAAAGCATTTGAAAGACTACAATATTACTTACTTTAATGTATGCAATCGATATAATGTAGGTCCCATTATTAAATAATCTTGATTCCATATAACATAACTTGCCAGAAAATTTGAAATGGTCACTAAGAAGAAGTAAATATTTAAATAATTTCATAAACTTTGAGTAGAAGTGACTTCATGGTTCAGCAAGAATTCTGATTGGCAAAATCATTTTTTAATTGATGATTTGTGTTTAATGTGTCAGCGGTCGTTCTCAATTTCCCCAAAGGTGGATTTGAATAACTGTCTCGTCTATGATTCCGTATATCCCGCAAATTCCTGATACTTGTTATGTCTAAGGCGGTATGCCAACTATACGAGGGTAACCGTAATATACCTATTATAGAACTTCCAGTAGCTAGGTACTTATTTGTGAAATACCTCAATCCTCTAAAATACAGTCGTAATAACCTACATTTATGTTAACACATGCTAGCCCACCTGTTGATGCCGATTTACTGTCACTAGTAACAATTATTTGGTTTTCATCGTAAACCGTATTTACTAGTTAAGTAAAGACATAGTTTAGTCCTCTATTTAAATAGTTTTACCTCTGAGAATATTTGCTATTTCTTTACTAGCCGCACAATAGTCCATGCAATGCTTTCCTAAATTAGTACAATTTAGATGAATTAGCTTTTTTTGCTCGCTAGTAGGTACTCTACTAAAGCAGTAGTTGAAGCATAATTGAGCATTAGAAATGCGTTGTTAATGTGGGAATATTATTCGTGGGCTAGTCACTAGTAAAGTGATGGGTGCAGAATAAATGTTCCTATCTTCACAACGTTAATTAATTTTCCCACCCTCGAATATCTGACAAGCAGGGCTCCTGTCTTCAGCTACGACTCACAATGGATTTGTTGTGCGTCATGGGTTCCTTAAGGTTTGAAATTATACATAAAAAATATATATTATTATATTTATTTAAAATTTTCGAAATAGAGTTGAGCCAAACGAATCAAACTTCAAAGTAAACAGTAGGTACAGAACACTTAAAATGGTAATCAATTTATGGATAAATGGCAATTGTAAATTTTAATTTTAAAGGAGAGTTAAGGATTATGTATAATTAGAGAATATTGCATAAGACAAACACCCGGTTTCTGAATTGAGAATTTGAAGTTGAGAATTTGTCATACGCTATTTTAGCATTGGGTACTTGAGGGTCTTTTAGGTCCTTCAATTTAGGTCGAAAAGTTTTAAATTTATTAGGTACTTTTCAAAACATATTAAACGCGGGCTACATTGAAGGACTCACCATAAGTAATTCTAATGGACAGTTTAACAAGTTCTCAACATCAAATTCTGAATTCAGAAACCGTGTGTAAGAAGATGCCAGGTACTCTGGTACATACAAGGCGTACTACTGATTTCTGTTTTTTTTTTACATTTCATAACCGTCTCAGGTTGCATCACACATAAGCAAGTTATCTACTTATTCAGCAGTTCACCTTAAAAATCTTATGGAACCCTGTTCGCGGAGAATGAAGTTTACTTGTCTGATTTGCGCGGTGTACATAGTTTGCTTACAAACTAAAAAAGCAAGAAACCTTCAAGCTAGATTTAATGATCTTATGTTTTAAAATATCGAATGAGTGTGATGAATAAATAATAAATCAATTCTATTGGCATTTTAGGAATAAATTATGAAGTGAACTCACTTTGATGTATCGAAATGTATTCTAATCAAAGCTTCATTGATAATTATAATTATTTAATTCCTTATAATACACTGTGGTAGATAAATAAAAGTAGACTCTGTACATTTTGGATGACTCATTTTAGGCATAATATTGTACTGTATAGGTACATTTTTAGGTCGTAATGTACATAACAACATTATTTATGAATAAATTCATATAAACAGCACTCAAAATATAAGGCACCGTGTAATCTGTGTATTCACTTTTTATTTCATTGCAATTTATTACGACTATGAAGGTCTGTTGTATTAATTAATAAAAGTTTTAGATTAAGATAGGCTGCTGGTATAAAAAAAATATTAATAAAAGTAGGTTCTAAGACGCGACATCAGCCACGTCTCTCCGAAACGAAATTCTAAAATATTTGTCTAGTGACTAGCAACTAAGTTCAAGACAGATAGGTCGGTCTAAGGAAATGCATCTTAGATATTGTCTTAAATTAATATAAATGTGTAGTAGCTATGCACTTTCAAAAGTATCACTTAAACTACAGGATACGTTCAAGATAAAAGCACTTATAACTTCAAATTGAAGTCAATACTTAAAATATATTGAGTTGCATAAGTAAACTAGTTCTTGTTGGTTTAAAGATGAATCGTTGCATACGAATGATTTACTGATGTATTAAATCGTTAGATAATAGTTACGTAAGAGTTGTATGACTTACTGTAGTAAAACTATTCTGGATGTTAGAATCTGTAGGATTGTAAATTAAATAAATCCCAGCTGTATTTATAATTATAATAACAAAAAAACATGTTTAAATTGGTATTTTGTCGTATCAAGATAATATAATTGACTAGTATAAATTGGTTCAGCTCCAAAAACAAAATGAAATCGAGTACCTGATGAACAAAATCCTAACTAATATTATAAATGCGAAAGTGAGTTTGTTTGTTTGTTACCCCTTTACGCTAAAACAGCTTAACGGATTTGGATGAAATTTAGTACATGGATAGACCGTGATCAGGGTTAAGACAGGATACTTTTTATCCCGATATTCCCACGGGATGGAGACTTATGTGGGTTAAACCGCGGGGTGCAGCTAGTTAATTATAAATAATGAAGTAACTAAATAAGCATCACACACGTGACTCTATTAAGTCAAATACATACATACGATAGTAACGTAATCTTCCCTAAAGAGTTTTCACCTCCAATCATTATCAATATTTACTATTATGTCAACAAATATTTGTGTCGACCCTAAAAATTTATCAAGATGTCGCACATTTTGTTAGACTGGGGTCAAAACTATTTTCGACACACGAGTGCAGAAAACATAATATTGTTATCAGTGACAATTTATACTAGTCTTCTGAAACCTTTACTTTCCACTAACTAAAAGATGTTCTATACTTTTCTTGTGTACTTTAATTATTATCAATTTCCTTTTCCCCCTAAATTCAAACTAAAGATGAAAAGACTTAACCTCCTTGTGCACACGTTTTTCTGCGTCTATGTTAAGCGGGTTCATAACCAAAATAATTGGGTATTCAAATTTTTTTAATTTCTAATTAAAATCAATTATGGAGACCCAAGTTCCTTGATTCATTCACTTTTGATGGTTGGTCTTATTTTATGACATTGTAGTAATTTTACGACTCTTATGTCTCAGAAACGTAAATATTAATTTATTTTAGAATTTATAGTACAAACCGAAAATACATTATTTTTTACGGGACCCTTGTATCTACTAATTGGGCAGGATACAGGATTTTTCTTGCGAACAAATGAGTAAGAAATTATATGTACCTAATTGCAACAGTAAAAGTCTTTTTATCTATACTTAGATATTATTTTCAGAGTATTTACGATTGAAATAGTTTTATAATAATATCGCAAAGATATACAAAAAAAACACCAAGATTGCCTACCAAGCTATCAACCACAATGCATTAATATCATAAGATATTATAATAGCATGAGCCTAGGTAGGTACATTAAACTAAGTAAACTACAGTTTACATAGATCAAAATTAATAATACCGAGGTTAATTGACATACAGGGTGAGTTATTAAGTTAACTGGAAGGCTATAAGAAAATAATAAAAGTGAGTCAAACGTATCCTGGCATGATTATGTACTATTTAAAAAATTACAACAGCGTTTGTACCATCTTTAACAAAAAATTATTAAAGGACTAAATTGTTTCAAACAATGCTTTATTTAACTATGGGTTAATTCAGGTGTTTGTAAAAATAATTTGTATACTGGGACATGGTGCCTTAAAAAATAAATAAATAAACCTAAAAATATTTGCTCCTTCGCCCACTTTTCCTTTTATAGATAGATTCATATCATGCCGTACCGTTCCATCTCAATAACTCATCCTGTATTATGAAATGGAATGGGGAATACGCATCTAATACCTGTATGTATTTTTTTTAGGAATCTGTAAAATAACAACGCGTTATTTAGATGTAATGAAATATTTTTATCCAAAAAGCAAAACAGGACGTTTCAATACTAATTCCCATTAAATAATTAAATGGACACAGATGTCTTACTGGGCTCAGACAAAGGATAAACAATGAGATTTAATGCATTACTGCCTCTATCTTTGTTATAAAATATTTTTTGTAACCAACGTTTGCAGTATTTTTGACAATTACCAGCCACTGGTAAACTAATTTTACAAACAACAACAGAATATAATTATATCTTTTGAAACAATTTTGTTTACCTTGCAGTTTTTACAAAGATGGGCTTTAATGATACAACATTGTTTAAAAAAAAAAAGAACTACACTTTCCGTTAAAACATTTTTAGAAATATAAATTTTGTAAGTTGTATTACTTAAGGTAACTGTTGTTATAAACAATAATATAACATGCAATAATCATGTCCCTTTATTAATACTATGCATTAAAGAATGTACCCTAATCATTTACATTAAATAGATTTTCTGAAGAGACGCTAGAAAACCTTTGAAAGTTGTTACAGAATTGAATGATAAAATTGAACGCACGTGTCTTAGATATTATAGAGTTTTTTAAATAGATTTACAATAGTTATAAATACCTATAAATAGCCACGAGTTCAAGAATGGAGGGAATAGATGAGCTCCTTGAAAAGTTGTATATAATAATATGTATTATTTTAAAATTATTTTTCGTGTGTGTGCTGTACTTCAAACAATACGTATTTTTAGGTAGACTTAACATCTCCATACTTTTCTTGTAAAACGACAAAATATCTGCCTTCATAAACAAGTTAACTCAGAATGAATACTAATTAAAAACAACTTTTAACGTATACCGTGAAAATAACTTAAACAAAAACTTATGATTATTTAAAACTATTGTCTAATTTATATATATTCCTTTTGCATAACAGTGGTAATTGCATTAATATTGGAGGTAAATTAATTTCTTCATGTACTACGTATTTTTTTCCTGTTATAATGTTTGAAAGTAAAATGACAAGTACAACGCTTTTGGCATATTTTCTAGCATATTCCAAGGTTCATTGTGAATTTGTGACTGTGCACTGGAGATGTAAAAGTTAAATAAGTAGAATTTGTTTAGTTAATATTATATAAATAGATACCTTTGCCAGTTCTCAATAAGCTAGAGTACACATAATAACCCGTAACATTGACAAAGAAATAAATAAATAAAGTAGTTAGTATTTATATGTAATACCTATAGCTACACATCAAAAAACTATATTTCATGACTAGTAACAAACCAAATGTCTCTTAGAAATTTACCAACAAACAAATTAGTCACAAATGATAATGTGAAACGTAGCTAGGCCCATACGGCTAAATAAGCCCATGATAAAACGATTCTTCTTTGTAGATTTCTGTTATCATAACTAACACAGGCTATATTTATATGTTATATTAATTTATTATGTTGTTTTTATGTGTATTTTTAGTCATGTAGGTATAAAATAATGAACACAGACGTTTAAAACTACTTCATGTAAACTATAATAATTGACTATATTGATTTTACTCAAAATCTTGACATGCATTGTCATTCCTTCCTTCCATGTCTGAGATTACCTTCCTACCATTTTAAACTAGCTATCAGATATTTAATAAAAATAGGATTAAACGATAAATATTTAAGTTAATGTTACTCATAACTCTCTCCAATTTCTTCCATTTTTACTGAAAGTACTTCACAAAACTTAATCGCCTTCAATAAATTACTTCCGCACATTTTATCAACTTCATTAATTTAATGAGAAATAATTATAATATACTAGTACCTAGTAAAGTTAACTGTATTGCTCACACCTAACCTAAGACTATAATATTGGAGAAATCATCTAGTCTCGGACTTATTGCACATTACCAACACTACTTACCTACTTCCAGATTAAATAATGAGTAAGGCTGCACTTTTGCTTTGAAAGAAAAAACTGAATATAAATTAAAATAACAATCACGTCACGGAAATGATTTATAACCATGAATCGAATTTTTTTACCAAACATTTTGGCAAGTTTCTAGAAATACTACCATATAGGAAAAAGGAAATAAAGGTAGAACAAATAGATGATTTTACAGAAATAGAGTATGATCATTATGTAATCGTAGAATAAATAAAATAGAACAAAATTAGAATTACAAAAATGAGAATGCTGTTTAAATTACAGAGTTGATTAGTATTAATCAAGCAACATCAATGTGAATGATTAAAGTAAAAAAAGATTGTTTGTTTTGGAAGCTTGAATTATGACCGCACTACATTTCTGTTGGTAGGAAATGAACAAGTAAACATTACGTTTCTGCTATTTTTATTTATTATTATTATTACATAAATAAGTAGTGTTCAAACTAGTTTTTTGACACGCTTTGTGAGCGCCAAAAGTCATATTTGTAATATGACGTATATTTTTTGTCCTGTAGACTTCGTAATTTTAAGTGGCCAATCAGGTGTTACTATTATTTGCAAAACTATTGTTATTTGTCTACTTATGAACGATTATTAATATGTAAAATGATAATGAAGAATAAAAACATTTTTCAAATAACTACACTTCTTATTTAACTTCTTTATCTGTAATCTTTTGGTCAAATCTTATCACCGTCAATAAGAATGGAGTTCTAGTCCAGCCATTGTATGTAAGTTAAAAGTTTACCGAGTGAAATCCCAAACCAAACACTTAAAAATTATGATTAAAAGTAAAGTAGCAAAATTAGAACCCTTTTTTAGCTTTTTTTTTTGCTTAGGGACAGATTCGCTTTACGCCAGATTCGCGTTAGGTCAGATTCGCTTAAAGACCGAATATGTACAAACCGCAACATAAAGTTCCTTTGTTCGCATATGGACAGTTTCGCTTTACGCCAGATTATTACCACTCGTTGCACTAAAATCCCCTAGACCAGTCCCCCAGGGAACTACACAGCACTCAATGTTCTACTGCGATAACCTAGGGGATCATAAATAAAACATTAATTTCCTTTTGAATTCCCTAATTTTTTGAGAACCTTATTATTGAATTGAAACATGTTTACAATGTAGCACTGGCTAATACAAGGATAACACTGACATTGAATGACATAACGATAGATGATGAATTTTTATCGCACAAGGTTAAAACTATTATATTCAACGCCATAAATTATTAAGAAATTAAATTGAATTAATTTAATTATATATTCAACTTCATGTCTGAGTCATATAAATTATACAAAGAAGAGACGAAATGCTATTTATTACACGATGGTTAAAAATACCACAAAAAAAATCTAACAGAAACGGCGCAGTATCTTGGCGACGCAGTGATTGGGGTACAAATAAATGAGTTGGGTAACCAATATGGTACCTACAGAAAATATTTTTTATTTACTTCTTAAATTATTAGTCAAATAATATTAAGGGGGAGTAGTTTGACAGCAAAAAATCATATTTCACCCGCGCAACCCTTACCTACCCCTCTCATTAAACACGACGAAAACAAAACACAATGCCTTCCCGCCAGCAGAAACTTTTCGTCTGGCGTTTATAGAATTCGAATTTCAATCTTCTGTAGTTTATTTTGCTTATACGATACGCTAAGCTTGAATTTAGAACTATAGATCATGTTCATGTTTTGGAACTAGAAACTCAATGTTGACGTGAAAAAGTTCAAATTCAAATGTTACCAAATTTTATTTAGGACCTTGTACAATTTGTACCTAATGACGTCTTTGTGGAAAACTGTGTTACCAAGTAATAAATATAATGCTATATCGTGGATTTCTCTCTTTGGAGGATCGTGCAAAGTGATACCCAAGTAAAAAATAATATTCGTATAATGAATTTTGCACTGTATTGTGCAACGAATATGGCATGTGTCATGAAAACCTTTCCTGCGCCAAACGCGAACAATCCCCTTCGAAAACATTTGAAACATGTGAAAAAGAGGCCGAGTTCTGTACAAAAGAAATAAATGTAGGATTGTCGGCTTCACCACTAAAAGAATTGGCATCTATTCATCTATGTAAATGGGTGCCAAAGTACCAAAGGGACTAATTATAACAAAGGCCCGAGGTACGCGCTCAGTACCGGCGCTGTGTTTTGGGCGCGCGCCCGGCGCGTTTTGGACGCTCGTCAAACGCAACAAGATTTCCACATTTTGTTGTAACTTTTGAACCGTGTTTCTTTTAAGTTTATTACTAATGCGGAGAAAATGACAAGGAAAAATAGTGAAAAAGGAACTCGCGTCCAAGCGTCAAGGGCACGGTTAGGCTTCATTTATGGAGACGCGAGGAGTCGCGCGTGGCTTTGGGCGGCGCGGCTCGCACTGAATTCAAACATATGGCGTTGTATGAGTGCGTTTACGGAGACGCGATTTTACACGCGTTTGTTTGAAATGGAGCGTTTTTTGCGGCCGAGCCCGCGAATGGCATAGCCGCGTCACACGCGGCGTTTCATCACGGCGGCGTACGTAGCAGCAATGCCCGCGGCATACCTTCTCCCAGTCTTATTTGTAAATCGCACAACGGAGATGCAAGTTGAGAGTGGCAAGTTGCGACATGTGCAGGCCTAACGGCGCCCGGCATGGGCGCTCGCTTAGACTGCAGCGCTTGATATAATTCGTTACATAGGAATTCATACAATTTTATTGAGCGCCCGAAACGCAGCGTACAAAATGCGCGTCTCGGGCGCTTGTTATAACTAGTCCCTTAGTAGAAAGTTTAGTATGGTCCCTCTTTGTAACTGTTGAAATTGTAGCTTTGAAAACATGCCAAGTTGCATTATAACTTTAGGCCTCATTTACGGAGACGCGGGACGCGGCGCGTCTGACGTTTTTTCTGTTTACGGTACGGCGGCGCGTGAAGCGGCAGTTATCATCCCGCGCGTTAACATAAACATATGGCAATATACGTCTTGATTGTCGCGGTTTTTTTTGGGGTTATAATATATATTTTTGAAATGTACTAATTAAAACCTTTCATTTGATACCCAACATGGTATGATTAAAAAATATTGATATGATGATTGTTCATGATATGTCACCTAGAGGGCGCCATTTTCAATTTAATGTGTCTTCATATAGCCTATGACCAGCGGACGATCAAGAAGCTTCCAACGATACCTCATTTGTCAAATTGTAATGAGTCTTTTAGAAGATAATATGTGGGAACAGACATAGATAAATACATAGAAACCGGTCAAAATTATAACCCTCCTTATTGCTTCGCCGTAGTCAGGTAAAAACTAAAACCCAACTACGACAAAAAAGTCAACTAAAGAGATATAAACAAGACATCACGGACAGACAAATAAAAAATCCGGAGTCATACGGAATCTGTTCGAGTTCGTTCGTTATACCAATAACCGAAGAATAAAGGTATTATTCTAAACAAGTTTTATTTAGGGGCGGTCAGTCGCTCCAATTGTTCGTCTACGTCACCTTACAAGAAGTTTGTCAAAAAAAGTGGGAGTAAACGAATTTGGATCCTGAGTAAATCGCAATAAGATTTAATCTCCAGTGCGAACTTTCAAATGAACGTGGAATGGGCTCGTTGGCTATGTTGTAAATTGTCTCCGCAAGAAAATTCACCGCAATACAGAGCAATGGCGCTAGTTTTACCTACTTCTTTCTATACTCCGTGCTACTATACCAGTCAAAAATCTGTCAAATAAAATGTATGTCGTCTTGAGTTTTCAAATATCAACATTGAATTTTATATGTTTATTTAGACTCGGTATTTATTTATTTATCAATCAATAACACTTGTAATATTCGTTTTTGAAGTGGTTTTAGTGTTTTTTTCATGTTTTCTATGCTCAGTTTCTTTTGTGGAATGTGATAAATTACGAAAATATTATTTACGAAAATAAATAATATCTCAGCGCAGCTAAAAATTTGAGCGTAGTCCTCTCGTCTCAACAGAGCGACGCCGACTGATTTGTGAAACAAAAATATGCTTGAAGTTCCCGTAATGTGCGACGGAAGATGGCTTCTTCCATGAACTAAGAACGTCGTAAGTCCTACAAGCTTTGATTCGTAATAATACCAAAAATAAAAGGAATAAAAAAAAGCCTACACATTTTTTTTTGCCTTGTTTTAATACATATAATCATCTAATTTTTATCATAATAGGCATTAGCATTTTAAGTACAAATCGAAAATACGTGAAAATTAGAGGTAACTTCGTGATATTTTTTTATCGAGAAAATTTTAATATTTTGTGTTTCTGTTCCACAAAAAGTTTGGAAATATCATTTAGTTACTCATACTATTTTTATTTTACACCTAAGTCTTATCAATTTCATGAAAAATCAAATTGAAGACAGGCGATTTTGCTTCCTACCCGCCCTTAAGCCTGTTGCATTGTTAATACATACTGTTCATTTGTTTTTCTTTAGTATAATAAACTAGTGCGGCGATCTAAACATGCAGGGTCGTGTATAGGAAACATAGAGCAAATTTTAATTTACTTGGCGGAACAAGAATCTAGAAATAAAGTAACATGAGAAGAATTTAGACCGATCCCGATTATTTACAATGAATGTTTCGATCCTATAATATCACATAATTATATAAAATAATCGGTTGCGAATATGCCATCTTTCAAGGCAACGAAAAGCGGTCTATATAATTTAAGAAATAAGAGTGTTGATGTACAAAAGTATACTTAGAACTGTTAGGTTGAATTGCAAGACTTTCCGTATCGGTCCTTGTCGTATCTAATGGTTGGCACTAGAGCAGACATTGCGTATGCAGTTAGGATAGTGTCTCTAAATATGGATAAACCGACCAAAAGTAACGTACAGCAGGTGAAGAGGATATTTAGGTACCTGAAAGGAACTATCAATACAGGATATCCTGGCCCCAGATATATAATACTACGTACAGATAGATACCCAATCCCATACAAAGAAATGACACCACCCTAAGTCTGGCAATTGAGCTGGCTATTTTTCTTCCTCCATTTTTTTAACAGATGGCAGCATTAGCGACTCACTAATTGCCAGAGCCTGTAGTTTTACAACGCCATCTAGGAGTCTTGCGTAGTATCTAGGCAATGTTTTTCTTACTTTTTTACGTTTTTTCTTCCTAGTTGTTCAATTTTTATAGGTATATCTACGTAAAGTACTAGATAAAAAAAAAATGTCGTTTGATTTTTCTTAATGAAACGACTTAAACGCAAGTTTTAAGTGACTCTGTCATCACTTGAGTAAAACGACATCTATTGCAAAGAGCTCTCAAAAAAATGATTAACAGCTGGCTACTTGATCATTCTAAGGGTTCGAATCGAAGTAAACGTCTTAATTTAAGTTTTTTGTTGAAAATACGAGCTTTATGAGTGAAAATACATAAATCAGCATTAAACAAAGACTGTTGATTTTTACTAATATTACCTCGGCCAAAATTTGCCGTATAACACTTTTTAGTGATTGTTAATTTCATAAATTGTTACTTATGCAGCCATCTACGATTTTTTTTCAAGACTAATTATAATTTGTTCGAGTTGAGACCCCATGTCCTGGCGCAGTTCAAAGCAATCCATGGTTTCGCTATCATCCACTGAAGCGGAAGTAGTAGCGGCCAGTGAGGCATGTCGTGAGATTGTTTGCTTAAGGAGAGTTTTCCAAGACCTAAAAACAAACCTTGATGTACCTATCTTTCGAATCGACAATGAGTCTGTAATTAAATTGGCTTACAACTCTCCTTATGAGCAACACCGAAAAACTAAGCACATAAAGTTAAAACACTTTTATGTGAGACAGTGTGTTTCGGAACAGCAGAACAACTTGCAGACATCTTTACTAAGCCGGTTTACAAACCAAGATTAGCGAAACTCGATGAAGAGTTCGGATTGAAAAAAAAGAGGCAATGTTAGGAAGCACTTCCAGATAACTGTGCTTCCAGCAGCTTTGTATCTCTAACTCTTTATATTGCTATGTTTTGATGTTGCTATTAATTTTCACTTGACAAATATACTTTTACAAAGAAACATTTCGGTTTTCCTTGAACTACCTAATTTCCACCTAGATTTCGTTTTATGTGACTACGTTAACGAAGAAGAAAACGGGTTAGAGCGCATGTTGGTTTTCTGTTCCAAAGAAAATAGAGACCCGAAATTACTATAGAAAAATAAAACAAGTGCTGGTTGATGGTACGTTCGAAGCATGTCCGCCACAATCGCCCAATTATGTTTTTCATCCGGATTTTGGAAGCACACATAAATAAACTAATATTATTCCTTTTTTGTACGCATTCATGACGGAAAAAAGAAAAATCTTATGATGTCCTTTTACAGCTATTAAAATTGCAGTTACCTACCTACATTAAAACCCACACAAAACTTTGGATATCGAATTAGCAGCCATAAATGCTAACAACATGAATTTCCGCACGGGTGAGGTGAAGACGTGCTATTTTTAAAAGACGAAGTTAAAAAAGGATAAAAAGATTGAAAATATTAATAGCAATGCGTTACAAGAACCAACTTTAGAATGTTTAAAACATTTAGCGAATTTGGTTGATATAAAAAAAGCGAATCTGTGAATGCTAACAAATGATTAGAACATCGCTGGGTACACCATAAACTGGGTGGATTATTTTAAAATTTTACTGTTACACTAAGCTAATAAATGATTACTATTACGATACAAAACCAACTTATAATGAAGGACTTATTTTTTTAAATCCAAGGAAAATAAAACATTAACAGGTTTAAGTTATAGCAAGGAAATAGCGATTGGAAAGAGTACAAGCGATGTAAAAATTTATGGTAATTTTTATATTGTGCCCAGAGAATCAATACTTGCCATGTAAGATGATTTTAGGTCAACCTTTTTTATTAGATTTGATTAGGTTTGTTTTCGATAAAGGTGTTGTGAGCGTGAAGCCTGAAGGTGAGGGTGAAATATTGAGTTTGCTTTCAGATAATAATAGGATCGATCTCAACTGAGTTGAGCGATGTTCCTCTAAGTGTGACAAGCCCTTACAAATCAAGGAAGTACCGATTGAGATGGTGATTGTGTTGTGCATAGTGTATCCCGGGAGCATAGGGAACTCACAGAACAAGAAGTCTCTTTAACCACTCTCGGTTAAAGAGAGGTAATTTCAGACCAAGTTTTTCTGAATATTATTAGTTCTGTTGGAGTTAGTTAAAAAGAAAAATGGTAAAAAGAGAGTTTGTGTAGACTATCGCAAGACGAAGGAGATAATGCTGAAGTACCGTTTTTCCTTCCCAATCATTGACCATCATTTAGACAAGTTGACAGGAGCTACAATTTACAGTAAGTTGAATCTGAAATGTGTATATTTCCACTTAAAGAGATTAGAGGTCCTGAGATAATGAATGTAAGTAAAAAGATATAAAGCTGGCCGGACTAAGGCTAAGGTACCAACATTTTATTTTATTTAACCTGTTAATTAGTAATAACTATTTTATCAAGTTAGTTGCATTTATTATTATGGTTTTTTCTCCGGCAGTTAATGATTTCTTTTTTGTTTTTCATGTCGTTTAGATATAAGGCAAGTTGTTTTTAAATTTAAATATGTTTGTTTAACTGAGTTTGCTGATAATTTCTTCCCTTTTTAAAATTCAAGTAGGAGTCTGAGGTCAGACATATAATAGGATGGCCGAGCTGTAAGAAATTAGTAATTTGTAATATAAGTTAGTTGTACCGGGATAAATGCCGAATTTTATTTGCCTACCATTCCGACATAAATATCTGGTCACCCCAACTATCCTAAGGTAGCCTTTCCACCAAAGGTTGTGTATAATATCAACCAATCAAATCGTTTGATTTTCATAGCGTAGTTTCAGTTGCTCAACCATGCGGGCTAAGCGCTTTTGCATAGCACACCTTACCCGCTCCACTAAACCACTTGACCCTGGTGGTAATAGAACACTTAGCTTCGTAGCTTAGCTTCTTTAAAAGACTTCTTCGGAAAGACAGCCTAATTTTCAGATTTCAAAAGTTCTCATCACAGTGTTCGTGCATTTTAACCTGATTTGAGCTACTGCCAGAACTAGGCTAGTTGCGAGTAACAAAAGATTTACTTATATATTTTATTTTAGTTTAACCAGGTCACCGATATTGTCATTTAAATCATCAATTCGATAGTAGAGAATCAATTAGAAGTAATCATGTGTATAAAACGCCTAACAGAAAATGCTTAGCAATTAATCGTTTTTTGACGTGTGCTAAGTGTTTTACATAACATGAACTACTGCTGAAAATAAAAAACGGGGAACAATTCAAAATCAAAGTCAAATGCGCTTTAAAATGCACCATTTTGTAACTTTTGAATATTACTTTTTTGTTTAGGGTGTGCCAACATGGGAGACGCCCACCGCCACCGTCCTATATTATGATTTTAGGAGGAGATTTTAATATTAATATTTTCGAGAAAAACTAAAAACTAACTTATTCCTAGATCTTATGTCTGGATTTAAATTCACGCAACATATATAAAAACACCTACGACAATCACTTCAACCTGCTTAGACCCCTAATGCTTAGACCCCTTCCCTACTAATTTTACAAATAAAAATATGCTTACAATCGTGGAGGAGTTATATTTTTCAGACCATAAGACACGTTGAATCTCATTAATTTGGGGGTCAATTCATGTCAACATTCTTTGGGATTTATTATCTCGGAAATATACCTCTCAAAGTCTCGTGCGTAAAAAAGAGAGCCTCCGCAACAATAGCTCAAGAATTATATAAATATCGAACAGTATTTTAAAACTATGAAACGTGTCATTCAAACTACTTTCCACCTTAATTTCTTACAAAATGTAGGTACATTCCTAATAAAAAAACTAATTTATTTGTGACTTTTCTAATACTTAAACCTGAGTTGGTCTAGAAGAGTCTTTATCCTTTTATGAAACTACATTGATTGGCACAATAATAAAAAGAAAATGTAAGAATTGTATTTTTTCTAGCTGACTGTACAATTTTTACAAAATTCGTGAATGATTTTGCAATTATTCAGATAGTTAAGGACTATTATAATATAGATAGACGTAACATATTATAGATACATTAATAAATCAGAATCGTTTTTATGTGAAGATGCATCAACTGATATTGAAGTAATACCTACATCAAACCACCAACAAAGACAACCAAGGCGAATCACATAATATTTCTCGACGGCACAGAGAGATAAACGAACAAAACAACGCAGTGACACAACCTGAATCTATTATTAATATTGTGGAAAACCAAGAGTCACAACAAAACAGAATATCTTCAGATTAATTGCAATTGCTATATTTTAATTTGGATTGACGGACGACATTCAGAACATCGAGTCGACAGCACGCGATGACGTTGTCAGTCCGGTGAACCATAGAGCGCGCGTGCGGCCAGCTCTAAACATAAGGAAAGAGTTCCTAGTCGCCGCACTGTGTAATACTCTGCAAATTATTTGATTAATTTAAATAAAGGTACATTCAGAACTTTCGAACCATAGTTTGGTTCGAAACCGTAATGTGTGATGCCAACTCGCTTTTTTTTGTAACAATTTGGCTTGATCAATATCAAAGTCATTTATTTCAGATAGGCCATTTTGAACGTACAAGTTTACAGAAAAATATAATTGATTCTAGTTGCCCGTTCCAAAAGGTAGTTTCGTATGGAGGAGAATGGCCAAGAGACTCCACCGTTAAACTCTTTTAATAATGTTTTAAAATATTTTAGAAAGCATGTGCTCGAAAAGAGCGTGTTCCAAGCAGCCAAATTGTGCGGACAGTGCCAATTTTTCACACTAGTGCTTTTTACTTTTATTTTTTTTAACTCCTGCGTCAGCCTGACGACGCAAAGAGTTTTTATTATTTGACAAAAAAAAAATAGTTTAGATTATCATACATAATTATAAAAGGTACTATAAAACTTGGCAAAAATACTTCATTAAACGTGTTTTAAAATACTCTAGATTTAGTTTTGATCAATAAATTAATTTTAAATAGTCATTAGCTATATAATTATATATTATGTTTGGTCGAACGTATATTTTGCTCGTGCCTTTTGGCGATACGACGTTGAAACTATTTGCACATGCGCAGTATTTTCATTAGCGCGGCATTTTCTAATTCGAAATTAACATTAGCGCGCCATTTTCTATTACTAAATTCTTAATTCGAAATAAATAAATAAACATACGGTAAGCCAGACAATACAATTTGCTGCTTTTTAACTTCAAAAATTGTACAAATATAACCTTTTTCAATTTATATTCTTTTATTTCCTCGCACAATGCATAGTCAAACGTATGATACTCATGTGTAAGATGATTTCCGAAACGTGTCGATTTTTAAAATGCCACTCGTCGGAAATCACTTACTTTCCGCACTTGTAGACATTAATAACAGTTGTATAATTATATAAAAGCATATGATAGGCAGTTGCTCCATATAAAATACTGGTATTTAGCTGCATCTGGTTAGACTGGAGGCCGACCCCAACATATTTGGGAAAAGGCTAGGCAGATTGACTTATAAAAAAGCATGTGAAGACGTCATCTAGAATAAAATTACCTACTACATCACAGTTGGTAAAAGGAATTAAATATTAAGCAACGACAGTTAAATTAGTTACGTGAGAGACACATGGTGCTCACATATTTACAATTGCAATATTTTTAATGTTTATATTTGTATATGAAGACTAAATAAAAGACCAATAAAATACAATAATTTAATTCATGGCACAAATTGTACACGTGATAAGTAAGTAATTACGCTTATAATATTAATTATGATGAAACAATTACACTAGAACCTGTGAATTCCGTATGGACAGCATCTGGACGGACCGCAATTTTTAAAAATTTTCCTTTTATTTTCAATTGTAAAATTGTTCAAACCTGAAAAAGGACAATTTTTTATGTTTATATTTTGTCATGCAGATTTAATTCAAAAGGGAACTTGAATATCGGGTTCTTATTTAAATAAATATGAGTAGGTATACAAATAAAGAAAGTAAATAAATGTCAAACAGGACATGTAACATGATGAACAGCGAGTACATGTCACACCTTTGCTTAAGACGATATGGTGACACTGACAGAGTTGCTGGAATAGTTAGACCAGTGCCCTGTTAATCAAAACTTATAAGCCTTGTATTACCAAATGTCATTATTTAGCTCACAAGTACTTATATTTTTACACTTTTATTCGTGATTTTGTTTAACAAAAAAATATTTGTAAGTTACAACTTGTAGAAAATCATAACAAATCCTGAGAGTGTCCGGCGACTCTCTATTCCGTCTTACAAATTTACAAGTGTCGTGCTTAGTACCGCAATAAATGTTTAATTTCGATTTTCTATTTTAAAATGTGGTTAAAAGAGAGAGATGACCTGATGCCCGTGTCCCAGCAGTGGGAACATTAAGGCTGATTATGAATATACAGATGAATGTGACGAAAATTAACATTCTAAGTAACTTGTGAACGTGTAGACTTGTCACTTTTGATAAACAGGGCCCTGATGTTGCACAACCGTGTAAATGGGGCCTCTCCGTGGAAAGGCCTTGGCATGAATTTTTACCAGAATTAAGTCTTGTTGCCGAGTCCAATTCACATCGAAGCACCACTTGGATTACTCTTCTCTTCGCCTATACCGCAATATTTGACCAACCCAGCGATTAAAAGGAAAAGAACATTCGCATTCACTACAGCTATTATATTACAAGTAAACCGCTCAAACGAATAAAAGTAACAACAATGTAAAGAAATTACATCTTAAATAAGTATAATGAAACCTCTAAAAAACCTTAATCATTGATGAAAATACGCATTGCATTCTAAATTGCAATGGCGATCAATCGAAGGAGCTTTTAAATAACGAACCACTTCATCGCCACATGCCGTGTTCAAATTGCAATAAACTAACACGTCAATCAAAATCAACCGGACTGAGCCAATATAATTGCACTCGACTGGTTGTGCCGTAAATTATTCGTATTAAGTTGTCAATAAGATTGATTGAATGTTTGATTTTTGTACACAAAGTCAATTTTAAATCCAGAACGTTGAAAGTTAACGCACTACTATCTTAAGCCCATTTAGAATAATGAAAGAGGTATGTTTTAGAGTGCTGGAGCACTCTAAAACATACCAGGCTTGAATTTCTATAGAAATAATAAAACTTACATACTCGCGCAGCTTTAAGCCGAAAATGTTTTACCACTAACAACTTAATATTTTGAGTTTATTACCTTTTCTCTCGTTAAAATCTAACTTCATCCAACAGCGTACATATGGTCTGGCTTTTCTCCATTTTCGTATCGTTTCCACATTTTCTCATAGAGCGCTTCAAGTCCACGAACATAGTGCTTGCAGTCGAATAAGGTGCTATCTAAACGTGCTTTTGAAACCTTAGCCCGAACATATCTTCGACTGTAAAAGAAAATTAGTTTTAAGTAATTAACCTGTGTCGACACCCTCGCGCCATCTCGGGCGGCTGCTGAGCAGGTGCAGAAAACCTCAAACGGCGCAAATATAAACTCAAACTCAGAGCATTTATTTCAAATAAACCAATTACAGGTACTTTTGAATTGTTAAGGGGTACTTTTGAATTGTCAAGGTATATAGGCAACATTATTGATTTTTGAGCCGTTTGGTCCTAGGACCGTGGGGTCCTAGTGTTTCAACCCCAAACGGCTCAAACGGACCCCACGGTCCGATTGCTCATCGAGTATTTCGGGACATCGTCAAGCTTTTGGTCGACTCTTACCGTGACCAGAGGGCTGACCAATTTTTAGGTCAAAGAATCAGCATTGCCATCCAACGTAGCAATGCTGCCAGCCTATTTGGGCAATTTTCGCACCGACAGCGATGCGGACAAATTTTTTGATGCCCAATGAGCCAATTTTTTCCTTTATATACTCGTACGTAATTTACATATTTTAGTGTTAGATGTATATTTGACGACAATTCGTGGAACACAAAATACTTTAAAAAGTTTAATGTTTTAACAACAACAGTGTGTGCGGAGCGTGTGTGTTATGGTTATGAGTTTGTAAAAGATGATAAAAGATAATGACTCTACAGCTACATACACACTTTGAATACTTACTAGTTCCTATTTGTTCCCAATTTAACAGCGATATCTTCGTATTGTCTTTCACTTATGGCTATCAGTTCTGGACAACCCAGAGCGTGTAGCTGAGAAGCAGCAACGCTGTAAAATAAAATATTAAAGTGAATGACCAGTCCATATAACTTCGTTTTCTCTGGTGTTAACGAATGTAGTATAAACATACCGAGAAGCTAAAGTTTCTCCTGGGAGTGTTACGACCGGCGTTCCTGCCCATAAAACGTCCATAGTAGTCGTATGCCCGTTGCACAAAGGCGTATCTAAACAAATATCTGCTAACTGTCCACGCCTCACGTGTTCCTCCTTGCAAGCGATGCTAGAGAATATGATGCGTCCAGGTGGTAACTCTGCAAACCATTATAGTAGTTATAACCAATCATCAATCATGTCTACAACAAGTAAACAAATAAAGTCAGTACCTAAACTCTGGGCATATTTATGTACATTCGGTGCGCCAGCAGCGGGGAAACTTAACAGCCAGAGAACGCTATTCGGTACCTTTTTCAGTATGTTCACCCATATTTCCATGACTCTGGGGTCCACTTTGTATAACTGATTGAAATTACAGAAAACAATTGCTTCATCTGGCAAACCGTATTGTTTTCTTGTTGTGAGTATTATATTTTCGAGTATTTCCTCAGCGTCTGCTACTTTTTTATTACATATGTTTACCGATAAACCATTCTGTATAGTTATACCGTTGACCAATACCTTTAACAATAAAAATTAAGAAATTTACACAGCTGGTAACTTATGATAAAACGATTAATAATTGAGTAAAAAAAAATACCTGTGTAATATTGGGGTCTACGGTGGTCTCAATTACGGAATCTGGAATGTTTATTTCCTTTTCGAATATTTCAATCGGTACTAAATCTTCGTATTCAATAATTCCAACTTTTTCGGTCATATTTAATATTTTATTGATATTTATACTATCAGCACAATTGATTAGAGCCATATTTTGACTGAAACCATTTCCATGACTAGTTATAGCTTTATAGTGTGTTTTCAAATGTGGAAACATTTGTTTGTGGTCGCCAACAAAATATGTGTATGGCATAAACGCAAACTTTTCACTAAAATCTAATGCAGTAGACATGGGCGAGCATATTTCGTCGGTTATTACGTAATCCATGTATTGTGCACCACTCGTTCCCGGATATCCTAGCCACATGACTTGAATGGGAGCTGGTTTCAAAGCAAAAATCTCATTCCGTGCGCCTTTAGTATAGCCATTCATATTCACTAGAATATGTATACCATCTCGATTTATTTTCTTTGCTGCTTCAACGTAACAGGATACTGAAGATAGGTCGACAAAATGTTCAGAGTCCTTAACTATTCTACTACGGAATGTGGTACCATCATCAAAATTCAAAGCATAGCAAAAGATTTCCACTTGTGAGTTATCGTGTAGACCTGGTATGGACTGCATTAGGTGGGAAGTTGGATGATTACCAAAATCACTGCTAACATATCCGATACGTAATCGCCCTTTCCGTTCTTTGTTATGAAAAAATATAACTTTACCCAACATATTCACTTTCTCAGTATACAAGTTGGCATGTCGTGTGGCTATATCTTTTCTTGCTTCATTTTTCAATGGATATAAAATGGAATGGTGTGGATGTACGGAGGTTAGTTTTTCCATGTTTAATTGATCTTCTACTATTGATACTACATTATGCATTCGCTCCTCGTAACCATCCCAGTTGCAAATTATTTGTAAACAGTGTGCTAAATTGCAATAAGCATCTGGAAAATCGGGTTTGAATATTAACGCGTTTTTATAAGATTCAATAGCTTCATGAATTCTCCCCAAATCTTTGTAAATACTTGCTAAATTACAATGTGCATCGGCGAATGTTGGGTTTATCTCTATTGCTTTCTTGAAGCAAACAAGAGCACCTGTTATATCCTGCAACTCTCTGAGAGTATTTCCCATATTGCTATAAGCGTCAGCAAAGTTTGGCTGAATATTTATAGCTTGTCTGTAATGCATCAACGCTTCATGAAGTTTGCCTGTAATAGCAATATTAAAACATCTATTAAAACTGAAATTGCTCGTTGTACCCTTTCGTGGAATGTCTATTTACATTATTTTATCATTACGAACATGTATCAAAAATTTGTTTTGTTACCGGTTCCATGACCATATAAGTGCAAATTAATTTTCGTTAGAATGTTAACACTATTTATTACGTTCTTTAAATCCTAATTTTACCAAGGTAGAACTAATTACCGCATATTATTATATACACACTAATTATATTCATACCAACGTGGAAAACAATAATACAAGTTGTTGTATGTTTTACACAACTTATATTATGTACTGATTGGCACAAAAAGTATTTACTGTATGACAATGAGATAGAGACAAAAAGATAAGATGAGAAAAGATGTAGTGACAAAAATTGAAAAGAGTATGCTTAGAAGGGTTGGTCATGTTGAGAAGACGAATGAAAGGCGACTAACTAAAGATTTATAAGGTAGATGTGAATGGAAACATCGGGAGGGGATGTCCTAGAATCACATAATATAGTGATCTTATTGGTAATGTTTTTCAGAAAGGTCCGGTGCATAGTTGTCGCAACGACGCAAAAGGAGTATTTAAGGATCGTAGCAGCTGGCGTTCTGTAGATTCTGCCGACCCCATGGGAAGAACGGGTGACGGTATGTTTTTAACACATTTGCTCGAAAAGTTGCATTTATTGCACCAGTGTATGGAACACGCGTGCTTGTTACTTTCCATTCCCGCATTTGTGCGGGAAAGTAAAACAAAAATATAGTTACTAGTCAGAGACGTGCGATTTTAACTGAAACTGCGTAAATAAATTAAATATGCTTAATAAACATCATATAATATTTTTATCAACATATAAAGAATAATTAATTTAAATTATGTATTTATTTTTCTTTTGCAAATGTGTTGAAAATCTTCTTTTGATACGCGTAAGCATTTTTCATTGTACCTACTCTCGGCACCGTTTATTTTCTTGCAATCCCGCCTCGAGCGCAATGACAAACTTTGCACACTTTGCATTCTCGAATTCACCATATTTTGCTAGGATACCTTGTATACAGTAGGTACATACCTTGATGTTGTAAAAGCGAAGCCAAGTTACTGTGAGTGGCTGCGAAATTAGGAAAAACTTCTAAAGCTTTCATGTACAGTTTGGTAGCTTCATCAATTTTTCCTTGTTCTCTTTTGACATTTCCGAGATTGTTAAGAGTATCAACGTGTGACGGGCATAGTCGTAAGGCATTATTGTAACATTCCTCCGCCTCGCAGGCGAGGCCCTTTTCTTTGAGTGCATTAGCGAGATTGCAGTAGGCATCTGGAAAATTGGGCTGAACTTCTATGGCTCGCCTGTACGTGTCTATAGCGAGATCTATAAAGCCCTGTTTATAATATAGACATGCCAAATTTCCATGTATGACTCCACTGTTAGGAGTCAACTTCAATGAATGAAGATATACTGCTACCGCTCTGAAATAAACAGATGATGTTGTAGTTTTATTATAGTTTGAATATTTCGAAATATTCCTACTCAATTTAGTGGAACACGATAGAATTAAAAGTATTTTAGAACAACGACCGCCGACGCTCTGCTTCATCCTCTTAAAGATAGGTTAAGGCCATTAAAAGGTGCTTTTAAATGATGAAACAGTTTAATTTTATTTATTTTTTGTTCGATTCCTGTATGAATTAGGCGTGTACAATCGAGTTATACCTAATAAACGACTCTAGGGTATAACAATGACCTAGTTTAATTAACTCCGGTTTCTTTTTGAAGTACTTTTAATTAATTAGTTCTATTTTAATACTGCCGTAACCGGTTAAGTAATTATTGAACGGCAATCCCAAAAAAAAAATTGGTTGAATAACTTTTTTCTAAGCATTTACAACAAGTTTAGTTTCTTTCTGCTGGTTAGGGTAAAAGTAAGGTACTTTGTCGAAAACTTTATTAATTATTGGGAACCTAGATATGTAGTAACATTGTAGGTGTGTATATATATTCTTTTTTAATGAATTAAAGGGTTTTTTTTGTACGTTTGGCACAAATGAAATATATATGTAGGTATCAACTTTGGTTGTTAAGCAGCTAAATCTAGTCATCAGCAACAGCCCGCCAGGAAATTATCCTGTCTCTAATCTAGCGTTAGCGTTTTATGCTGCAGTTTTATCAAATTAGGTTCCAAGTGTATTTTTTTAAATTCTTTTCATATCTTTTAATGCAAAAATAATTATGTCAAATTAAATTAATTTTATTTCCTACTAACCTTTTGATCTTATTTTTGAACCAGGTGACACAACCGTCTGAGAGTTCCGTCGCCTGCGCGGTGAGCCGCGGGGGCGCGATGTTGATGACGGTGTACACGACGATGCATTGATAATCCATAACACGGACATGTCCTCAGCGCGAGCAAGGTTGTACTGACAGGGGCAGACCGGAGACACGGCCGAGTCAGGGCCCGCGCGCCACGTCACGCCGCACGACGCGCCGCGCGCGCGCACCTTGCCAACTTCCCCGGAGCGACGCGGACGCTACGTCGACGTAAGTCGCGGCCTTCGTTTACCCGCTCGTTTATATACTCAAATCGAGAGCATATATCACAAGATCTATTAACGACACGAAGACCATGCGCACACGCCATTTAGTCGCCTTCGCGTTATATTTACAACATCATTCGTCTCACCATAAAACATTCCCGCCGGTGCTCTGGAAGACTTCATCGAATCAGCGACGGTTTCAAAAGCGCTATATATACCTATTTACTAATCGAGATTTTTAAATAGCCCTGAACTTTTATACATAGTTTGGCTAAAATATGTGAGATTCGTAACTCCGCGCGTTATTCACAAGAACGATCAGCTGTTTGCACAAAAATCAGCTGATACGTCTCGTCTGTTCAGCGTCCATTGTTTACAATGAGTCGGAAATCTATCACAGAGGCATAAAGCGAATAAAATACTAAACGGTACCTATTAAAAAAGCGCGCTATAATTTTTTTTAACATTCGTAATAAGTAGTGTAAAAAGCGTGTATGTGCGACGGAACAGTAAATACGGTAATATCGATCAGGCAAACGGCGGCGGCGGGTTGCGTGGCGACGCGACGGAATCTCAACGCGACTGCGGCCGTGGGCCTACTTGCTGGAAGCTGGCACCCTACTCCTCCACACTACTACTAACGGGTGCTTAATTTGTTGACAACAACTTTTACGCTAGTTCAAAAAACTTAACATATTCTCAAATTGTGTTACATTAATTTCGAATCTACAGCGCCTGTCAAGTGACCAAGATCCCGGCCGTCCGTGCGCTATTCCTGTGTTCTACTGACCTATTTTCAAATATCATATTTATTAAAAAAAAATAGGAATTCATCTAATCTCATTTCATATAAAAGAAAAGTTTTATACCGCAAACATAAATATCTTTTTTTTTTCGAGTTAATGTGCTTCTTCATATTGGTACCTACGTGTATTATATTATTATTTGTTACTAATAACACTAAGCGAGCCTCATATGCAAGGCCAGGTTTAGGTAACCTATTCTGGCTATAAACAAGACATTGTCTGCGACTCTACATTGCTTTTCCCTACCTTAGGTAAGCTATCTAGAGTCGAATGAGATTAATTGGCATAATTCTTCCCACACTCTCCATAAACATGCCAGTAGTGACCTGGCAGATTCCTTGGAAAAAAATACTTTTGTTTACAACCACTATTATGGACGTCTTGAAGTCTTGAAGTACTTTAAAACCTATTAACCTAACTATTCATCTAAATTATAAATATTAAAAAAAAAAATATTGTTATGAAAATTACGAGTTTTCCTTAGCTAACTCTTAACCAGAGGGCCTAGACAAGTGGCAATCGTTTTCAAAGCGTTGCACATTACGACTTGATAAGCTTCAGTAGCTTATGTCAATCCAATACATTTTTGACGTTTCCATCATAGTTATTACTGATAGAATATCAGTTTTGTCTAAGCTCTATGCTCTTACTTATGGTTAGTTACGACACCGAAAAGAACTTAATCGTTCAAATACCTCCAAAATCAGAAAGAAATAAGTAAAATTTTCCTAAAACCTAATCTCAAATTAATATAATTCGCTTGTAAACAATGTCAAGAATGGTGCTTATTTCCGGAACGCCGTTCAAGATCACAGTGAAAATAAAAAAAATAATAGACATAACCGGATGAGAACAGAAATAACTGAAAATGTGACATCCAAAATTTCAATGTTAAAAGCTAATTTTAACACTAATCTTGTCGCTCACTTGCCAACTTTCATATGATTTTGACAGATACGTAAGTAGCTATAATTAAACTCAAGAAGCATTGCCAAGGACTCCGTATTGTAATACCAGTAGATACTACGTTCCGCATTTTGGTATGAACAAGATAATAGAGATTTATTATTGTTAATGCAATAAAGGTAATAGTATTAATTAGTTATTTGCCATTCCGTATGTTTTGAGCACTTTGATAGGCCACATAAATTATTTGTAAAGCAATAACTTTAATTTTTATCTTAATTTTTGGCTTTATCTTAAACCATGCGAGTTGTGTTCACGGCCTCAATTCTAAACAGTTGCATCACTTGTTTAAAAAAATTAATGGTTTTATACTGGCTTCGTGCCAAACTGATGCCAGTCCCAACCTCTCAGTTATGTGGAAGTGTCGACTGATAGTTTCTGATCGTTTGATCCGGGTAGCAATGATAGTATATTGATACAGCAATATCGATGATATACATTTTTTTTGCGTTTGGTCCATCACCAAATTTACCTAGTTACATTATGATACCTATTTCCAAATGATGAAATTCATTGATCTTAATAATATAACAAAGATTAGGAATATTTTCACACAGCGTTCGTAAACCAGAGTTTTTCTTATCGTTATTAATTGTCTCAAATGAATGTTGTTCTAGATTCTATCTAGGTCCTGGAAACACGGACATTAAGGCAAGGCAATAGAAAAAGTCAATTACTTTCAAAGTAAACAAATAACTCCCTGTGGTTTTATCCATTCACTCGTATTATCTGGGCAAGCATCCATTATCTGTAATGATCAATGTTTTTATATGAAACTAGGTTTAATCTTCGCTTTTGATAGCGTCAGCGACAGGGGTAAAAATAAACTTGCGTGTCATAAACTATCAAAGAGCTGAATTTCTCAAAAATAAAATACAATTTATCAATCATGCAAATGCAACGTCATTTATATAAATGATATTATAAATTTCGTTTAAAAAAAACTGTATATTTCAGTAATGTATTGGGTATCTGACTATTCATAAAGAAAAAAAAGCTTGTTAAAGAAAACAACGCTCAATTTTGCTACCACTATTATATTTTCGTTACATTTACGAAGCAAACAATAACTCATTCGTTAATGTTAATTCTTTGATAAATATTAATACAGACAACTCCGACATAAACTATGAATTTTAGTAACAGTAAACGATAAAATACCTTTAGGTACATAGAGCTAAATTTAGGTGCGTCCGCCTACGTGTTAATTATGCGATACACAAGATATACTGTGATAAATACTGGCAGAAGATAATATTACAATATTATGAAGTAAGCTGGTCGTAATGACCTGCATTGCTATTCTGTAACCATCTCACCGTGAAAACTTAGGTGAAGTGAGCGTGGAGTGAGCTGTCATTGTCATCGATACCTACTGATACTAAGGCAGTGACAGTTCACTCCAAGCTCACTTCACCTACGTTTTCACGGTGAGATATTTACAGAATAACACAGCTGGTTTAAAAGCGTGACCTAGCATTAACGATCGAAGATATGGAAAAGGATGAATCATCACTTCAGACGTCAGGTTATTCTGGTTTCTTTGTCTCTGGTCGTGGCGAAGCACCACGTTCAGAGTTTGGCGTGCTTCCACCAGAAGTGCTCTGTGGACTCCTCTCCTGTACCTGAACAAATAATTAACATGTTTGTCATAACATAAAAATAACGCCTGGATTAGATTAAGTACGCATCACGTGATTCGACGTGGTTCATATTTATTTTAAATCGATGTTGGTAAAGGGTGTTTTTTAAGGCGCTCTATAACCGGGATCATTCCCTTGTAATGTAATATTTCAGATACGAATCTGAAATATTACATTACAAGGGAATGATCCCGGTGAGGGAGCGCCTTTAGAGGTATACAAATTCAAAATGTAATAAAATACCTAAAAATAAATTTCATTATCATGGTAATGGTTTTATTTAAAAGATATTCTTATGCCATTAGTGCTTACAAATGATTTCGGGCATATGAGCGTCACGGCTGGCTGAAAGAAGCGTAATCGGGAAGTCCAATTTTCGACCACTTTTCGAGCAACTGGGGCTGTATATCGGCAATAACGCGGCAACTATTGGCTTACAAATGGTCCAACGATCGTGGAAGCCAGCTCACAGGTCTATTAAAAATACGCTATTAAAGATACGAATCTGAAATATTACATTACAAGGGAATGATCCCGGTGAGGGGAGCGCCTTTAGAGGTATACAAATTCAAAATGAAATAAAATACCTAAAAATAAATTTCATTATCATGGTAATGGTTTTATTTAAAAGATATTCTTATGCCATTAGTGCTTACAAATGATTTCGGGCATATGAGCGTCACGGCTGGCTGAAAGAAGCGTAATCGGGAAGTCCAATTTTCGACCACTTTTCGAGCAACTGGGGCTGTATATCGGCAATAACGCGGCAACTATTGGCTTACAAATGGTCCAACTATCGTGGAAGCCAGCTCACAGGTCTATTACGCGAAATTATGCGCTCTTCGAATGTTAATTTTGTTATGTTAATGTTAAATTTTTACAATTTGCAAGCATTGTTCTGAAGTAAGTCTATCAAATGGCAAAACGTAGTGACCACAAATATACCGCCAACTGTCAAATTGGTAATGACTAGAACCAGAGATGCCAATTTAAAAACCAAACGTCTAAAAAAAACACCCGTTATAATTATTCTAATTTCGTCATATTTATTAGCTAAACAAAAATATACTGAAAAAAAAAATGTTACGATTTATTATAATTATGTACCTATGTACCTATTTTATGTCAAATATTTGGAATCCCCGAAGACACTTTATCATAAAGGAATTGAATATAAATATAATATGCATACGCAAAATGTACACACTAGACCATTGTGAGTAGACCATTGTAAGAACTTCCAATGTTATGTACATAAAATCATTTAATCGCATTATTCGCTGCAGATCTAACTAATGTATCGACTGTTTTATTGCTATTAAATCTGAGCCGCATATTAATGTCTGCAAATAAACCTTACTTCAAACTCTGACTCAGTTTTAGTTCTACGATTTATAGTACCCATTTGCCTATACAAATCTCAATAGTTAAGAGATTATTTGTCGGATAGTCTTGTAAAAAAATTCAATAGGTGTGACCGTCGTCGCAACGATAGCGTATTTTCATAGATATAATATACCAGAAAAACGTAACGAATTTCTCAAGCATTTGATTATTAAGATGTCACCCGTATTATTGCAATCCCCGGATCCACACTAATATCATTTCCGAGGAATTTGCGCGAGTAAGTAAGAAGGCGGGCACACTACACTGACGTTAATTGAGTAGTGTGCTCACCTCAAACTCAATACAAAGTATAAGAGTCCGATAGGCTATTGTGGCGACAGACTTAGCGTGGGAAGGCCTCCCACAATGTGAAGCGATGACCTGGTGAAGGCATGCAGGAATCCGCTGGAAGCAAGAAGTATAGAACCAATCGAAGTGGCAGTGCTTGTGGGAGGCCTATGTCCAGCAGTGGACGTGTTTCGGATGAAATTATGAGGCTTCTGTGGTAGGTATCGGCATCACGACACGACACGTAAGTCTAATGTGACGACGGTATCCGACGGTACTTTAGTTTACATAATTATGAACAATATTACGAAGACACTTATTTCGAAGATGATATATTTACTTTTCGAAGGATAAACAGTGCGTATTACGATTGACCGTCAATCATTGGACCATATTGAAACACATGTTACGAATGAAAAACGTGAACTTTGACTTTACTTTGGAGAGTTGATATTTTCTAGCCTTAACAGGGCGGGCGCCTGAGGCATTAAGTCCGCCTTTGTATCTTACTGTGTGCGAAAAGTTTAAATAATAAAACCATTCAGTATAGTAGCTGTAGAATGGGTTGTATCACAGAAACCTTAAAAAAAGATTATGAAATCTCAACGCCGCAAAGCGGACCACACTGCCCGATCGGGAATCCGTCGCTAAATGTTGAGACTCGTTTTACCCCTGCCCTGCTTAATTAATGTCCGTAGGTTGGTGATTCATTTGGATTTTTGCGACCTGCTGCAATCTGGAGCCATGTAACGTACAATTACTTTACGGCTACATAAATAGAAAATACCACTTAAATTGCCATTACAGTTTATGAGCGCGAGATGGATACATCGAGTGCCAACCATTCATCGCAGACTGATTCAGTTATACTCGATTAAATGTTTGAGTTTTTGTTTACTATCCATTCTTCCGATAAGATGTATGATACGCTACAACATTAATCATACACCCTTTAGGTCTTATAAATAAATGTTATCAGTAGCAACTTCTGACTGCGATCGTGCGAAAGGAAGATTTAACGATTTCTTCAAAATTTTATGGCCCTTTTCATGAAAAATCGGAAAATATTAGACTTAGAATGCATTGAGATTGAAACTTGTTAATTTCCTGGCCTTTAAACGCCCATTATTTACTTCCGATAGTTACCAAAAAGTATTGCTTTTAAGACGTAAATAACAGTTGTACATAAACGATCGATAGGGCTCAACGTGGAAGCCCTCATAATAAATTTACCATTAGGTACTGATTTACTTTTCTTTTTAGAAGTTCAATAATTTCACTAAGTTAGTTGGTGGGGGCCGCATTTCTAATTTAGATTGAAGTGATTTATGACCAATGTTAAACCAGGATGAGACTGACACAGGAGTGTGGGGATTGATATCAAAGAGAAACCTATCCCCAGCTGTGGCTGTGGTATTTTATGTAAAGTCAAGGACACTTTCGGAGTGGTGTCATTTTATTTCTTAATTTGAATTTCGAAATGTACAAGGTAACACAGTGTTTTTAAGTGTCCGTGCCTCAAAAGAAAAAAACGGAACAGACAGTATGGGGAAATATAAATCCCTAAGACATACGTGGAAACTGGCTTAGCTCCTAGCTCCTTTTTCATGAAAACAATTTCGGCATAATAAGTTTTGTGGTCAAGTGTTATAAAAAGTGACCATAAAAATGAGAGAAATTGAAATATTATTTTTAAATCGGTTCGTCTCTTTTTCATGTAAATTCATTTCATTTTCTTGGATCAAAAAGCCTAGACGGCAGAAGTGGGTTAAAATCAATGAAATTATAATATATTCATAGAATTTGTAAAAAACCAGCCAAGTGCGTGTCGGACCACGCACAACGAAGGGTTCCGTAGTTGGGATGAATTTATCCCAAGAACAAACTTAACATTGTAGTAGAAAAACATGTTCTCCCATTCATTCCAACTGCAAATGTAAGATTGTACGCACAATATTGAGAGATTTACCATGTTTTCTTATAATCTATGAGTAAAGAACCATTCTATGTATTTTTTCAAAATTTTAGTCTTAGTAGTTTCGGAGATATTGGGAGAATGGTCAATTTTCTTAAATATCTTTAAAATAAACTGGTATTTTTTAAAGTTTTTATATTTAGGTCTCTTAAAAAATTAAAGCGATTTTACCTCACATCTGATTCTACTCGTATTATATCCATCTAAAATATTCTTTGCACATCGATGCTTATCAAACAAAGGAATGAAAAGGTTTACACTTTAATGTTTGCGCAAAAAACTATCCGCATCGCATCAGAGCTAGGCTTTTATGAGCTATTTGTAATAGACATTATTAACGTAGCCGACGTCTTAATCCCTCGTAGCGTAATTAAACATCGATTACGCACGACAGGAATATTCTAGACCTAAATATCCAGTTGCCAGTTTTCAGCGTATAAAACGTTGCAACGTTTTATACGTTTAACGAATGGTGCAATACGCTTTTATTGCAATTATTTCCTTTAAACTAGGATATAATTTATTTATATAGTTATAATATTAAGTTTTGAATCAATATAAATTAACACACGCAAACACACAAACAAACAGCAAACACACAAATATTCTACTGTGTTCTCTAAGGCAAATATTTTATTTCACAGACAATGAACATTTTCTTAGAACACAACATAAAAAATAGCAGTAGATATAATTATGTTTGCTGTCTGCTCAAGTTAAGTGGTTTCATCTTTGATTAGAAACATAAAATCCTTTGATCATGGTGGAGCTTGAAGAGTCTACTAGGAATGTATCTTTCCTTCAATCCTGATTGAAGTTAATAGAAAATTCCTTTACTTATGTTCTGTAAAGGTCTACAAGTTACAGTCACGCATACATTCTTCTACAGGGTTTTTAATACAATCAACTTAAGGCGCGACCAATTTGAGAAAATCTAGCATAGATAATTTTTGCGATTTTATTAATAGTTCGGTTGGTGATTAACTGCTACGTTCGTATTTACTAAATAGATAGACTAGCTGAAGTAAAAAATCAGGAAAGACGGGTTTTTTCACTGACACGCTCAATATTTATTTTTGTACGTTCATTCTGCTTACCTGCAGTCCAGTATGGAGCATATTTGCGATAGTCTCAACGTCCAAAGTTGAGTCCTGGGCAGAAATCTTCTTTATGGCAGAAGACACAATGCAGATGTCACCTCGCAGCTCTCTTACTAAAGCAGTTATCTTCTGAGCATTGCTGAGAACCTCAACACTTTGAGTATACGGGTTGTACCGTACACCGAAGGGACGTTGTATGCCGTCCGCGAATGCCCTGCGTGATGAAAACTAAGTTTCAATACAACTAACGAAAAAAATAATAAATATAATTTTCACTTGCTTTAAAAACGGTGAAGGAAAACATCGTGAGGAAACCGACATGCCTGAGAGATATTTCTCGACGACATGTGAAGCCAAGTCAGAGGCCATTGGTTGGCTTTAAAACTCTGACACCAAGTTAGTCACTAACCACACGACAACGAAGAAAGAACTAAGATAATGAGTGTTTATGTAGATTACAGGAACATACTGGGTACTAAAACTTAGTCGTTGTTTCAAAAGTTACCACGACGCTTCAGCCTTTTTAGCAAACAACATTATTTTCTAAGTAACATTGTTGATTTCAGTTTAGCTACGTTTTGAACACTTTTAGTTAAAACATTATAAGTCTTGAAAGGTATCTTGGCAGGTGCTTAGGTTATTGTTACAATATTTCCAAAACATAATAAACCGTTCTAAAGTAGCAAATGTTATTGAAAAGCTGATTCTTGCATATTGTTGTAGGTATCAACATTGTTTTTCCCAGTTACTTCTGGCTTTTGCTAATCCTAATACGTACTTTCACCTGTTAGTAAAACATGTTTCAGCAGTTTATGTACTCCAATTCTACGAAATATCGATAATCGACTAATAACGACGGTAAAATTGTTAGTGTAACATAGTTTTTTTATGATATCCTAACTAATATTATACCTAAATGCGAGTTTGTTTGTTGGTTTTTTTGTTTGTTTGTTACACTTTCACGCTAAAACGGCTGAACGAATTTGGATGGAGTAGACCATAACCTGGAGAAGGACTACTACGTTTAGACGAAGTCGCGAGCAACAGCTACTAGTCTATAATAGTCCGGTTTGATTTGAATACCTAATCCACTAGTTTGGCCTTGAATCCTTTTAAGGCCAAATCGACACTTAACTCCTGTTAAGTGTCGATTGTACTCAATCATAAAATTGATTTAAAATGTATTTTCATCATCTCCTGCATCTCATTCTCCAGGGGGCCAAGTCTACTAATTTACAAACGTGTCAGTGGTCTCACAATGATCAGTTTTTGACAGATATGCCATAACTTAGATAAACATTTTTTTTGTTATCTGGTATTTTTATCTGCATAGGACTAACCTCATTTTCTCCTTCGCCTCTTCAAAAGAGTCAGTGTAGTAATAAGCATTTTGGTAAGCCGTTATAATGCATTCTTCATTGACTGTAACTTCAGGATCGAAGCGCTTGATCTTCTCGGGCGTGACTAGGGCGTGTTGTAACTCAGCAACAGAAGACAGTAAACCAGCCCCATACACGCGGAAAGTTCCATCGGTTTGCCGACATAAACCAAACTCAACGGTGAAGAAGTAAAGCTGAAATACAGTATTACAATATAGTGCCAATGTTTTCATGTTATGGAATCGATCCAAAGATTTATACTTCCTGATTTCGAGTGACGCAATCATTCAACGCAACAGTTAAAATTGTTTAGCTTTGCTACTATGAAAATAAACATTGAGCATGATCTTCAATTTATTTACTTTTATTCTTTTTATTTTAATCTCTCTGTCGTTTAACCGTTTCTTCTGTAAGAATGATAGAACATAAGACATGTTTGGTTGTCTAACATAGTTACGTACCGTTGCCAATTTGTCGATGTCTTCGTCGGAAGCGCCGAGGGATGCGAGCCCGAGTTCTTGTGAAAATTGTGCAAAGCTAGGGTTGGCAAGCAACGGCATATGTCCCAGTAGTTCATGACAGCAGTCACTGCAACGGGAAAACGAATAAGTTTGCCAGCTGAATTCTGTTACGCGGCAAATTGGATTAAGTGAGGCGGATTGATCCATAGTGCTGACAGGTAGTTTAATATTTGATAAGTGGTTATTTTTCAGGTGAGCTCGTAATATACGTACGGTTCAGGAGTATAAAAGGGATCCGAGGAATGACGAATGTATTGAGTGCAGTGAAACACTCTAAAAGCAAGTCCTGACAGAAAGTCTCTTGGTGAAAGGTATCCCGCAACAGGGCGCAGTTGAAATCCAGTTTTACGCTTGAGAAAAGCATTCACATCCTCCAACTGAAAATAAGTCACGTGTTTAGTACGAAGAAGCCTTCGTATTTTGACGTTTGGCCGTGCGCCAAAAGGTTCAAGATTATTAAAACAATGCAGTGTATTAATAATAGTAATTTATGGTTCGTGACAATCTGCAATTCTACGTTTTTTGGATTCGATCTTAATTTTTTTGGAATAAGATATTTTACCGGCTAGACGCTTATCTGCATGAGCTATTACAAGGTTTTATGTACGGTCATTATAGGTACACAAATCTTAGAGTCAGTTAATTTAAAAATGACACCAAAATAATAAATTCTATGTAATACATAGAATTTACTATTTTTGGTGAATTTAACATAAGGTAAAGTTCACGACCTGTGGCAAATTGTCCTCGCGATAGCCGCAGTACTTGACGAGTTGGGGCCAGTTCTCTAGATACTCCTCGCAAGCGTGCTTCTGGTAAAGTTTGTGGAGTTCAACGAACACGATGCCCCTGTAACGAAGCCACAACTCTAACAACTACATATGAAGTAATAATGGACGTACTAACTAGACAAGATGCGCTCCCGAAACTTGGAAGACGACGACACACGTAATTAACTTTGATAGATGAATTTCCTAAGCAAATACAAGCAACAAGTTGAGATACTAAACAAAGAACGTCGAGAAGCATGATACACAAGTTGATGATACAGAATTAACGGGATACTTGGATTAGCGTTATATAAAATTGTACGAATATATTTTTAAACATCAGAATGTAAAAAACACACTTTTTAATTTTTTAAATATAGTCCGTCGGCATCAGGAAAATAATCCAAGCTGTCTGTGTTTTTATATAATTTCCTTATCTATTATTTACATTTTTAAATATTTTTATTAAAAAAACATTTAAAAATATAAAAAATAGTAGCCCATTGGCATCAGGAGGAGTCCAAGCTGCTGGTGGTCAGGGCTCTAGAGCCCACTATGCGTATGCGTATGGTAGCCTCACTATGCGTGTCGTGTCTAGGAGTACTGCTTTCGGAATCGAACCCTTGACCCAGCCGCGTAAAGAGAGCCTCCTGAGGTGTTAGTCGAGGCTTTACCGTAACGAATATTGGTACAATGATTATTATTGTAACTATTAATTTTTTAGGCAAATCAAGTTAATAATAATGTGAAAAATATTTACAACTAGTGGTTTCAGCCACCTACATAATGAATACTGAGTTTTACTTCAGCGTTCTGGCGCTTATAAAATCACAATGAATTAAATCCGCCTACGCAAAGCCCAAGATTGAATATACTTCGCAAGCAGATTACTTTGCTTTCTTTATATTCTGAGAAAAAAAAACAAACTACGAAGACAGAAGACTTTTTAAATAAACAGTGATTTTAATTCGCAAGAGCATTATGGGATTATTATCGCAGCATTGCAACGCAATATAGGTGCACCTAGTTTAGAGAACTCTAGTCAGAATAATTTAAGTAGAAGCCAAAACAGAACGTGATTTCAAACAAAGCGGACTAATTTATAATGTATGTTAGTAAACACTTACCACGTCTTAATTTCCACATCAGTGTATTGTACTTTGGGAATCGGGTGGCCACTGCAAGACGATAGTAATAATTTTACAACAAGTTACAGTTATCGAATAAACTGCGAGTCGGCGGCGGCGATCCGTAACTAGGATGTCTTTCTTCCTAGAATCACTCTAAACGATTGTACTAGTTATTATTGTTAAATGAGTACATAAATTGCCCATCAACTGCATTGTAGGTCTGTGTCAGAGTCATACCACAAAAAACAGACCAGCTTTCGCGCTGTAGGTTCGTTGTACACACCTATAATAATAATACCAGCCTATTACTGTTCCCCTGCAGGGCATAAGCCTCTTCTGCAGAGAAGGCATGAGCATTGATCACTACACTTGCTGAAGGCAGAGTGGTGTATGAGAAGCAAGGCATACAAGCCTATGTTAAGATAGAATTATAGGTTGGATGGATTAGATTCCTTGATCTTTTACCCAGTGCCTTCAAATTTTCCGCTAGTTCTATCGCGTTTGCGCACATTTGCAACAATACCGTGTACATTAAATAAATAAATCAAACTAATCAATAACGTAGCGGGTGTGCTACTGGCGTAAGTAAAGATTGGCAAAAACCAAAAAGCTACCTTAGCTATAATTACTTCTGCGCGAGGCATAAGAATTTGTCTTTGTTTCTTAATCGCCTTCCTATTGCAGTCTTCCCAAGGGATATACTCCCTTGGGAAGACTGCAATAGGTTAACGTTGTAAGGACCAATTAGGTGAGACCTGTACCCACAGGTCTCACCTAATTGGTCCTAATACGGAGACCGAATTGCGAAACTGCGACTTCTTTGTGGTTTTGCCGCAGTCTGGTTAAAGTCTGTTTGGCGGAAAATGTTGTGTTAATGTAATAATTTAACACAAACATTTACCGTAAATGTGATATACAGTGTGCTTCAAAAATAGTTGCTGCACAATAGAAATCGACAACCGTGGCGTATCCAAAATTAAAGCTCGCTCGCTCTAAACAGCGCCTGAATCGGTAATGTTGCCGCAAACCCTGTTATTGTTCTTGTCAACAGCAACACAACACATTCAAATCTTTTAATTTTAAAAGATTTGGCCCCTTTGTCTTCGGGCCTTCACAACAATTTCTATCATTGCTTTAATTTATTATCGCCTAGCAGCTATCATAGTAATTTTATCATAATGAGAGGGTGGAGAGAATTTTACTGACCCGACTGCCCTAAGTAAATGTCTGCGAGTCTTGTCATTTCTACGGATAAGGAAATCGAACCTCAGTACCCACGCTAGGACATTGGGTCACCCAATCACTTAAGGCGCTTGAATTCATGAATTTATTTTATTTTAGATAGGTAAGTCAAGTTCGCTAACGCCCCACGCTACAGTTGAGGACTTAAGGATTTTTTTATATCATTGTTCAATAATTCTGATACAAATAACTTTCTACCCACTACGCAAACATATGGACTTTAAGGATATTTCCTTTAAAGTTCATATTTTTGCGTATAATTAGAAAACGAAATAGATTGTTATAAGACCAAGTCAATTATTGTTTAAAATTTAATTAAAGTTAGTGAAATCGATTTAATAAAGAAGAATAGGTAGGTACTATCGCCTGTTAAAGACAAAAATCCACTTTTATTTAACACTAATAAATTTCAATGAAGCTCTTTTCGAGCGGAAAACCCTACAAAAAATAATTTCACGAACGAGACGACGAAAACTGTGCTGAAAAATTTTAGGAAGGTACTTACTATTTGTAATTGTTGGCAATGGCTGCGAATTGTTCCCTTCGTTTGCGGTAAACAGGGTCCTTGAAGCCAGGGTGATCGGCGTCTAGCTCTGAACCATACATCAGTACGTTTTGAGCTCGATCCAGGTCGGATATTTTACGGGGGAACCAATGCATCTCTCCAAAATCTGTAAAATCACTTTTGTCGTCAAAACTTTTTTTTATTCGATTAAGGTCCACAGTAAATTATTCAATCAACGAGTTGTTCAAGTCTTTCTTTCATTTGAAATTGAAATAGAGATCCATTATTCGAATTGAGTATGATGGAACTTTATGCAAAATTCGAATGAAAATAAAATGACGCTGGCAACCTATAATTTTCCATAAATAATATTTTTATAAAAAAGGAGCACAGTCATAACCTCATAACGCATTAGATGTCACAAATACAACTGTTGATTCAAATATTATTTTATAAAGTAAATTCAGCATCAAAGAATCTCATTTAGCTCTCTAATTACGTGTCAACAAAAATGTCTAATGAATTTTGTCAGTAAATATGTTTGTTACAATAAAGTACGTTTAAAAAAATGTACGAAGTCAACATAGCGTTGTGTTATCTATACTAATATTGTTAAAAGTGTCAAAAGTCGGTTTGTAATTATTTGAATTTTCTTCCTGTCACTTTCACTTTCGAAATTATTGATTGTACATTGCAATAAAATTTTATCTTGTTCTGAGCTCAGCATTTTCACTGGCCAAGCCATTACTGCTTTGCAGGTCCTCGGAACCCTTTTTGGTAATTGTTCAAATACTTTTTATAAAAGGAAAAGATTTGTATTTTTGCTTGTAATGAATAAACTGAAAAATACTGGACCGATTTAAAAAATTCTTTCACCAGTAGAATGCTATATGAGCACTGAGTAATTAATTTATAAATAAAGCACGCGGGTAAAACCACTGGCTGGTATTTTATAAAACTAGGCACGAGATAGCATTAAGCATTTTTTTATCCTGTTGCCAGTATTTCTAGCGAAACGTTACCATTTCTGATTATATATTTTACTAGTTATACCGCTCAACATATATTTACCGAAACTAGCTGCAGCAGACAGTGGCGTCGGGGGTGGAAACTCCTCGCCTGTTTGCGATGACACAACCTCAAAGTCTTGAACTTCTCGCTTTAACATCCTCTTCAATTGTTCCATGCGATGAGGATCGCACTCCACATCCACCAAAATGTCGGACTAAACCACAAAATATTGAAACTTGAATTAAACTTCGATAATAGTCATTATTCTTGCACCCGAATGATAAATATTTTATCATGTAAACAGTTTACAACATACTGCCCACTGATCGATTTATTACTATAGAATTTTATGATAGATATCAATATAAATTTAAAAATAAGACGAGCAAGCACCGAAAAATTGCGTTTGCGCAAAAAACTAGAAAGGCAGCAAAAATACCACTCCTCGAACCCAACTTACTGAGGAAACTTCAGTGACTGATTTTCGGGATTCAATATGGAGGACATTTATGCCAAGATCTTGAAATACAGTTAGAGCTTTAACCAGTCCCCCAACTTGGTTCCTCAAAGTAAATATCACTGAAATCCTCTCGCTCTCTAAAGTTTGGGCCTGTTGTCTGGCTGCCATGTTAAGTTCACCAAGTTTAGGATGATGATGGGCCTCGTTTTTGACTTCCCATTCCGATCCATTTCTATAGAGCCAAAGTCCTAAAAGACCTTTTCCGGAACCACTCATTTTTTCCCTCTGAAACTAAAACTTATTATGGTTAAAACAAAATAAAAATGGTGTTGAAAAATAAATGCACACACAATGATTATTAATGAAAAAAATGAGTTACAGTTTGGCAGAAACAGCACAAGTCCGTGAATGTAGATACGAACTGAACGTGAACTGATATGAAAGTTTAATGTATCTGAGATGTATAAAAATTTAGACTAATTGGGGGATGTATCGCTGCAACGCCTGGGACATACTGCGCCCTTCCTCGGGATCTGGTCGCTTATAAAGAGAAGAGGCGCGGGAGACTCGACGGAGGGTGGGTATATTTGATTGGCTGAATCAAGTGTTCGAAGTAACTTGGAAAACGTTCTCTTTTCACACCGTAAAGTCACGGACACACTTTGGCGTTTTATTTGTTTTTAATCTTTTACAAATCTTAGACTAAGGAGGGAACTTTTTCCGCATCGTTCGAGAAAATGAAGCGAAATATGAAAAAAAAGGTAAACTTTAGTGCTAAAACAACGTTTGTTTATTCAAACGTTATTTTAGCACTTAAGTTTACTTTTTAATATTTCGATTTTCTTTGAGTTCAATGTTGGCAATACTAATTGGAATGTTGTTTTGACGAACTTTTACACGTTTTGAATTGCCGCTAATGACCCTTAATATTTTCATGATGATGATAGTGCATGACTCATTTGCTTTTAAGATTTTGATTATGATTGTACGCCATTCTATTTAGTTCACAATTCTTGTGGACCTTCTATTTCCAAACTTAGCAATATTAATTTTGTTTTTCATAAGAGCCTGAATGGACTCATCAGGCAGATTAATTCTTATGCAATATACCTCTTATGAAGTAGTTCCGTGACAGAATGCTATCCCTACAAACACAGTACAGCATAAATCAGATCTATAACAAAAAAATTGAAGTTAAACCATTTTGATCACGTTCGTTTCGAGGGTTAAAGTTTATATGCGAACAGTCGCAGTTAACACCTCCTTCAATAATTATTCATAAGGTAGGTACATACTTTATGAAAATTAATTTACAAAGTGATGAAATTGGCCATTTTTTAGATTGATAGGTACTGGTAGACTCACAAGGAGTCATTATTAAATTAAACAAAATTCATTAGATAGCATAAGAGGAGCTCGTAGCTAAGTAATAACAGCCGCACTGGTCGATCCATCAGGTTAAGCTACGCTTGCCGGGCTTGGTCCGTGGATGGGTGACCATCTTTACATACCGAGACTCCTTCGTGCCTTGGAAAGCACGTTAAGCCGTTGGTCCCGGCTGTCATTTGTAGATCTTTGACAGTTGTTGCGGGTCGTCAGAAGCCCGAAAGTCTGACAACCAGTCTTACCAATGAGTATCGTATTACTCAGTTACTGGGTTGTGGAGGTCAGATAGGCAGCCGCTCTATGTAAAATACTGGTATTCAGCTGCATCCGTTTAGACTGGAAGCCGACCCCAACATACTTGGGAAAAGGCTAGGCAGATGATGATTAGATAGCATAAGAAGTTGAATAATGTAAAAACGTAGCCCCAATTATAGGAATAATTATCCTATGCAAAGTGCAGCAAAAACATAACAAAGTGCGTTATTAGTACGGGTACCGTAGGCTCACCACGGAGTTTACGGTACACCACGACAGATCAGAGGCGCGTGTTTCCATTTTCGTTCTACTACTTCCAAAAATTCTAAAACAATTTAGAGTTCGTGTGATGAGTATCGTAGATTGCATTACCGAATCTCACATTTATTCTGAGGCAGAACCAAAAATATAAAACAGTTTTGGTATCACCGCTAACGTGTACGTGAGTTTATATGGCCGCTACTCACACTGTGATAGTTTCGTTGTATAGGTGTGGATCTGAACACAAGTCTGCTACCTCGTAGCCGTTGGCTGACGGGCGCTAAGCGATCCAGTCACTGTATTTATTACCATTGTTTAGCGAAAAGAGCATCCCCTATCATTCATTATGAAGAAACGACCCCACCATTTATTCACCCTATTTCCTTAGTGTGAGAATTGTAAAAATAGTACTTGAAATATATTACGTTACACGGATTGGTTGAATATTTTCATCTGAGCTTTACTCCTATTCTTTCCTGTTGGGACAGAAAATATAAAATCAACGCTTTTAGTTGGTTCCCGACGTGAAGTGTAGGTACGTAATAGCCTCGTGGTGTTAAAATATTTGGTCAAATCTGAATCTTATCAATTTTAAGCCATTAACTAATGAGACTTGAAAAAACTGTCTTGCAAGTTAGTTTCCGTACTTGACCCAATCCGTTTCACAATATTCACTTACAGTAAATTTGAATAATGTTGGGTTTCAAATTATGCAGAATAAACTATGAATAAGAGTATTGAATCAACAATCGACTTTATTAGAATGGAGGCGTGCAGACTTTACGCCGAACTAAAACTGCATAACTCTATGAAATTATTTAATAGTAAAGATGTCCAATTGATTGTGTAATATTTTTGCTTAATTGTCTTACTGCAGCATGATGTCATTAAATATCTAATTTCTCACTGACACTTCACGTGACCAGAGGGCTGGCTCGTTCTTTGTCCAAAGAATTAGCATTGCCATTCAACGTGGCAATGCTGCCTGTCTTCTGGGCACGTTTCCGGATGACAGCGATGCGGACGAATACTTCGACGCCTAAGTGTCCTTTTGTTTTAGAATTTATTGGTATAGTTAGTCCTTTAATTTAGTTTTTTAGTTAATTTAGTATAAGAAGTTTATCCTATGTGTATTATGTTATCGTATCAAAAATGTTCACTTGGCAAAATAAAAAAATTAGATGTCACTAACATCCTTGGACATAGGGAAATTAGATACGACCCTCATGTCGGTTTTGCATGACTATAACAAAAGCTCATTCTGGGGATGACGTTCCTTATTATCTTGACTTATTCATGCCTCGTTACACAGTAAAATTAACGTAACGTTGCTTGTTATTCACTTACTGTTCTTAGCTATGTTGAACATGTATGTATGTTTCAATACAGGCTGAATTATTCAATAGTCATTATACATAATATTCTCTTACCTAAGTATTGAGTATTTTCATAGCTATAAAAACATAACCTGTTTATCTTATAAATTAATTCAGCTTGTAGTTTTTCGTTATTCAGGAGTTCTATATGTACATATATTTCTCGTTTTTTTTGTAAAAAGGGAGGTGTAAGAAATGTAATTCCGCTCGCCTAGTTTTACATGCATTTTAGCCTGAACATTTTATAAAGCATAATTTGGCTAAGGTAGGTATCATCTGGTAGGAGCCAGGATGTTCATACCTATATTTATTATAATATTCTACGAATCAAACAAAAATTACAGGTTAAGTAATTATTAAGTAGGCATAATTGCTAGAGCTGTAATTTTTTCACATTTGTATCTACAAATAATACATCATTATTAAACACACTAGTACGAAAAGTGGCTCTTATTGTACCGCTTTTGGTTTACAGTGCAATTTAATACGCGAGTGAGAGTTTATACTTTGCAAGTAGGTACGCCGCAGATAACTTTAATTTTTATAAAACCTACATCAAAGATGTGCGTTTTTTTTATCTCAGACTCTCTCAAATTGTGCAAATAAATAAAATATGATAAATAAAAATTGTCAAAGTATATTCTTTTGTCAACATAAATAAAAATATGTTGCTTTATATTTTTTTTATATTAGGCTGTTCGGCGGCTTGGCCTCGCATATGAAAAACGCTCACGCGTATCAAACGTGAGCATTACAAGTAATAGCACACTTGCATCAAAATTTGCTATTGTAATTAAAAGAAGCTTGGTTTTATGTTTTTATGATGTAGATACCTAGTTAGAATTGTCTACGATTTTGTATATGTGGTCTAATACATGTCCTTTATGTTACTGATAATGAGCAAACGCGACAATTTGTGCGAAACGCGATTACAAAATGCCAAATCCGGACAAAAAATAGAACGAATCAGCATCTATTCTACGCTAATCAGTCAAATCAGTCGTTAAACTATGTGGCGTCACGGAAAACTTTTATTCCTTGAGTAGGTTCGAACTAACCATTTCCTTGGTTTTTACTTGGTTTATCGACTAAATCAATGGAATAAAGTTATTCTTCTTTAACTCCCCTTTTACCTATTAATATGAAAGTCTGCGTTTAACAAAAGTAAAATTGATTAAACGCCCACCGCTTTCTAGAATTAAGTCCGAGTCGAGTAACAGTCGGATATTCTGAATCTATCTTGCTTAAAACTCATTTTAATTTCTTAATGTTTCCTGTGATGATAAAATCAAAGGACCAAAGTTGTTTCTACAGTTAATACCAAATAGGAACATCTTTCAAAGCAAATAAATAAATATTTAACTCGAGTCGCAGACGAAGGCGCTTTTAATTCAATTTCCTTAGAGACGCCCCTCAAGCGCCTTTCCGATTTGACGCTTGTTATTATTACACAGCGTCCTTATTCAGCTTGTATCATGCTATGAACAATGTTGTATAGTCGTAGGTATACAAATAAATATTTGAAATCGGCAATGGTCCTTGGACGGAAAAGGAGGGTGTTATAAGTTTAACGTGCGTATCTGTGTCTGTCTGCGCCATCGTAGCTGCTGCCAAACGGCTGAACCGATTTTGATTTTATTTGTTTTGTTTGAAAGGTCAAAGATCGAGAATGTTTTAGCTATGATTTAAGACAATCAGTTCAGTCGTTTGAAGATATCAGCTCTTTTCTAGTTGATAATTAAAGTTGAGAATCTTCTATTTTATTTATAATATTAGTTAAAAAGAGGATAAATAAGTGTATAATTGAACAACAACCTGACTCAAATTATTCAGTGGGACCAATACGAATTAAAAATAAAATTACTAAATTATCTAGTATTAATAAATTTATTCCCGTTCGCCCCACTGATTTTGTTAGTGGCACGAACGGGAATAAATTTATTAATACTATTTATTAAATTCCCGTTCATCCCACCAGTGGGACGAACGGGAATACACACAATACAACATTAAAAAATATATGAAGTTGTTTTTTATAGATTGGGGTGAATAACTTATATCTATATTTACGTTTGACCTTTAATAGACAATCTAATTCTAACATAATTACTAGGTAATAATTATTTACATTATATAATAGATTAAATAAATTACTGATTAAAACTAACTATACAAATAAACAATTGACTAAAATATGGCGTCGAAAAATTCCTCCGCATCGCTTATAGATTTAGAAAACGTACTTACTAACTGCCCAGGGTGATCTGAGGATCGGTACCTCCTCTAAATGAGAACCACAAATATATTAATTACAAGAAGGTTTGCAAAATTAGTATGAAATTGAGAATACAAAGGAATAATTAGAAAAAATGTATTGATAGGTAGGTACAGTACTCCTTCAAAAGACTGTCGCTGTGATCCCACTTGTGGACGTAAGTAGGGATGTCCTAAAGCAGTTTGTGCGTAATTTGGAGCGTTGCCAACCAAGCAAAGCTAGTGTTATGAGCAGAGGTGTTACATCACAAACTATGAATTTCGTCTGGAATCTTCATTGAAAATATTCCTGATATTACTGTAACGCGAAAAGTCAAGGCAATAACGTGTTGCTGTATTCCAAGTAGGTACATAGTTAGTTAATAATACACTTTCTTATGGAACCCTCCGACCACTCTATAGCCAGAAATACATATTACGAGTAAAACTGAAACGCCCACTTATGTTTAGTGTCTACCCATATTTTATTAAATATTGATACAAAAATGCCTTCATGAAAGTCATAGCCTATCGTGCTGCCTAGTTGTGTCTTATTATAAGCGGTATTTTCTTAACCGAAGATTACATTACTAAAATTTACTACGAAGACTTTTTCGACTACGACCTAACGACTACGACCGTGCGGCTCTAACATTAGTTTTGTTTATGCTAAACCCGAAAAGGGGTCATTGTACTCATCATTTTGAACAACTTTTTGTATCGGACCAACTTTGAAATCGCAAAAAAAAACAGCTTTTCCCATACATTTGTGTTCACTTAAATCAACAAAATGGTTTTTTTCGCGATTTTGTTTGAGTTTTGCTATCCGTAGAATCGAAAGAACTCAATTTCTTTGAGTTCTTTCGATTCGTCAAATCAAACGCACAGTAAAAAAAATTGACCTCTTCTCAGTTGGGCCCCAACACCCTGGTTCTCCGCCAGTATTCAGTCTTTCAAACCTTTATGTTTTTTCATCTAATCTCAGTAATAATGCAGAAAATACGTACTAGTTTTGAAGAAACCATAAATACGTTGTATGTAGCATAATCATAAGTGGGCCGTAATCCACCACGCGGGCCCAGCCCGGGTTTGGTTCTAGGACATACCAGTTTCCTCATGATGTTTCCTTCACCGTTGTGAGAGCAGTGGCGATGAAATAATTTACACAAAGTAAAGCGCATGTCAGGTTTTGAACCTACGATCTACAACTCGTAAGTCGCGGCCGTTACCACTGGGCCACCACTGCTCTAGACGCAAGTAGGCTTGCACGTACATTGCATGTGACAGGAGTTTATTCATAGAAATTACAAACCTTGACGAACATATTTAATTCACGGCTTTCCATCATTTGCTTAATTGTTTCAGTTATAAATATGCAACAAGCTTTATAAATGTATGCAGCAAGAAAGTCATCGCAAGAAGATACAGCCTTTCGAGGATCTTACATTTTCACACGAAGACAAGAATGTAGTAGATAAAAATAACTTAAAATCCGGTGAATATAGTATTTGCGTTCGTTCGTAATCGCTCATCCTAGCAGTCGGGAAGAGGGCACGTCCCAAGAGTTTTGTCAACACGCTAAGCCTCTCCGCAAGTCGTCACAATAGTCACTACCAACCTCAAACCCTCGAGAGCCTCTCAAACTAAATGTTTTTTATACTTACTACTGGGTAGGTACTAAAATACGCTAATATATAAATCGTGTCGTATTTTCGTATCAATTTTAGAGTGGAGAGTTTCGGTATGCAGTGCCGATAAAGGGAACATTGTATGAGTAAAGTGATATTGTTGTGCGCGAGTAAAAGTTCCCTTTAATTATTATTATGGAAATATTGTGCGATGGGCGTCCGATTGTCGTGGTCATTTCTTCATACAGACCGTGTTGACATCATATTCGATGGTCTGAATATTAGTGGAATCACACTAAAGGTAAGTAGGTACAATACTTACCATAATAATATTTACATAATAATATCGATATCAATAGAAAACAACGTACCTATATGTACTTATCTGATACTGCTGACTCCTCCACATCCACAACCAAAATTGTGTCTGTAATTAATTTAAATATAAGGAACCTACCATTGACTACAAAGATTTCGACTTCTACCAAGAAACACTAGTCTAGCAGAACTCTTGACCAACTAGGAACATAAAAAAAATGAATAGCCAAATAGGTAATATTCTCAACTGATATGCTTACCGGCAAACAACATTTAAATTGTATTGATATAAAAGGTAGACGGTAAAAAAACTGATTTTATGTGAAACACATACCGAATATCCGTGAGACCGTCTGTTTCATGTACAGATGTTGAAGGAGTCCAGCTCTTTGCATATGTCAGATGGAAACCTTTTCAAAGACCTCAATGCCGACTCTATTTTAGCTCAAAATAAAAAGAAAGGTGAGTATCAGTTTCTTCATTAAAAATCAGGAATCTTGTCAACGAAACAAAATTCCTATCTACATTGTATGCCTATCCTACGTTCAGAGTATAGTTATATTGCCCTTGAAAAGACCCGAATACACGAACCTCCGTCGGCTCGGTAGCGGGTCCTAGTGGACCCAAGAAGTACGACATACGACATCCTAATTTAATAATTATGTTGTTATATAGTTACCCAAAAAAAAGGCAGGTGAAGGGAAGTGGAGGGAAAAGGATTTATTTCATACCAAAAACTAAAGTAATTTATTTACAGAATCAAAGGGCCGTTTAATTTATCAAATATGTCATCGTCGTCCACTGCTGGACAAGGACATATGCCACCGCCAAGGATTTTTGTAAAGTATTTGCGAATTTTGGGGCGATAGACGCCATGTCCTATTTACTGAGGACAGCAGCTCGGTAAACGACGAGCATGCGCTGCATGGGCTACTCACCGGCAAGGCGGTGGTATGGTGGCAGGCTAAGCGTAAGGGCTGGGGCGACGCCATCGAGCATCTACGTGTGATTTACGAAACCGTTACGGCTGTATACAAAAGCTCATTGTCGAACAGAATACAACCATCTATAAAATCGAGAGAATTTTAGTATACAACAGATACAGCCACCAAAAAAATGAAAATGAAAGAAAATGTACACATTTGCATGCAAAGCTATTTCAAAATAATACTTCTCACTGCTCTTGTTTCCAAAACCCAATCCAAAGACTAGGCTTGCTATGTCTCATCGGGGTCGTGAGCTCGATTCCCAGACATATTAACGCAATAGTGGATTTCGACTTTTGTACTAGCATAACATTTTAAAAGTTTTTCGCGACAACGTCATACGATATAGCGGTTTTCGATTGAATGTGCGAAAATAGGTACCAAGAAGCTTCTCTTGTTGATTTAAGTGAATAATTTCATTAGGTTAGGTAGTTTAAAAAAGACTTGCGTTAAAAAAAAAACTGTTTTTAAAGTTCCCAGGAAGTTAAAACAAGTTTTTACTTGCAAGCTATAATTTTTTAATGGGGCGTAGCTTATTCCGATCTCAGAAAAAATACAACATGCCACATTGAGCTACGTCGGCCGTTCGGACCTGCTTGTAAATCGTTGATGGACGAACTCGGTATCAGGCGGCAGCACTGAAGAATTTTGTGTAAAAAAAAAACACGAGATTCTTTTTACCCGGACTGCTTTATTTTTGTCAACCAGAAACTGCAATCGTTGTAGTGATTACGTGGGAAGAGTGTTCCTAGAGCGAATGTGAGTACCAATACAAACCATTTCTGTTTTAGTGGTACAAAATAAACAGGAACCTGTATTTAGACTATACGCATAAATAAAATAATAACCACTTCATCATAATAACTGCATCAAAAAACCGATTTCAGATTTTTGTCAAGGGTTTAAAACGGAATCAGGTGGCAATTTAAGCAAGCAAAAACCCAGTTGAAAGATGGAGAAACAAGATTGAAGGACTCAACTCATAATGAGTGTAGATAATTTTAACTCATTAATCATGGTTGCATACAGTCCAGTTGGGCCATTAGAAGTTCCACCTTAAGTGTTGAATGGATTTCCCGCTGATGCATCATCCGTTGTGCGACACACACACAGTTGTATATGTTTATGTAAGGGTGATAAATGCACGCGTGCGCCCTGCAGGGGTGAGAGCGGTGCGCGCACTAGGGTTGAACATGCGCACAGTGAGCCTCGTCCCTCGTACTCGGTCGATACAGTTGCGGGGGGCTGGTCGCGCATGCGGCACTCTCTCGACCCAACAATCAGGTGTAAAGCGACATGGCTGATAGCGAATTTGAAGAATTTCGCCGTGTTTTCGATAGATTACCACAACACATAAAGGCTCCAACTCCGTTTTATTCGTAAGTACATCTTTTCATACACTTTCCATACTAGTACATAACGCCCCTCTTAAGAAATCATATTCCATTCCAACTAATTTGTCACGTGAGTTCGGAATAAAGACTTTGGAGTCGTTTTTTTTTAAAGAATCGTACTTAAACGTAATCAAGCGAAATATGCAACTTTAACTTTATATTATACTTTATATATTTACTATTTCAGATTAGTGCCAAATGTGGGATTGGATGATGACTCCCCATCATCCAAGAGTGAGTGCTCGCCGGAAGAAGACACCAAAGAAGACATGCATCCATCTATGGTGGATGGGACTACAACCACCACAACAGTAAAAAATGACCTCGTATCACCACCATCACAGCCAGACATAACTGAAACGCAGCGGAGCCCACAGCATTACTCATTCACGAACGGCGAACGCAAAAGGAGAAAGCTGCCAGAGATTCCAAAGAACAGGAAATGTGAGTAAATAGTTTCCTATTATCACCGTAACACTGATTCCCACTTTTTCATTGTTTTTGTTAGGGAAAGGTTATCGGTTCATTAAAATAGGCTCGCGTCGTACTCGTATGCATATAGCATCAACTGCAACAGCGCCTTTGCAATTGTTTTTGTTATTCATGATTTGTTTACTATAATTAGGTACTGCTGGCGAAATGATTTGTCTTTGTAAAAGTCCAAATTAATACTCTCATCAATTTATTACAATACAAAGGAAACATTTGTGTTTTAAGAATAACGTTTAAAATCAGAATGTAAAGAACAAAAAATGACCAATATGTAAAAAAGATTCCAGCTTTTCAATCACTATATTTTATGTAGGTAGTTAGTTTTCTATAATATAAATTCAATTAATTTTATAAACTAATACAAAACTACATGTTTATATTTACGGGTATAGGTGATGCTTACCTATGCCTCTTAGTACAAAGTTCTCGTTCACAGAGCAAAACTCATGATTTATCTATCTTTGTTTGACATTTTTTATTATTATCACCTTTTTGGTAAGATCTTGCCTTATCCCTTTTTATAGATTTCAAGCGAGTATTTTGGCGATATGTGTGAAAGGCACATGAGCGTAATTACCACAATGATCATTCATGTCATTGAGACCAAATGAATTACTCATTGTAAGGAATTGATTTAACTAGCTTGTTTTTTATTGATCGTTTATTATGTGGGTTTTTACTGAGCTGTCCTATACTTCGACACCGAGGTGATGTTTTCTTAAAATTTAAATAGTCATGGAGTTCAATCACATTACAATTCTAAGTAGATAATTTGTTCGGTTTTTGACAAACTTTCTATCACATTTTGGGGGCAATGTATTCAAAATTATATACAAGATTTAAAATAAGCAATGAATGTAAAGCTTACAACTAAGCAATAGCCAGCATATTATTATAATTTATTAATAGCAGCGCACTACTTTCAGACTCAACTATGAGTAAAACTAAAAGTCCCAAAACAAAGAAGAATCATTCTAAGCTCATACAATTTTAAATTGCAAATGCACTAGATGTTGCTGTTCGTTTGGCGTGAAGTAAACGCTTCGCAAAAGTTATCGGTTTATAATTTACTAACGCTATTGACTGTTGTTGAGATATTATCGACAGTGTTACTATTAGGTATGTATCGCAATTGTACTTACACCATCGCAATAATATAATTACAAGTTATTTTTTTTATAGAATGAAGTATTATTCACTCATTCCACCAGCAAATACCTACCTCATGGAATCAATTGATAAAAAAAAACATGTTTACAAAAATAGTAAAGAAACCCACAAACGATTAGAATAAAATTTAATAATAATATGCCACCTTTTCGGTCAAAAGTATCAAGCCTGCCTTTAAAATATACATGCTTGCGATTAATTTCTTTTAAAATGAATAATGTACCGTGATCTTTGCTTTTCTTAAGTGGCTCAACAAGCCCGATCTTAAATCACAATACATCCTTGCCCGGATCAGACAACACATTATAATGAATGCACTTTTGAAGATAGCGATAATCGTTATCTATATTTTTATCATAATCCGTTATTAATCGTTATAAAAACGATTATGCAGTCCTTAATAAAATAAATAAAAGTACTTGCTTTGAAATGCTCAAATTAACATAATTACTTTTTTATAGTTTTGCAGTAGATATGAAATAATGTGAGATAAGTTTATATCAAACCATTGAAATATCGTTCTCAATTAAATCTTAAATCAACATTTTAATTCAAAGAACGTTTTCTATCTTTTTGGTATTATTACAAGGGTGACTACAATTTTATTTTCATCGTGTTTTGGTTGTGGTTTACTTATTTTTTAATTTCTCTTTTGACATACCTACCTTCCTTACTTTTTTTCTAAAGTTACATCATCATGAAAGTTGTGCCAAGAAATAATCTACAGGAAGAGTTCCTTTGAACTGAGTACTGTTTATGACTGTACTCACTCAGTATTGACATGATCATCAGTGATTTTGAAATCGAAAGCCACTGATGACGTTTTCAATATTTTCAGCAAAAATACTAGCATGCAGTCAGCCAGCGTCCCTAGCAGACGAACTCGGGGCTCTCACTGGTCTCCTGCTCAGGCCAGGATGTCATACGAAACCACTCCTTGTGCTCAAATGCGGATACCTTCTAGATGAAGACTCTAGCCCAGACTCTGAGAGACTGCAAAGCCTAGGTGATGTAGACAGCGGACACAGCACTGCTCATTCACCGATCGACACAGGGCCGAAGAGTATATCACCAACACCTCTACAGCAGAATGGTTAGTGAATTCAGTTGATGTTTTATTGTTTCATTGAGTGGTGAGAGCCGTTGGACAAGGGTGTCGTGATGCCGTTTATTAGCTTCTTGTTTTAGAATGACCTATTTCAAGCAGTAGACTGTGATGAGCTAAACGAAAGTTTAAATTCTTTACTACTACTACTAGACCGTGTCTCTTGAATACTCTTGTTTGATTAAAGTAAAGTTATCATCGGAACTAAAGTTAACAATAACATAAAATAAAAATAAATGGACTGCATTAACTCGAGCTTTCGCAATCCACTGCCTAAAATAGGTTTTTCCAGGACATACCACAACGCCGGTTTTATCACTACCCGCATTTTACCAACACCAGCAAGTAGATAAAACAAGGTTCTTCAGGTTCTAAGTGAGATTTTTCTACTACTATAATTATAGATACCTTCAATTATCTGCAGGAAATGCAAGTTTTTTTTAAATAAAATGTTCGGGTGATTTAGTTTTAAAGAAAAAAAAAATCGTAACATAGTCAGAATTTTCAAAAAAAATCATATAATTAAATCATCAAGTCAGTAATAAACAATTAGGTACTGGAAGTATCGACTCGCATTAGTATCGACCCCCTTAAAATATTTTACACAATTTTTGTTAGGTCTTAGATAATCTATAGTAATGCTAATTGCCGGTAGATATCTGTTATCAGATGAGAAGAGGGTGTTCTTAAACTCATTTATCTTGTACTTCAGTACAAGATAAATGGTTAAACAATAATATTTTAACCTCTCTGACCCATAACAACTAATATTAGCTGCTGCACAACCCTTGTTGTTATTTGTTTTTTGTCTATTGACTGATATCATTAACGACTTTCAGTTTATGTGTGTGGACGAATTACGAAGCTTCAGGCACGCTAAACGCTAATGATTTCCTCATTAGCGTTTTGAATGAGTATCGTGCCAGTTTTCACTGTACCTAACAAGTCAATTTGATAATGAGCCAAGGGAAGAAATATGTTATTAAAATCTGATCACGTGTATTGATCGTTCATTTGGAATTATTCAAATATAATAAGACCAAAACTATTTATATAATATTAAATAGGTATGGCGAAAATGACTGCCTACTCTAATTTCATGGTTGTTTTATATACGTTTGTTATACAAGAAGGTACCTACCTGTCTACACGTTAACTATGTACTTAATATGAACAAAATAAAACAAAGATAGTCTAAAACGGGTTTACCCAGATAATATGCATGTTCACACAATAATAATCTTACATTCACATTGTAGGTCTAATAAATCGTAAGGTTTGATGCGACTATTGCCCTTACATTTTATTCATGTGTTTGCAACAACGCAAGATTTCAACTTAGTTGATAGCACTCTAACAATTGGTTTTATCTTCCAAGCATTATGACTCGTACTCTCAATTTCCAGTGTCTCCAGCCTCTAGTTGCAGCATCACCGGGCTAAACTTTGCCGGGAACATGACAAATATTCCCCACAGTCAGCTTGAAATGCTTGAAGCTACACACAGAGGCCTACATAAGTTTAATCCTAGACACCACGACGAAATTGAAGTGGAAATTGGCGACCCTATATATGTCCAGAAGGAAGCTGAAGATTTGTGGTGTGAAGGTATTGTTGATGAATGAGTCAAAATATGAACATGATACTTTAAAAGTTTTTCAGACACCATTATGAGAGCGAAAATCGTAACATAGAAATTCGGTTACAATGATTTCACACAAACATATTTGTTATGGTATTGTTTGGGTTGCAGTGCACTCGAATAAATTATCAATGTTATCAATTTTTCAGGTGTCAATCTTAGAACTGGCCAGCAAGGAATCTTCCCGTCAGCCTATGCGGTAGACATGGATTACAACGACTTCGATCCGGCAAATGCTAAAGACAAAAAAGAACGATATCTGTTAGCGTAAGTTATTTAATTTTTCTAAATATTCTACCAAAACTTTTTACTGCAGTTGTACTGTCACTGTTACTGCTCGTGGATGAGTAACCATCCATTATACACCGAGACCATTCCGTGTCTCGGAAGGCACGACAAGCCGTTGGTCCCGGTTGCATTTGTAGATCTTTGACAGTTGTTACGGGTAGTCAGAAGCCCGAAAGTCTGAAAGTCAGTCTTACCAAGGTGTATCGTGTTATCCAGTAACTGGGTTGTGGAGTGTCCTCCATGTAAAATACTGGTATTCAGCTGCATCTGGTAAGACTGGAAGCCTACCCCAACTGATGATGAGTTGTACCTATTGTTACAGACGGATTAATTATAAAGATTTTTTAAAAGTTACTGGCAATTTGGAAGACGTTTATTCAACCGCATATCAGTGGTAGCAATTTGAAATAGGCCGTGCTATTGTGTCGTAGCAGTGAGGGCAATTTTCGTAGTGCAAGTGTTGCCACTGATATGCGGTTAATTGTACATGTCGTATTTAGTATGATTCAGTTTCATTTACATAAAGTGCAATATGAACTCACTGGGTAAAAAAAAATACTAAGGAAAAATCATAATGTTTACAGGTACATGGGCTCAGTAGAAACCTCCGCTCACAAAGGCACGGGAGTCGTATGTCAAGCGGTGAGGAAGATTGTTTCGGAATGTAATGGAGAACCTACTATGCAGCCGTGCATACTAGAAGTATCAGACCACGGACTTCGTATGGTTGATCGGTCAAAACCCGCAGTAAGTGCTTCAGAATTACTAACGTATTTTAAACCGAAGTTTAGGTGTCTATTCGATAGGGCTATTGTCTCGATATCTATTTTTTATTCTGTAGAACTCTTCGTTGTTTTACAATATTTATAACAACTAACTATTTACACTAAGTGTTTTATATTTAACAATGTCAGCAATAATTGTTTACTTCCATGTCACAAAATACCAATAATGTGTCTACAGCAATGTTTAAATCACAATAAGTTGTTTCTAAGTCAATGTGATACTACGTAAAAACATGCAAAAATGCGTCACTCTTGACATTGACAAGAACTGGAATAATTCAATCAACATCTTCAACTGTAAACAACTAAAAATTGCACTGAGACAATCGCCTGAAATAAACCAGTCTAACCAATCTCCAGTACCTGAAGAATCTTTTTAGTTTATCTAACGGTCAAACAATCAGCCAGCTAGAATTATAAGTTTACATCATAAAATAAAGTTAGTAGGTAGAAGGTTTATTTTGAGCGCGAAATAATATTTGGCTACAAAAACTTTCGAAAACATTCAAATTATAACTCATATTTCTGTATACAAAAGCTGCAGTTAAAACAAACAAACTGCATTATTTTTACACGAGATAACCAGAAGAATAATCAGTAGAAGAGAAGCTCAAAAGTATAATTTCACCGATCGATATAAAGTATTACAGCACTTAGAATCTAATTAAACATACAGCTTTCTTGATATACATAATACACACATCAACACCGTCTAGGGATATTTCAGATTTTCTCAATTTACTCAAAATTTGTTATAGATAACATACAAAATGTTTATATTTTTACAAAGCCCATTTATCAGAGTAGACTTTAGGATAAAACAAAAATATTTTTTTTTGCGTAACTAAAATTTTATTCAAATAAAGACGAAAAGTGAAATAATGGTAAAACTAACTGTGTTTTCAAGAAAAAATGAAAAATAAAGCGAAATTATTTAGTTATTTGCAATTATGCGAAAAATCAGTAGTCAGTAAAACCACCCGTGACGTTAACAGCGGTCCTGCAACGGTTTTTATGCTTTGAATCAAGTTAACAAAGTCTTGATGCGGGATATTGTCCCAGATCCTGCTAAGATGCCAAAAAAGTTGCTCTTCAGTCGCAATGTTTGAAGGTAAATTCTTCAAAGCCCTTCTTTGGAGCATGCCCCACGCGTGCTCTATGGGGTTTAGGTCTGGTGACTGCGCGGGCCAGTCTAAGACTAACACGTCGTGCTCCTGCAGCCAGCTGTTCACCACTCGCGCTGTGTGCGGACGGGCGTTGTCGTGCATGAGCGTGAATTCTTGGGCCATTTGTAGCGATGGGGTGTACCCCCATCGACTACAAATGGTACTAGCTATTGATACTAGCATCTGGTTACGGTATTTTTCAGCGGTCATTGTGTTTCTGATCCAAACGAGGTCTGTTCTTCCACCAACACGAATTCCGGCCCAAACCATAATCGTCCCGCCGTGGTATGGATGGACTTCCTGAGGGTGTTGCAGACGGCTCTCACGACAGGAACTCGCCATACGCGTATTCTTCTCGAATCGGGATGGAAACCGAATCGGGACTCATCCATAAACAGCACTACTGACTACTGGTTATCACGAGCCCACTATACTCTGCGTCCGCAATTTCCTCGGCGTGGTGCTGGAGTACGAAGCGGTCTACGAGCATGAAGGTTAGCTTCATGCAGTCTTTTCCTCACAGTTTGGTCACTCACAAGCAACTGGTGCTCTGACTGGAGCCTTTTAACCAACTGCATGGCCGTAACAATTGGTTGTCTTCTCGCGGCAACTTGCAAAAATCGGTCTTGTCGTTGGTTGGTTATACGCTTCCAGGCTGGGTGTCTTTCAGCCACTTCACCAGTAGCACGATAACGTGACCATAACCTTGAAATCACGTTTTGTTTTGTGCCAATCTCCTCAACAATACTCCGTTGAGTAGCCCCAGCTTGGAGCATGCCTACTGCCCTTAACATTTCCTCTCTAGTTAAATGGCGCCGCTGCATGATGCATACAGTGTCATAAATTCTAAATTAACTGCTAACTTGGTTTAAAACTCTAATTTGACACCAAAAATTAGCTATAACTATGGTAGGTAAATTGAAACCTTCGAACTTCGCTGAAGTTATGCCGCGCAAATCTATTGTTTGTAATTTATTTTTTCAAATTTGAATTTGGAATCGTCCAAAAAGGCCTACAAAATGTGCTTTCATAAAAAGATTTTAAAACCGGCCGGTATTTTTTGAGTTTATGAACTTTATACAAAATATCCCTAGACGGTGTTGATGTGTGTATTATGTAAAGATCTTAACGATCAAACGGAGATAAAGTAGGTGGTCTATAGGATAGGGTTTTAATTCAAACATCAAAAATATTGTGTAATACGTACTTGTGCCAAGTTTCAAGTTTCTAAATCAAAGGAATGTGATTTTTCTTACCAGCTTATCACTTGATTTTTTTAAAAACCTTTGCCTTTGTTTGCATTATTAATTATTTGACGTTATGATTATTTATATCCATTTTCGAGTTTATCGAAGCAAGCACTAAAATCCTCCCCTAAAAACATGATCACCTTCTTTCACCCAGTTAAGATTTGAATTTAAAAAATCCCAAAAACACCTATTTCTTATTTATTAAAGATTATTAATACTGAGATACAAATTCATCGAAATAAGAAGCCGATTTAAGATTTAACTTTAACACAGGGGGTGTTAAAGTTAAATCTTAAATCTTAAACCACCCTATTGAGGAGCACTTTTGAAAAACTAATAATGTCTAATGTTTTTATATACTTAGGTACGTAGGTATTCGTGTTAAGTTTCAAGTTTATAAACACAAGGCAAAACCCATTCTAAACCTTAGATATTTGGACATTTCGCCACATGTAGACTACACAATAGACACGTGATAATTAAGAGCGGATCGCTAGTAATTTATAACGTGCTATTCTTTTTTGTCCTATAATAATGATATGTAGGTGCAGTATTATGTTCTCAGAAATTTCAATTTGCTACGAGTGCTATCAAGAGCCTGTCTACTAACAGCAATCCATAAATTGCCGATCAGTGTATGCGAGGTTAACAAATCGTAGGCGCTCGGTATTGCTTCATATAAAAAGACAAGCAACTTTACTTACTAGAATACGACTAATTTCTACATTGGCTGAGCTGTTAGTTGGTTGAGCTTTTGTCAAAATCAAAATATTAAACCAACTGGGCAATTATGAAATGTCAGAAGCTAGGTGCACGGTTCCACGGGTCATTTCCAATGGAGAAGAGCCGAAAAAAACAATGGCTTTTACAGTATTTTCAAATAACAATGTTAATACGTATAGGAGGATAGTGTTTCAACAAGTACCAGGTACATTACAAAATAGAAAATGGTCAACTAATCTACAGTTCACTAGGCGTACGACGTTCTCACATTCACATTCACAAAATAGAAAGGAACTACATAAAAGATAAATTAAATAAGCTTTTTACAGTTCTAATTAATGACATGATTGCCATTACCTACAACTGTAAAAATCTGAATACACAAAAGCCACAAATAAAGACTTGAAATTAAATTGTAGGTCTTTCATTATTCATGTAGGTGCCTAAAATGAAAGAAAGAAAGAAAGAAAAATATTTTATTTGGGACACGCACAGGAAAAACAATCAGTAATATAAAGTAAGTAGGTACTATTTAATTAATGGAAGTTTTGAATAGAATTATAATAAAAAATGATAATGAGGTAGGTTTATGCAATACACAAAATAATATATCGAGTAAAAATTATGTAAATTCCAAAATGACAGATATCGTAACTGGAAGGTAAGTAAGCAAGGGGAATAACAGTGACATGATGGTTTCATTAATTATTTCTTTTCCAGAGAAATCGAAATGGGCCATGCATCGACTACTTCTACTCACTAAAGAACGTTTCATTCTGTGCATTCCACCCGCGTGACCACAGATACTTGGGCTTCATTACCAAGCACCCAACTCTACAGCGATTTGCATGCCACGTCTTCAGGGGACAGGAGTCCACAAGGCCCGTAGCTGAGGCCGTGGGGTGGGTGTCTTCTTTTTAAATCAATATAAGTTTTATTAAGACTTCAACTCATTCATTCCCTTCAGTATTTTTTGAGCTATATCTTCAAGACCTCTAGACCAAACAGTGTTAAAATTCTTACAGAAAGCTTCTTTCAAATGACACCTTCGACACATTTTTGAGAACTTTTCTTTTATACCAAATAAAATGATTTTTTTTTTAATTTTTTGCTCTTTGACCTGCAATCTCTTTTTGTGTTTTGGAGACCTATCATTATGCCAAAATTCACATAGATCTCGAGAAAAACCTCTGTGACAGCCGTAATATTTTACGTGAAATCGTAGGAACATGTACCTACACTGTCTAGCAGAAGAGGTGTTATCACTAATAGGGACAGAAACCTCCTTAAACTAAATGGCAGTAAAACTTAAGATATTGTCTTTTGTCTTCTCCAAGACCGCCGCAGCGGTATACAGTCCCACCGGAACACTTAAAACTAAAACTACGTCTCTGCCCTTCTAACATTTCTATACTTTCGCTTGTGTCTGTCCTCGTCTTGAACGCACTTCTTCCATTAAATATCTTGGTATTCTCATCGAAGACCACCTAACATTTAAGCAACATATACCTTTACTATAAGAAAACTTATTGACACTATAGACGGCGTAGACTTCGAGACTGTCTACTCATAGACACACTACAACTTGTTTACCTAGCGGTATGCCTATCAATAATTCAGTATTGGATCAGCGTGGTAGGTATTTTCAGAACACCTGGGGTAGTGCTGAAACTACCGACTTGATTTAAGCTGAAAGAGTACAGAGAGCGCTTCTTAAAGTAACTTTTAAGAAGCCCTACCGTTACACAGAATCCGCCAGCTTTTCAATTTTTCTGCTTGCACTAAAATATTAAAAGCAGACCGAGCCCCTAGGTACAGACTATCTGGCTCCTCACTAACCTTCACAGGAATTCATTGTAAGCTAGCTTTAGGTAGTATTTTAAACTACTTATGTCGTCTCTACTGTATTACCCGGACAACAAAATATTTTCATATTGTTCTATTTTGGCTTAACTGCTTAGCATTGTAATAGTTAATTATTTTTGCTTCAAAGTTAATAATACTCACCTTTTTGTATTTCAGGAGAGCATTTCACAGATTCTACCAAACATTCATAGAAACGGCATACCCGATCGAGGACATCTACATAGAGTAGATACTTGGACACAAGGAAAATAAAACCACTAACGTATTACACTAACATTAGCTTACTTCTGCCACAAGTATTGAAGGAAATATCTAGGATTGGAAGGATGTTAAATACCTTATGAAAATCCAATTTAAACGTGCATCTAGTTTCTAGCATTCTACATATTTTCAATGTTGCGCTGAAGAACTAAATGTAGGCCATCTATTTACTTACTCTATAATCTTGATGATATAGGCTATTTATTTTCTGTAATAAATTCATTTATAATATTCGAACTCATTGTAAATCGCTGTTTGCATGTCGCCTTCCCGATAGATTGAGAGCTACCAACTAAAGAGGACATTTAACAAATAAAATTTAAAATTAATAATTATAAATAATATCATAATCAAATTATTTCGTTGTAAATAGTACTTAACACGAAAATATCGTATTCGTCAATGTTTCTCTCTAATGCACACCAACTCATAAAATACCTTCAAGTCAATCAATCAGTCTGTAGCTCTCAATCAATATATATAATATACCAATATGTTAATGTAACATTTATCATGTACTTAAATGTCATCACAGCGCGAGCATTATAAGCAATCAAAAATCGTTGTTGGCTTTGTAAGCCTATATGTAAGTATTTAGAATCGTATGAAAGAGAATAAGACAGTTTATTCTTGATCCTGATTACTACTGATAATAAACTAAAATTCTTTAGTTAAAGTAATATTTTAGTAATTAGTAAATAAGGTAGGCAGTAGACACGGTTTAAAGTCCGATACACTTGACGACAAGTGTGTAGGTTTCTGCACATGAACTGTGGTATGCGTTTAAAACTTCTTTAATTTCGTTGTGAAAATTAAAAACGTATGTTCACCGCTTTATACACAGAAAATGTAGGTCCGTTACCGGGGGTAAAACAAATTTTGCGGATTATACTGAAAAGTAATTAACTGAGTAGGAATGCGTGATGGATCTTTAAATGTGACATGAACTCATGAAACAGAGGCCGCATACCTATCACTTGTACCAAAGATATTAATGTTAATTCATCAATGTGTTACTTAGCTTAGCTTAGCTAAAAACTGAAGATGATAATAGCTAGGGTATAATACGCTCACTTGAATGGATCAAGGAAGTGGTAGTGTGACTGCTCATTAGCAAACGTGAGCTACATGACGTATTAATGTAATAAGTTTACGGTCTTATGCACCATGTGTAGAATAATAAGAATCATAACTATACCAACGCAATTGAATAGTGATAAAAGTACCCAAAACTTTGTCTCCAGTTACTCATTTTAATCCGTAGGATAAGTTTTACGAACGCCAATAAACAACACGGAATATGAGACCGCAACGTTTTATGTATAAAGCGATGTAAACTGCTATTACTGTACGACTCAACTTAGATGTAGCATCGGCAAAATTCGTAAAACTGATCACCATCCGAACCGAGTGCGCCTTCAAAATCTCCAATCTTTATTACTGCTTAAGGTAAAAATGATCTTTACGCAAACGTAATAATTTGTATAGTCATGTAACCGTAAAATTGAAATGAATAAAAGCAAACTTTCAGATTTATCTATATACATCTAAGTTGTGTCGTACTGTACCTACTTATTGCATTGTGACTGATAACTATTAACAAATATACACGTGCGTAGATAGATATTTTACAAACAACAAAAGTAAATTTAATATAACAAGTTCGTCATTATCGATGACACAATAATTGCCTATATCAATCATGGTTGATATGCCCGATTTGGGGAAAAAACGACGTTCCCAAATTATTTATTTTGCTAACTAACGAAAAACGCATATATACATATTCATATCAATAAAAATCTAAAATATGAAGTATAAATCATTAATTATAATTGATTCTCAACCACTGTGATATAAACAGTTGATTTTTTTATGTATGTAGGTATAAAAATATTTAAAACCAGCCCCTTCAGTAAAGGTAGTATGATTGAATGCTAATTTGTATACTTACCAGTTAAGTATTACTATCAATATGCTTAATCGATTGTAACTATAATGTTTGTAGCTATTTATATTGGTTAGGATATCGGAAGCACTGGAGCAAGATTTACTTCATTTATGGCATGTAGATATCTACTGACAGTAGCCATTGCTTAAGCAATGTTATCTAATTAATTCGCTATGGCCACGTACACATTACTATAGCTCTATACTTTGAATTGTAAATATTTCTAACGAGGACCCGTTCACATTGCAGTACGTCACGTCACGTTGTTTGTCCGATTAACTGTTTGTCGAAAGAACGAATAACGTTATCCCTAAACAACGTTTGTCCGATAATATTTACTAGGCTTGGCATGATTTTAGGGATCCGCACGTCTGAATGACAAAACGGGACCATTATAGGATGACTCGTGTACCTTATTTTTTTGTAATGTGCGTTTTTTTTGTGCAGAAAAATCAATTTTTCTTTCTTTTCTTTCTTCTTTCTAATTTGAAATTTGATACACGTTATAAATTTCTATGACCTAAACACGGATGTGTAACGTAAATAAATGAATTTTGAATAGGTACCTAAGTAAGAGCACTTTTGGGGGCAAATAGGAAAAAAATAATGTTTTGCAATTTGACATATCAAACGAAAGGGCTTGTTGAGAGTAACGTTGAGAGTAAATAACATGGTAAATCTCTCAATATTTTTCGTACAAATAAACATTTGGAATGTATGGGAGAACATGTTTTTCAACTACAATGTTAAATTTCTTCTTGGGATAAAAAACATGGTTGATAACATATTAATCGTACGGAAGCCTCACCACGCGATTTCAACTCGCACTTGTCCGGTTTTTTGGATTGATGTTATTTTCTTGATGACTTTCCTTAATTATAAACAAATACGCACCCGAATCGAAAAAATATCATCATCACCTTGAAAAACTTGAGAAAATAAACATCCAATCCAAAAAAGTCTTGTGACTATTTCTCCCGATGAGTTCCAAGCATTCATGTAGAGCAATTCTATTTTTCGATCAAAAGTTCATCGAACAAACGTTATTTTGGGCTCACTCTACACTACGTCTACGTCGAGATGATTTCGTGTTACAATTAAACATCTTATATAAGTAATCTTCAATGTCATATAAGCCTACTTAAGGTCTGCTGCATCAAATAAATTAGAATAAACTGTTTGTATAGCACACAGCCATACAGCAGCATTAACGTTATTCTGCTTTTATGTTAGCTGTTGAATTCGGCTGTCGGTATTTTTCAATCAGTTCACTATATTGCTTATATTCGCGTTGTCGTTCTGTGTTTGCGATCTTCATAAAAATATAATTTACTATGCATGTGCTCGAAAAGAGCGCTTTCCAAGCAGCCAAATTGTGCGGAAAGTGCCACTTTTTCACTCTTGTGTTTTTTACTTTTCAGTTTTTTGTATCTCAGTCGCTCGTCAGCCCTATGCAGACTTATTATTATTTGACTTTTTTTTACAAATTAATTCGGTACAGATTTTCATTTTCATTCATAAAAGAGGTACAATAAAACTACTATTTTCATTAAACGCGTTATTTATTACTCTACATTTTGATTTTGATCAATAAATTAATTTTAAATATTCATTAAAAATGTTTGCCTGAACGTATACTTTGCTCATGCCTTTTTGCGATACGACGTGGCAGCTATTTACTCAAGCGCAATAATATATGCTGAGGACGCATGTATTTACAATAAGCCCGACATTTCACTAATTTCTTGCTTAGTTTGGAGTCGATCTGTGTAAATCTGCTAAAATTGTCGGGTTAGGTTAGGTTAGAACAGTGACGAATCAATTAATTTAACCCCGGAAAATTTTATTCAACAAGCACAAAATGCCAACAACATCGTCTTAGCGGCGAAATCAAAAGAAAAATACTTTTCAATGTATATTTTTTTTAATTCCTCGCACAATGCATAATAAAACGTTGTATGATACACGTGCGTACGATGATTTCCAACTCGTGTCTACTTATACACTCACTCGCTTCACTCGCTAGTCGATAAAAATGTCACTCGTTGGAAATCTACTACTTTCCGCACTTGTAGCATAAATAACTATTAAACAGCTGAAAGTCCTGAAGTATTTTTTTAGATGATACTTGAACGCAGATGCATAGCTGTACAGGGTGAATTTTGTTTTCTAGCCATTTTGGGTAGGTAATTTCTAAATTGCAGGTCTTAGAGAAAAACGCTGAAAAGAAACAATGAGCTCAATTATGAAGAAAATAAAAGTGGAATTTTTGGCTATCAACTTAATTCCACCTAATAGTTATTTTAAGCAAAAATACTATTTAATTGTCATTTAGAAATTCAATAATAAATATGTTGTATTAGTTTATTTACGTTATTTTAATGTTGTTGTTTCTATTGCGGCGTCGCTACTATTATTTCATGACTTTTTTTAAATTGATTGCATAATATTCTTTAATTAAAATAAAGGGAATTCCCCATTGTAATGTGAACGTAGTCCGGGACTTGTAAATACAGTATAATCAGCAGAAAGCAAATGTATTCAACAAAGCTGAACAAAGCTGTGACTCAAACAAAAACAAAAAAATATATTTATTTTTCCAATAAATGTCATAGCATATTCGATACAATGTGTAAGGCATCAAATAATAATAATAAATATTATTTGGGACTGATTTGGAAGTGTTTCAATTTTTATGAATCAAATAGTTAACGTTTTCCACATATTTTATACACAGACGAGCGATGGTATTAGAGGTCTGGGTAACTAAACTATTAAATAGGACTTTTTTTGAAACGTCAAGACACTAAAACTAAATAGGTAGGTTTGCCGCAGGATAACTGGAAAAACCGTTTTTTCGAGAAAATCTTATGATTTTTGAAAAAGACTGGAATCTAATACAGATTTTTGTAATACTACGAGGATTTTCACAAAAAACAGCTCGTCTTTGGTTTATCGCGAACAGCGGCAATTACTATGAACGCTGATTGTCTGATATAAACGTTACGCACTGACGGATGCGCTGATAGTGATCAGCCAAGTCGAGCCATGTTCTGACCAACCAGAATAAAGATGCTATGAATTAACTGATCAAGTTTCCAATCGTCTTAAACAGACTGTTTTTTAAAACGCTTTTTCCAAATTACCTTGCGACTTGAATGGATGATTTTTTTTTCGCGATTTCAGTGTTGATCCCATAGTGAAACTTGTTCATAATGACGAGTACAATGATGCCTTAAGAATCCTCTTAAGGCATCATTGAAATCAAATTGAAATCATGATTTCAATTTGATTTCAATTTCACCCAGTATATGAGCTATATGTGTAACACTTATTTCCCCATATTTTTATAATGCCTTGGACTAGAAAATTTCGATTGGCCATTCCTGAAAACACCAGCGTGGGCCGACCATAATTATTATATTAACTACTACATAAGTTATTAAAGCACATCCACTTTTAGAAAGAGACAGCCACACAGGTATGTATACCTGAGACAATATGCGACGCTCTACAAAGAGCCAGCCACACAGGTATGGGTAGGTACCTGACAGATACGACGCTCAGCAAAGCACACCTTTTTCTAAAACTCTACGTGCCTTATTAACGGCTGCGTAATGTACTTCTCTGATTATATTAAAGGCCCTACCACATTATCATAACTCATGGACCTTGATGTATCAATCAATTTATCAATCAATTTTACAAAGCACGTGTCAGCGCACTACAAAAAACGATCATGTTCGATCCGCCTTGCCATAAACTGCACCCGCTTCATATGTGTCCCTAGTGTGCGTGCCTGCACGCAGATATACGGGGGCGCCACAATTGGAGTAATACAAAATGTAGGTCCAGTATGCGGCCTCACTTATGCAATGCAAATAAATAATTAAAATGATAATTATGGAAAAATAATAAACAAAGTGCCTATGATAGATTATATCTGTCTGCCAGTAGCATCTTCACACCGATTCTCGATTCTTCAAAACATCTACCTAGTACCAAGGTATATAGGTAAGTTAGTTCCTGAGTCGATTCGAGTCGAATATAGATGGCGCATTTTCGCATTTCTAAACAAACTTTCGTTCATCCATCCTACTCTGCACATAACGCGTGGGACGTTGGTTGTTCAGAGTCATACCTTAAGACGCCCGCGGACTGCTGATTCTGATGGCTGATTATGAGCGTGCGATACGCTTGGTACAAACACCTTCGTTCAAAAATCTTTAATGATACAAAGTATCACAAAAACAAGGTACAAGATAAATTAAATTTAAAATTTAAAAGCCCCCGACATAAACACAGCATCGAATGAACGAATTTCTTTTTTTTATAGCTAAGAACACTCGATCAAGTCACCTTTCAAACAAAACCAAAAAAACAAAATCGGTTCAGCCGTTTGGCAGCTACGATAGCGGAGACAGATACACAGATACACACGTTAACCTTATAATACCCTCTTTTTCCGTTGGGGGTTAAAAATGGACAGAAATGGCCGTTCATGGGGAACTTTTTCAGGTTTGGAGTTATCTTAATAACATGGGGGCGCGAAAGTAACAACCTACACCAATGATATTATATTATATCATTGACCCACACTAAAGATACTCTCATAGTGCGTTTTATGACATCGCGACTTAATATCTGTGAAGTAGACAAATGTTGCTACTGCAAACGAGAAACTATGGAGACGAATGGAGTGCTACAATTCCCGGTAACTTAATTTTACGATATAAGTAATTATTATTTACTGAGGATTGCTTTTTTCTATGGATTTTTTCGAAGACACGCGTCCATGGCGGCCCTAAAAGAGATCATCAAAGAAGAAGTGGTGAATCTATCGCAAGAAGTCTTGAGAAAATGATTGCATTAGCTTTAAACATTTTTACGTTAAAAAGCAAATGCAACAATTTTCGCAAATGCGACATTTTTATGTGCAACAATTCTGGCGGCTGGCGGGTCCGGACCCGTGCTTCACCTAGGTTCTCCACCTGGGTGAAGCACGAAGGTCCCTTCCTCCAACTGATGACGTTATTGTACAGTGATGCAGTAAATTGTTTTCTCTATATGATTCAAAAGATCTAAACAATTATTTAAGGGAAATAATGAGGGTAACATCAAAGTTTTTTTTAGTATGTAAGCAACGATTTAATAGAACAGCTTCTAATTATAAATTCATTTTCTTTACTATTCCAACATAATATAAAAAAACCACCGTCAATTTACGAACGTATATTAATATAACTCAGAACTACTGATAAATAATTATATTTAATTCTGAATTGATAACTCAGCGACTAATGTTGTAAGTGGGCTACTTTATATATTTTCGAGATTCAACATCCGTCTGTTAATAAAATAAAACTCCAGCCTCAAAAGTAGCCATTTTATTCAATAACTAAAATAAATCATCAGCAAAGGCAAAAATCTTTCCAAACATCCTTTTCTAGGGCCTCGATCCAACCCCTGCGGTACGCGTCTGGATCGTCTCGCCATCGCGCCGTCCATCCTCAGGTTCCTCCACCAAACCATGTAGGGACTGTTGCCCAGCAGTCGCTATGCATGCGGCTAACATGACCCGCCAAATCCCATTTTAGTTTCGCAGCCTTTTTGCCTACGTCTAGGATCCCCGTTTTGGAACGCAACGTGGTGTTTCGTATTCTGTCCGTTCGGTTTACACCCAGAATGCTACGCTCCATTGCTCTTTGACGAACTAGCTATATTAGTTTAAGTTATTACACCCTACCTCAGATTTTATCCCGCTCGCACCATACTACTCGTGACCTGAGTGAGAACGAGACGGAGTGGGGCGCTAGTGGCTCTAAAGCGTCGAAAAGTTTAGGTAATTGCTTTTTACGGTGAAAATAATGTTAATTAAAAAAAAATGACACACATTAGACCTGCTTTATAGTTAGTTCAGTTATCATGCAAAGTTTCATGATCTAATTTGAAGTATTTATAATTCTGTGCAGAGGTAACTTTGTTTTTTTTTTTCTATAGAGAAAATTTTATGTAATCGTGTTTTCGCCTCACGACCTAGCATCAATCCTCAACTTTAACATATATTTATTTCAAAATTAATGCTGCAGTATTTTCGGCATAACAGAGGATCATGCTAAGCAATCTGTGATTGGGTGCGCCCTTAAATATTTTTATTCGCAAAAAAAGGTAAGGTTAAGTTATAGAGTTTGGTTTGAGCCAATAAAACAGTGAAGTCATTATAACACACCGTATTAATAACTGGAAACCCAAAATACACGCAGATTTTGAACTAGGACCAACAAATGCTTTATATTAAAAAATATTTTTCCCAGATATTATAATAAAAAGGTGTTATTTTCATTTTACACAGAATAATATATGGAAGAAACCCAAAAATATTGGCATCAAAAATATTTAGACACGCATTGTAGGTCTATGTTCTAGCCTGCCTCTATTGCCCCATGATCGTATTGCAGAAGGATGGCAATATAAATATTTTGTCAGAGAGTATAACTTACCAAATTAAAAAAAATATATATATATATATATATTATAGCTGTTATTTAAATAAATAAATAAAATGCGGAGATCCGGGAATTTAATAAATATTTTGAATAGTTTAATTGATTCAGGCGTGACTTTGCGGAAATCCATTATAAAATACAATAGACGCCGATATATTTACTAACCTATTCCGCTTGACTATTCTTCAAGAGTCATAAAAACCCTGTAAGAAATCGACACGTGTTTCACCTCTCAACGAGGCATCTTCAGGATGACGATTGACCAATTGCAAACCAGAACGCGACGTGTTACCACACCGAGCGCTGGACGCAGAGTGAATCAAATCGTTTTTTTTTTTTGTCTAGGGCATCTCATAGTTGATTTTAGATGAAAATCGTAACTATTTAACCGGACTTTCCTGTGGCTGCCTTAAGCTACTACACTCAGGGCCTCCAACCAGGGGCATATGACTATTCTAAATTAAAACTAAGTGAACGCTCGCTAAGGGCACCCCCTGTGGGGTACGAACCTCGGTTTAGGGCGTCACTGACGGGAGGACAGCAAGATGGGACAGGCTGGATCAATATAGGATCATTATTATTATTATATGGGGAATTTAAAGCTACGTGCTCAGCTACGGCGCAGGCTGGCACATCATCGGACAAGGGACGGGGGGACGAATTTAATCGGGATCGCGGTCGTGCTGGACCTCGGCGGCGATGTCGGAATGACGGTAGGCGTCTGTGTTTGTGTTTTAGAACTTTACTGGTGGCCCTATTGCTCTCCTGGAGGAGGGTTATGGGATCATCTGGCTCTACAAGTGCATGCCTCGGACGGCGGACTTTGCTAATCCTAGAGGGGGCATAGTTAGCGGCCTCGACAACCAGAGGGTTGCGATGTTTGGCGGCTTTATCGAAATAACGCTTGGAAAGGCGTTTTAGGAACTGGCGGATTGTGGGGATCTTTAAGTCGAGATGGAGGATCTCGTTACGAACGAACCAGGGGGCTGACGTGATTTTACGTAGGAAACGGTTCTGTAGGGTTTGCATCCTATGGATATAGTGGGGCTTTGCGTGAGCAAAGACGGACCCCGCATAGGTCATGATGGGAGTGAATCAAATCGCCCGACACCCCCACTTATATAGGATTGTTGCTCGGCGCTGATTGGCTAGGACCGTTATCAGTGCGATAAGCGCGATAAGGGGCGAACATTCGCAACAAAGAAAAAAAAAAATTTAGTAAAAATTAAGATGAATGGTATTCAACGAGAGGCACCGTAAAAATAACGTAGCGGAGAGTTGGAATTCCAAACACAATAAAGAGTTAAAAAAAAACATATTATGTTACCCTAAATAAATTGCTAACAGTGATATTGCGAAATGCCGATTTTTAGACTTACCGCGAACTAAACGCTGCCGCCGCCAAGAACACTGTGAAACAGACCATTTTATTTCATATTCGCAAATGCAATTAATTAATAATGAAACGTTGGGCCATTTTTTGGAAAAAATGCGTTAAAATAAATCGTATTTGATTATGTATTCAATTATGTATCTTTCCTAATAACTCGACTGCACCGACGTTCCGGGGTCCGCACCCGTGCTTCACCTAGGTTCTCCACCTGGGTGAAGCACGGGTCCGGACCCTGCCTGGCATACAAAGAATTAATTAATTAAATAAAAATAAAATAAATTTGAAATTAATATCAAATACGTCTACGGTCCCTTGGAGCTCTTAAAAAAGTTTAATGATCTAAGTCAACGCAATAAAAAAAATACGGCCATTTATGCGACATATTTTGATACTCGCAAATAAATCAAAACCTGTAGGGTACTTGCCGTTACCTAGAATCATAGGCAAGAAGCAAGGTCTCACATCGCAAGCAAAGGAAAATGCCCGAAAATTGTTAATTTTATCATAAAAAAACATAATATTTTTGCGATTACAAACGTACGTTTACAGTAAGAGTATTGCCCGTGACGTATATTGATTTGTGGGAGAACATGTTTTTCAACTCCAATGTTAAGTTTGCTTTTAGGATAGATTCATCCCAACTACGGAACCCTTCATTGTACATGGTCCGACACGTATTTGGCCGGTTTTTTTTTACAATATACTCTAAATAATGGTTACTACGGCTATCGTATCGGTGTAAGCAGTATTGGTACTTTACCTAACAACAACGGCTAAAGCACTTTAGCTAATGACATTGCTGTCATTTAAAATGAAGTGCAATAATACAAAGAAGGATGAAATAGTAGATTGCTGCATCGTGCGCAGTGAGTTATTGATGCACGAGGGTTATGTTGGTGCCCGAGCGTACGCTCGGGCACTAAATTAGCACGAGTGCATCAATTACTCACTTTAGCAAGGTGCGTAATCTACTTTTCTTTCAACTACCAATGTACTAAACTCAAGTCAGTTCAAGTCAGGTCATTTTAAACGGTATTTATCCATTTTTATCAACCAGTTAGGTCAAGTCAGGTCAAGTCAGGCCAAGTCAGGTCAACTCAAGTCAAGTTAGGTCATTTTATGGTTTAAGAACTTTATTATTCCTCATTAAGAATTAACAATAATTCACTTACTGAGAAACTAAGTTTACATAAAATCTTTACGAGCGTACAAAGATGACGTTCAAAGTAAATTTATAATAACAAATGGGAAGGTAGTGATAAAAAAATTAAATATCAACTAATCACCAACCAAGTAAACACGGATCTAAAGTAAAAGTAGATGTATTACTAGATGTGGCATGTATGGCAGCGTACTGACTAAATAAGGTATGCTTGTTTGCTAAAGATAGTATTTTTATATTATTATTGTTATTGACAAAATATATGTGATTTAAGTTGGTTTTTAAAACAAGTAATGCTTTTTGCTTCTTTTATTTTCATAGGTATTTTATTGTATGTTAACACCTTCAAATTCAATATTTCTTTTCCCGTAATTAACTGTTCTGGGAGGACGTGTTACTAAGTAATTGGAGTTTCGTAGTTTAATTTTAAACGGTATTTATCCATTTGTCACCAGTCAGGTCACGTCAGGCCAAGTCAGGTCAACTCAAGGCAAGTCAACTCAACTCAACTCAGACAGAGCCGGAGAGACGAGCCTTAGTAACAGGGTCCCGTTTTACCCTTTTGGTATGGGACCCTAAAAACAGTGCAGTAAAGTTCATTGTTTTGGTTCTAAGCAAAAAATACGTACTTAGTGATCGGTTCTGTAGTGATTAATGATACCATTACTATGTAGTTGAAAGAAAAAGAAATAAAGGTAAAATATTTAAGAAATGGAAAGACACCAAAAAACCTGGACCAGATGTGAGACTAGTTCGAGAATTTGCAGTGGTTAGTAAACAAATGCACAAGTTCAAGTGCACGCTGCAGTCGAGAAATTCAACTACAGGTATTTCCGCAGCGCACAGAAAAAGTATAATACTTTATAATATATTTTCCTTTGAGTGAGCCTCAGTAGTACATAGGTCTGAGATCTATTGGACCGGTTAGAACAAAGGTTTACGAGATGATTCTTTTTATCTCGACCATAGCTATAACCTTCCAATGTTAAAAACGAAACTCAGTGGCTGTTATTTTAGTAGTTACGTTTCGTAACAATACAATTCAACCGATACTAGTAAAATTCGACATAAATTCTCCTTTGGTTATAGGTAGATGGTACACACTGTAGCTGAAGGACATAGGGTATTTTTAATCTAATGCATGCATGCATTTTCTTATCGCGTCAGGTTGCGCCGACAGTGTGCTCCAACGTTTAATATTGCATACATTCAACAGCATTCTACTTTAAATATTTGAGAGTACATTTTTGTTATGAAATACCGTTTTCTACTATTTATTATGGTCTATTCTATCTATCTATTATGGTCTACTAATCGCATATTAAAACAAGTATTTGTGAATACCACTTACATAAGTGAACCTCATATTGAGTGGAATAAATTATACTCCAACAGTAATTTTTCTGAATTTAATGCAGGTCAACTTATGATCTCTACATAGAATTAGTGCAATTCGAAATTATGAGATTAAAAATATAATTGAAAGTAATACAATATTATGCAGGAACACACTTCGACACCCTGGCGCCATCCCATCTTCCTAGCACGGCGGGCTGTGCTGGAGCTGCTGCTGCAGGTGCAGAACCTCAAACGGCGCAAATACTCCAATCTTATCGGGGACGCTTATGTTCGAGCCGTTTGGGGTTGAAACCCTAGGGCCATAGGGTCCGAGTGCCCACTTGGTTTTTCAAGACATCGCCAAACGCTTGGTCGACTCTTCACGTGACCAGAGGGCTGGCCTATTTTTTGGCCAAAGAATCAGCATTGCGTGGCAATGCTGGCAGCCTTTTGGGCACTTTTCCTGTTGACAGCAATGCAGACGAATTTTTGATGCCCTTTGATAATTTTCCCTTGTACATAATTATTATAATAGATATTATAAGTCTTTAATCTCAATGTTATATTATGCAAATATTGGTTGGGCATTACACCTCTTAAATTTGAAAGATTACTAGTTGAGACATACTAGTTAATCTATCTGTGAAAGGGTAAGAACTCCTAAAATAAGTCTAGATTATGCTCTCAATGAAACTTCGTACGGGCGAAAGCAATGACCACATAGCTTTTCTTTTTTATGTTGCTTCATAAACTGTTTTCAAAAACTTAAAAATTGTAAGCCTTACAATATTTAAGCATTGATGGGAATCTTCCAAGACTAGATTTTCCTCGACTGACTCGTTTTCTCTGAAACTCATAAGATCAAACAAGCCCGCTCTTATTTTTCAGGACCAACGAAGAGTATAACATTGAGGTATTTCGACAAACTCTCCATGAGTTTAGCTGAAACAATTAACTTCTGAGAGTTAGGATACTTGTAACACGCTTAATTCTACGAACAAAAAAGGTCGGTTACCATTGGTGAGAGACGCGGTAGACAATGCTGGCTATCGCACAACCAACTTACTCAAAAACAATAAGTATTAATAATTTATATTCCTAGCTTTATCGAAACATTCCGAGAGAATTCATAAACGTAACGAAATGCACTCATATAAGATTCTTCATTTGCCGGGTCATGTTTCGGTTGTCTTCCATTCTAATCGGATGAAGCTGATTATCAGTATTTTACATGGGGCGACTTCCTATATCACCCCCACAACTCAGTTACCTACTGGATAATACCGTATCCTATACAAAAAATGCCATGGGCCTTTGTTTAAACGATATCTAAAACGGTTTAGAAGAATTATGTTGCACAAGGAGTAAAAAGTAAGTAACCTTTATGTTTATCATTATCCACGCCGCCGCCGCCCTTGAGACTGTTAAATCAAGTTGTATAATAATTCACTTAATAATTCACTGGAGACAACTGACAGGCTCAGGTCACTTCAACATATTAACCATGGAATTAGTACCTACTTTATAGATATTACATAATACATGCATAATTCGAAGTAAAATAAAGATTTCTAGAGCCTCCAAGACGGTCAGTTGGACATAAAAAGAAAAAAAACTAAATCAAAATCGTAAACGATCGAGTTCCAAATGTCAAGATCCGAAGACCTACGAAAGTATTCGATACCGTATCGGAAAACGAGTAACTGAAATGGGGTTAGGCAGGGTATCTGGCGAGGCGCAGTGATGACAGGTGGAGTAAGGCGGAACACGGGTGGGTTTTAGTCAGTAAAAGTCTGACACGCCCTTCCGCTCCGCCCAGAGCAGGAGAATGCAGTGGATGATATCCCACCTCAAAAAAAAAAGGTGGGGTAAGGCAGTGACCGAGTGGCGTCAAAGGACTGGAAGACGAAGCGTCTGTCGTCCGGCTGCTAGATGGTCAGACAATATTGTTACCATCGCGGGTAGCACCTAGATGGGCTGGCACTGGAGCTCAGGAATGGGTGAGTCGGGCTGTGGAAAATGACGATGATCAAAATCATAAATATATAATAATACAAAAAAAAATCCCACAATGAATACGAAAATATTTATTTTTATCGATATCGATCCATAGTCATGAAATATTTTCAAAATCAAAGGGGTATCGTGATCACTATTTTCAGTGATTATTTCGTACTCGTTTGCTGAATCAGTAAAGTTTACGATGCATTTGTTTGATATTTTTTCTCAAACATGCTTGGAAATTCGAGCACTATTCTGACAACCTTCTTCGAGATAAATCGAAATTGCAGTACTGGTCGAATACATGCGAGCGCCCTGCCGGCAATGTTTGTATGAAAATCCATATCTGTCATGTTTCGCGGACGAATTTACTATATAACTCATATTTGTGGTGTTATTTAAAAAATGGAAGGAACTTCTTTACTTCAACACAAATGCAACCAAGAAGGTAACTTATCAAAGATTTTATGTAAATTGTAAATGAAATGTAAATTCAATTATAGCTGTTTAAAATAAAGAAGAAACAAATTAACATATTGGCGCGTAAAAAAATATCGTTCGTCATTGATTCTGGAATTTATAATTAATTTCTACGCATTATTTGAGAAAAGTACTATACAAACCTTGGCCGCAAACAAGTATTTTCACGATCGTCCATCAGTGCCCATTTTGCAGGCCACGACAGTAATGTACTACATCTTATAAGCATAACGTCGATGTCATTGCTATCCACTCGTCCTCGTATAAAATAAATAAAGTAAAACTCGAGCGAGCATTGTATGTAAACGTTTTCATTTTCAACATTTTATAAAAAGGTGATAATAAACTCATGCAATTGGCCTGAGGGCACTTGGTTTGTTTATAAACAAGCTAAGCTAGCGGTCACGAGTACTACGTCTAGTTTACCTTTTACTTTTTGAAATTGTGTGGAACTTACATATTTCATTCAAGGACACCAAGGTTTATTTTTACAAGCTTTAAGGCTCCTACATACTGGCACGATTCACCGCGTGACGCGAATTTTAACAAAACAATTTCTGAGAAAACTTAACGGCGAACAATGCGGCGGCGTCACGTCGCGCGACGAATCGCCCCAGTATGTAAGACCCTTTATATTAGTTTGCTTCGTTCGTATGTGGCATCTGATTGAGCTGAAACTTGGCATACTTATATAACTACGGAGGCATTTTCATGGAACTGGTTTTCTAATGGAGCCCGAAGAAGACCATAGGAGTCCTCAACTAAATAAGATAGCGTCATTGAGTTTGAACTCTTTGATTTTGTCTTGACAAGAACTTATAGCCCAAGATGGTGTCCAGGGGACGATGATAGAGCAGGTAAGTGGCCATTGGAACTCCTCAATCAATGTCCAGGCTCCTCAACCAAACAAGATAGCACCATCATGTTTGAACTCATTGGATGTGTGGGATGGAAGACGGTTCTTACTTAAATTGTAAATTGCAGTGTCATTTGATATCAATAAATGTAGGGTTCCTTAAAATGAAAGGGATTTGTCGAGGATTCTGTACCCTTCAATGTTTAGGAACCCGTGGACAGTAATGGGTAATACGGGCTGGTGTCCACAACGCCACGTCAAAGCGCTTATTTTGCGTTATCTAGATCCTCCAGATTCGATAATAAGTTTCGATTAAAAATTATTATTACGTATGAGCTCAAAAGTTTGCATATTTTTAGATTATAAAATTTTTCTACGAAGTTTATTAACTTATCAATGAGAAAAAACACTCGTATGATGAGTAATCTTCCTTCCTACGTCCCGTCATTAGTTGTATCAAATAAAATTTGGAGTTGGGACAGAAGATGTCGAAATGTGAGATGTGCATTTAACAATCATGATCATGTCAATATATTTGTGTTTTTCTTGTATGTATATTTGTAACGGCTAATGGTTTTATATTTCCACCAAAGCCTTGACCAACATGCCAAACGGTTCTCGTGATTTTGGTACCTCCATCAAAGGTCTGCTTTGAAATATAATGAAACAACAAAACAGATCATATATTATAATTTATTGGATCACAGAACTAAATTTCGTACAATGTAACTACTTGTTTTAAAGTTATTCAGTTTGAGCAACATCATTAACCACACCAATACCATAAAATTTAGTTTTGCATCGAGGAAGATTCTTTTGTTACAAATTCAACTTAGTATTAAACATTTCAATAAATTATACGAACATTACACAACTAGCTTTCCCATTGACACAACACTTTTTTAGACGATCGACATGTTCGAGTGTTTCATAACTTTCAGCCTCAAAAAATAATAAACTATAACAATATATATTAAAATATATAATAATAAACTATAACTATACTATATTAAGAATCTGTTACAACGTCAGTTTCATTAAATAGGTTTTAATTTGTGGAAGCAAAGCATTGCAAACAGCACATTTGGAAATTATTATATTTAATTATATATAATAAACATATTCGAGTGTGTCATAAATTGTTAATCTACCAGTAGAAGTGAGTGTATGCCTAGTTACATAAGTTCTCAGAATTGTAACATCAGGGTGGTCAGTGATAATTAAAACACTCGCTTTATGAGCTTTTACATCCTTGTTCTAAACCTGTAAATTTTCAAAATGGCTTTTATATCATATGATTGTTATAACGTCATTCCATCGGAGTCTACAAAATGCTTGTCCCGTTAAAAAGGCTCTATCAAAAAACATTTTTTAAACTAAAAGTACTCACAACTTCTACTGATGAACATTTATTTAAATGATAGTAGGTATGTTTAAAATCTAAGAACTTTGGTAGTTTCAATAACGAGCAAAAAGATACATCTATTAGGTATTAACTAGTTAAAGCTGTAAGGTACATAATTATATTCCACTGAAATTCAAATGGTATGATATTTTAAGAAACGGACGGTGTAATGTAAAGCTGCACAGTCGTTTACAACAGGTGTTCAAGAAACTTATAATTCGTTATTAGTCGTTTGTTAAGTATTTGGAAATGCATTTATGGTTGAAACTCTAAATTATAAGAAAAACTACCTATTTATTGTGGTACCTAACAGAATTCTAATGATAACCAAAAGTGCTCTCCCGACCAATGACCAAAATGTATGTAGCAATAGTGCTTTTTTTTTTCTTGGCTGCCATTTATGGAACTTCAAAAATGAGGTACAACTTATCATTACTAACGAAATATTTTGCAACGTTAAATCAGAAAAATCAGTCCGAACTGTGTTATATCAGTTTATCCTGTATAAACTGATTTATCTGAGTTCGGACTGATTTTTGTGCATGATTTGATTTGATTTTACACATAATATTTCTTTGCAGTGTTTGATCGTTATCGGCAACACAGCTCAGTATAAAAATACAGGTTGCTTTTTTTTAAGGGTTGGGGTCCATTCTCAGACATAAACTTTTTCAAAAAACTAAGAAAGCAGGTTTATTTTCCTCCAAAAAAGAGGCGATGGTTCCTTAGACCACTTTGCTCAACTACTTATACTTTCGAATTACGCCCTGAAATTCCATCCCAAAATTCACCTTTCCATCAACTTACCCCTGTGGCGCTGACGTTACGTCTGTCAGACACCGCAAAATCAACTTTTGTTACAGCGCTATTTTTACGAAAATCGTTCTTCGGCGCTCAGTAACTTCTAAAGCCATGTACAGACGCGTGTAATGAGTAATGTAATGTAACGCAAATTTTGCGTATGGATGGCACTACGAGCATTACATGTAACGCTCGGTTTTTAGCGCACACAAAGGCCCTCGCAGTCGAACACAAATTTTATACAGGATTCGCGTTGAGTTTAGATAGATTACATTACACATTATTTCTGTACAATGCGTCTGTACGATCAATAAAAAAATGTTATGTCGGTAGCAACGAGCCGCGATGCGACGTCGTATAGTGTGTATGTATGTGTTTTGCCTCATTCCCGACAGTAACGGTGGCATACATGTCGAGTTACCGTGATACGAAAGGTCAGTAATCGTGGCCAGTGGTCGTGTTAGACGTAGTTAAATAAATATATTCCCATACAAAAAAACGTATCTTTTCATAGATTCCTTTGGACTACACGTCAGCAAAATTGTTGATATGTAGGGAAGAAATTGATAATTTCTAATTATAATGTATTTGTATCATTGCTCTTAGATGGATTGTAATATATCTGGCAACAACCAACTGACCTACTATCCAATAAGAGAAAGATCACTGATGACCATAACTCTACAGCATATTTTGGGCTATCGTTTTCAGACTGACTGTATCATAATAGAAACACTCCAGGGTTTTTTCTATTATTGAAAGCAAAAGAAGAAGTTTGATTTGTTTGTTTTGCTGAATTTATTTTTAATATTATTAAATTAACGTAAATGTACCTACTTACACAAATCCTTAAATTTCTGTTTAATTCTGAGTTTATTGTGATAATTTTTCAAATACATGCCTACAGTAGGTAATATAAATTCAAGTTTTACAATAAAAATATATAATACCTACCACATAAATACTTAAACCATACATCTATCAGTCTAATCCCCAGCATAATGTAAAAAAAATGGCTACTTAGTGGCAGAGGGATAATTCAGCTCAGATTTTTGAGCTTTACCGCCTTCTTGTTATTTATGTTATTTTCTACTAAATGTATAAGGTTTCATTAATGGCCGCCGAAAAATTAAAAGGCACCAATTTTGGTCATTGTTAGACGTACCTATGTGGTTCACCAGCATGATGTCAAACAAGCATGTTCGTCAGATTTCATATTTGACGGTGTTATTGACAAACTTAGTACCATGAAAACCTGCAGTGGGCATTTATTGCTTGCTTTGTATTTAGTTTTTCAAACAAACGTATGACGTGGTCTATGGTTTTCAGTAGTTAGTTAGATGGTTAAAGAGCTCTCATAGTTGCTTTATTTGTTTTACTAAAAGAAATGCATAATACAGCTTCTTACTTTTAATATAGATAATATTTTGTTTATATTATTTTTGACAACTCGAACCTATTTCGACTATTCAGCAATAAATTTAATTCGATGTTAATATTCAGGCGTTGCTATAAGTAAGGTATTTGGTTTAATAATTATTGTCATAAATATTTGGTCGCTTTTGAACCTATATGGTAGTTTATTTTTAGTGCTTATCTTATGAGCAAGCTGAAACAGAATACTTGTTCGTTTATGAAAATATGTTATAGGTTCAAACATTTTAATATAACATTAATCACCTAGAATAGGTTAAAATGTTTTAATGGTCAAAGACAAAGATCGATAAAATTATGTATGTAGGTATAATACTTATACGTATAGATACATAAATATTTAACTGTACTTAAACATAAAATTACTTCATAAATTGTATAAAAATAAGTAGTTTTAAAATAGGCAATTAAACAAAAGGCGTAATGAATTTTTTCTAACATACGCTATGCCTCAAAAATATTGGATCCTATTAAGAAACACTCTAATAATACGTATAAAAAATAAGGATCATGATAATATTATTTAAAACATCTGCATTACATTACACTGTCTGTAAATGAAGTTCTATTCCATGCAGGGTTGCAGGATAGATCCGCTTGAGTTTTATTTACAATAGTGGTATACATGACATACCTACCCGTGCACAACAACAAACCATTGCTCCAAGTTTTAGGGGTATATAATACTGTATACTTTATAATTATATACATCACATTATTGGTTTGTATTATTTAGATTTATTTGTATTCAAACATAGGTATGAGATATCTAATGAGACTGACAGTTATTTATATTTAATTTAACAGATATGGTAGAAATACATTTCATAATAAAAGCGAATAAAAATTTAAAGCCTCGCATTTGGCACTATTCAAGTCCGTATTTCCTATTCTTTATTTATTCAATCTCTTATATTGTATATTATACTTCTCTGATGCAGTAAAAATTTCGGGACGACTTTCTAATCAAATAAATACAGCAACGGGTGTTACATCTACATAATGTGAAAACAATATCTATAAATTCATGTAATTAATATTTTGAAACGCGTGCGTGTGCTTTTTGCAGGCCGAAAACTCCATCCTGTAGCAAAATAACAACAATAGTAGAAAGTAAGCACTCAAAGTACGTCCTAAAGCCAAATACGCAAGTGACGGTATGTGATGGTTGTTGCTTACAATAATGTAAAAATCTGTATTAGTTTAGAATATTTACTTTCAACAGCCTTTATTGTGTATGGATGATTTAAATACTTCATTCACTACAACTATTTTTAATTCGTCTGAACACGAACAGTCACTTGCCAAATCTAACATCTCGACAAAGAAGTCTCCGACAATATCAATAGTAGGTAATTAGTTTTTGCTAGTGCAACGAAAATATTTGACCGTGGTTCAGTTATACGAGAGTGGGTAGATACTAATCTGGGGAACGTGATAATATATATTAATGTTATTAAATATTTTATTTGATACCTATATCATAATAAATTATCATCATCATCTTATATCTCTAAATTGATTTTACTCACACAGTATAATTTCTTTAATTATGCTAGATTTTATTTAAATGTGATTTAGAATTTGGTTTCGCGAAAGAGGTTTGCGGGCAATGCGCGCTTGAGTACATATGTCTCACTTTACGCAATTGTTATATCAAAGCCAGAAACGACTTAGAATCGTGTACAGTGAGCCGCGAGGCTTCGGCATCGTCGCTTAGCAAGATTCCACCAAAAAGGCCTCCCGACCTGCAAAGTTCCAATAAGTAACTTGTGACTCACCCTATGGCTCGCCTCGCCCGCTCCCCCGTACGCTAAGCTACGCTACTTACTTACTAACTAGGTGCAATATAATGCGAATTTCACATCTTACATTTTTTTTTCATAATCATGTACATTTAATCCATAGTTCAGTTTGAAGGTCGACTAATAGTTAATCGTTAAAGATACATTTTATCATTTTTGGCATTTTAACTATTAAGTATTTATAAACGTAACATTCTTATTTATAAATATATTTTAGAACAGAATCTTTTTGTCACTATCGTGATAATAATACTGTTTATTTTTTGATTATGCAGTATCTAGAAACATAATAACACAGATACTTAATCAAGGGAACTTGATGGCTGTCATGTTCAATATAGCTGTACCTACCTAAATATGAGGAACAAAAAGAATATTGACTCAGTCTTTATACAATTGTTAGGATTAATTGTATTACTAAATAATTTTTAATATCTTTACAACACAAATAGACCTTCTAAATGATACAATTTATAAACGCTAGTCTTAATGCACAGTCTGAGTATGTGGGTATAAAATAGGAGGCAAATTATAATTACTTTAAATATTACTACCTAACCAGCCTATCCTATTTAATACAAATCCTAGTCAAATCAACTATTTGCACTCCTTATGTATATTTATAAATAGTGTCTTTGAAAAACGTTGAGCAAATTCAGAAATAAATAATTAGGGATCATTCTAACAAGAAATGGCTTGTAGCTCAAATCTTAAAATACTCCAAAACGATATTGTAAACATCTAAAAAATTGGAGTCACAACAAGGAAGTATCGTATAGGTAATGAAACGTTAGAAAATGTTTCCTCAATTAAATTTGAACACGTGAGTATAAACAATTGAATCAAATATCTACAAGCCTTTATGGATACAAACACAACGATGAATTGTTTCCCTTTAAGATTATTAAATACGTTTAGGGCCTGTTTCACCATGTCATTACTCACCGAATATATTCAAAAATACATAGAACAAAATTTGCCTGAAATTATCGGCCAAGTAAAGTTTTGGGTGGTGAAACAGGCTCTTAGTCTCCTAAGTTTTTGTATATTTTCAATTAACTGTGAGATCAAAACTTAGAATAGTCACAGCGCTAATAACGGTATTCTACGAACTCTCTCCATTACCTTTTTTTCTCATTCATTCTTATCGATTATTGTACCTACTTACTATATATCATTTAAGACGTACATTAGGTATATCGGGAATTTTGACTTTTGACCCGCGTATTATTTAAATAAACCGAGAAGTAAGAACCCAAATCGAAATAACCAATCTTAATATTTAGCACATACCATGAGATGTTGCGTCGTCAGATCTAATACATTAGGTACATTCATTGATACATGTAAATTTTTAAACTACGTAGAAAAGTGTTCTGTGCACTAGATTTAATGTGAAGTGTATTACCGGTGTATACATGTTAGTTGAAACGAATAACATCTTTTTTAGACTAGAGCAATCGTGTTTGTGTATCCTAATCGTATAAATATAATATTATGTATAATTATTTACATCTTGCCCTATAAAGGACTCATGATCGTAATTATAGGTATCAAGTCCTCTTTAAATTCCGTTGATTTTCATAATAGTTATTTTTGGAAAAAATATCTAGTGACAATCGCAACTAATGAGATCTATACTATTAGGGACTATGACTGTCTAAAACATCTGCATCTAAATAAAGAATATATTCTTAAGAACTGAACCTTAAACTACTTATAGGTACTGATCGGTCTTGATACTTGGAACTTTGTTTATGTATAAGTTTTGCTTTAAAGGGCACATTTGAATAGAATAAAAGTTTTAATACACATCAGCACCCTAATTGCGTAACATAACTTCAATCTCAATCTGAATGATTTTGTTCCATTGTTTCACATGTTGGAAAAATGTGTCTGCTCAACAACGTAAATAACGCAATTAATGTTGTTGAACTGTCATAATGAAAGCCATTGCTACTGTTTGTGTGTTACGCAATCACCCCGCTGTTCTTCAATTAATATGTAGTTAAATGTTATCAGTATATTCTATAAAATTGCTACTTAATCAACTAGAGAAGTAAAGACAGCCATCGTTTGAAGTTAGTAATAAAAAGCGCATAGAATTGCAATTAGTCATATGTATATAAACTTGGATCATTATTAAAAATAATTCAATCCGAAAAAAAAGGAAATCACTTTATAACTGCGCAGAATTTTGATGTATACATACACATTTATTTCAAAACAGATAACTATTGAAGATATAACATTTTGTCTCTTAGACAGATTGACTTATATTTTGAACTTTATATTATCTCTATTTTCTAAAGAATTCAATATTACCAGTGCCAATATACACGACACGTATCTATTATAATCATAGTGATCTTTACTGCTATATTTATAACTTTATAGAACGCTAATAGTTTATCGAGCGTTTCTAGGATTCAAAAGCACTTTACCGAAACTTGATGGATGGTTGACCATGAGCACCCTAAGTTTGAACAAGTCCGGTAGGTACAATTTATTAAAGAATAATTAGTTTTCTTCACCTAATAGTACCAAGTCGTCAGCCACGACGTCGGAAACGTGCAGGTAAATGATCCAGTACATTAGGTTAAAACATACGAAGCAGACTGGAAACACTATGCGGGAGTACTTGTCGATGTCCGAAGGCGTCGTGCCGAGCAGTTTGTTGATGCCCTGCAAACATCATTCACCTTGACTTCGATGATTAATGTTTAAAGTAAGTAATTTAAAACAGTTCGCTGTAGTTAATGCGCCACAATCGCGAATGCATCAATATTATATGCGTGTATAACTCGCATTTGCATGTCAATTACCTAAAACAATCGCAGTTAGAGAATATTTTTAAAATTAAGTTGTTTATATATCTGATAGTACCTTGGAAGCATGAATCAGATGCGGCGGTGGTCCGGCTTCTTCATCAGGCTGTGGAGCTGGAACAGGAGCTGGGCCCCGAGCCCCATTGATAGTATTTTCTAACGTGCCGCCTTTTGAATATGCTTTTGGATCGTGAACTTTGAATCGAACCTCCTGTACAAATTGCATGATTATTTTTGAGAACTATGATTAAATAAAAGGGTGTTGGGCTATTGTTTTGCTCTTACCGATGATCTGCTTGGTGGTGGGGGCCTTGTCAGAGTACTTGTCCTTGGCGGGGGCAAAGGCTCAGATGTCCCCGGTGGACCGTCTATTTGCATTTTCTTTTCAGCAGCCATTTTTTGAACAGCAGTGAATCTTTGTTTCCTCATTTGTATCCTTTTAGCCATATAGCCAACCGTAGCATATTCTGCAACGAAATATTACCGGTTCAGTGAATTCTCATATTGCATTCCAGTATAAATATCGCCGAGCAAAATTCACGTGAACGGCGCAGCAAATTACGAATGGAAGTTCATGGTAAAACTGGGCAATGTAATCAAATAGGTACCTACTCATGAACGCAATACATTTTTAATACTAATTATCTTGAATTACAACCACTAAAACATATTAAAATAATTAAAAACTTTGAGTAGTTCAGATGTTTTGTCTATCAAATTCTTAGTTAAGAATTTACAGAGAAAAAAACTGCTGCCAGTTATTGTTTTATTTAGCATCCTTCCTTATACTGTTACCTAGAAGACTGGCGAAGACCATGACGAAACAGGTTCCCAGGTAGACATCAATGGACTTGACGTACGATATCTTGGGCAGAGCAGCATTAGTAGATGACATGAGCGTCGTCATCGTCAATACAGTGGTGACACCTAGTGACACCCTGGCAGGTGTCGCATTTCGGTTCAACCAAAATGACACCCAAGATATTATGACAATTAGGCCAGATGGAATGTATATCTGAATTAAATAGTATCCCATCGAACGCACAAATTGAATTTCACATGCCAGTCGCGAGTAATTTCCTGCAATAAAAGTTCAAATTGTAACAACCAATTTATTATTTGACAAATGGTGATCGTCGAAATATACAAATTAATTTATTAAATCGAAGTCAAAGATCGATTTTGCTTTACCAGGTCACCAAAGGAAAGTCGCTAATGGATATGTTCTGGCGGAAGCGAATGCATGCATGTGTCTAATTCTGATAGATGAAGTAAACAAAAAGCGCCATCGATCGGTATTCGATAAATTGTTGTATGTTTCATCGGTGCTGTATACCTGTCGTAAGAGAAATCTCCATGGCGCGCTGCCGATGGCCCAGCACCTTGAATTGCGGCAGGGACACTTCGCTCGACACGCCCACAGAGTTGGGCCCCTCGTTCCACTTGTATCGGATGTCCCGCATGGTGTAGCCGACTGTACCATGCAGAGATATGGAACGATAAAATAAGCACCCATTGCACTGGGGTTTCGTAATATTTGTATAAGGTGGATGAATTTAAGACTACCGGTCTACCGAGGGTGAGAAATGTTACGATAACTGCTTCGCCAAATAACGACGATCGTAGTGCAAGTTCTTAAGCGTTTTATATACTTTAAGTTAGATTTTATCTACCGAACATGAAAGCATCATGAGTCTGCAGCTCAAGTACTTAGGAAAATTATTTATTATTTATTAAAAAGGTACGTCATTTGTTTCATAAAGCAAAAGACGTGAAACTTTATTCAAAGTAGGGCAATTCTAAGGCTTTCTCGATTATTATAAGTATTGTAAGCCAAATATACTATTTAGGTTTATCCAACTCACAACTTTCGATTTCAATATTGCATAATTGACGGTCCATCGGAAAATACTGCAAATCCATCGGACAAGAAGCGGTGATAGTCAGTCTGTGAACAAGTGCAAGCCGTTTAAAAACATGGAATATTGTAGAGGAGTACGTTGGAAATATTTGCACGAAAACCAGATGAGTAGAAACAAAGAAGAAATACAAGAATATTTTTTAGAATGTAGATACATAATGTCTGTGTTGGCATGTATAATGGAACCCCAAACAATTCTCATTTTGATTTACTAACTAATAATAATTGAGCGTCTTTTTGTGATCCTCTAAAAAAATTTAAGAACCATTTTTATTTTAAACATTTTGAACAATTTTTGTTAGCGTCAAGTGTTTTCGCCCCTGCCAGCTAAACGGCTGTGTTTGGATATGTGAAAAAATCAAGACATCGGCAGTACCATATAATTATATGGAACTTATAAGGAAAACTATCTAACTAACACAGCTAAGTAGGATGTACAAGTTAACGACTAATAGTCGACCAACTTGCATTTGCAGTTGGATGTTTAAAAGTTGAATGTTCGAACAGTTTAAAAGAAGCGTACGCAGTTTATTAGAAGGATCAAAGATCTATATCATCATCATCTGCCTAGCCTTTTCTCAACTATAGAACACTCAATATGCGTATGAAAAGCTCACGATGGGAATTTTTCGCTGAACAGCTATCTGTACAGATAGTTTTTAAAAAGACCAAAATACTAAAAGATGCTCATTGATTAAAAAAGGCGGCCATAATTTAGGTTCAGATTTTTTTGAGGTTCTATTAAATATTTCCCGCTTAAAAGCTTTTGCTGTTACAAATTCCTGAATAATTTAAGATAACCATCATATCAGATTTAAATTGGTTTTTATTTTGAGCTGACTGCAATAGCTAGTAAGGTATAAATCGGCCGGTAACACATATCAACTAGGTACTGATTAGTCGGTGCTTGGTAACTGATAGTGAGGGACATTGTACCACAGGAATTCCCGTATGTGAGGATCTCAGCACGTAATGCAGGATAATAATCGTCTAAAACAGCCAAGATTTATGGGATTTATATATGAGTGACTAATCTTTTCAATACTTATCTCATTTTGTCACGATCCATGCTAAGAGTACAAATCAGCGAATTTAAATTAGCTAAGTTCCAGCGATAATGATATAAACCACTATGACGGACAGACAATGTTGATTTAAGCTTTGGGTTCCAACGACATCGGTGGCCGCCACACAATGACCGCAGTGACGGCTGTCATGTAAATGATGGCATTGGAGTATGACTTTACGGTGTCAAAAACGCCAAACACACCAACTTACTTTCATAAATAACGTTTCAGTGACGTAATTTAACGATAAATTGTAGACGTTATGTGGCGTTCTCCGCAATTTTAGGAAACCCTCGCTTTAGTTGAGAAACCCGTGATCTATTTTAAACGAGGCATTTAAAAAATAAACATGCAATGTAAAGTTATTCATAAAAGTACTTGCCTTATACTCCTAGTAATAGATCCTGAATGATGAATGCGAATGAATTCGTTGCTTGTGGTAGCTATGTGGAAATAAGACTGTTTTTCGTTAACAAAGAAGGTGTCGGGTACCCATATGTTTCTAATAAATTCTGAGCCGACGGAAAGTGTCTCCACACCCGTCCTTTTTTTGTAAGCGAGTCTGGGGTCGGTCCAAAACTGCCTGAAGTAGAAATCCAGGGTGAAATCCTGAAACATTTTCTATTGTTGTAGGAAATAATAGCGGCACTTGATTGACTTATAGTGGCATAACAATGGATGTAATCCGGCACTCGGGCTCGTTTGTAAGGCTGTCCTACCGCCTGCTTAAATGTTAATTTTGGTTTAATGAATGCAACGAAACGAAACGTTATCGCCGAAGCACATTCACTGTTTGCGCGATTCGAACGTCAACGAAATATCAGCAAACAAACTTGGACAGAATTCCTAACTCGTAGACATAAAATTCAAATCAAAATCGTAACGGCAAAAAAACATGTGAATTTCATGCATAGAGGTCGTCAGAAGCAAATCAATTAAATTCTTGAACTAACCGACAGTTCAAGAACACCGGTACCGGGTACACCGGCAGTAGCGCATCACGCGTTAAATCAATTATGGCAGATACAGAGCGTGTTTCAACAAATTGTTCTGCTGATGAAATTATGTAAATATTATAACACTATTAAAAGTTCGCCAAAGTTTATATCGAAAAATTAATATTATTGATTGTGCTTTTGAATAAAGTTTCCATGAAGTAGACCAATTACATATTTATTTCGAATTATAAAACCCAATTAACTGTCGATAACATGCATGATAAATTGGATAAAATTCAGTTTCTGTATTGTATAAATTTAATATAAGTACATAATTGTGTGCTGTGAAAATATAGTTATTGGAATATAGTTACAGCACTGTTCTTGTGATAGGCAAGTATTATGACTATTATCAATAAAATTGAACTTCACTTGAGGAGACAGGCAATGCTTCCAGTATGTGATGATTTTAGAGATGATGTAAAATATTAATGCGATTTCATAATAATAAGTGTTATAATCAATATTAATATTTTACATGATAAAAGTACACGTAAGAGTACGTTATTGAATATTAATAAAGATTAGAAAATTATATGAAGAGTAACAGCCGAAATAGAGAGAAATAGAATTTCGTAGGCACGATACAAACAAAATGACTATGGTTCATGTTGTTATTTAATGTTACAGCCGTTACAGGTAATCTGTACCTAATTGTACCCATAGAATTTTAATGTCTACTGCTACGTGTACTTTTTGACTATGACTAGGTACTTATGTATATCTAGTATCCGGGTAGGGTCACGTCCTGAAGTGACTTTAAGAGTCCCTTGATTTGGTTTCCACTAGGGGTCATATACCCTGGTCTTAGTCTGACATCTTCAGGGTTCTAAAAACCCTAATCAAGGGTATTTCCAAGGCTTGGTTTACGAAATTTTTGAATCGACCATGATTCGATAGAGGCCCACTTAACGACAGTCAAATTATATTGACTATCGAGTCATCAAGCTATATCTAGACCTCACAATATGATATTGTTTTTGTGGAAAACCATGTACCATAGGAAATTAATAGTTGCTCATGTAATATTAATCCCCTAAGGGTTAGGCACAGCTGTACACTGCGAACCTATTCCCATCAACCGGTCACAAATCCAGATTCCGGAAAACTTTGCCCGAACTGGGAATCGAACCCAGGACCTCATGCTCAGCAGTAGCACTTGCGACCACTAAACCAACGAGGCCAAATACTCTGAAACCTAACGTAGAGAATACATCCCCTAAAAAAACAACTGAAATATAGCCGCCAGTTTTCTGGGTATTGTTTAACTGGAACTAACTGGACAACGATACAAAAAACTAAGACTACTAAAAATAAAAATAAAGGCTAGGCACCTCAGTTACACCTCTGAGGTGTTAATCACCTTTCTGAGAGACAATAATAAGATACCCACAGTCACAACAAATACCTACTCAAGAACATAAAAAGCTTAAAATGACAACAATGGAGCAAATTTACGACTGTGTCCAGCTTGGGGGATGCTTAGTGGCAAGGTACATTTTAGTATGTCTTTTTGAAGACACACCCGAAGCGTCACACCACCACAATAAACGAAAGCGCTTGCAACGCGCAGCACACACAAGTTGTTGAATGTGCTTCATATAAGAACTACAGTTAGTGGTGCGTCGCCGTCCGGGTGGTCGGCTCCATGATGCCGGCATGCTCGCAGCCTCGTGACTGAGGCTGCTCGGTCGCAGCGGCGCAGCGCGCGGCCAAAGCGACCGAGACAAGCGTGAGCTGACAGTGGCGAGTACCATGAGCACTTCGGAGACGGAGCTGATAGAGAGCACATACATGGTGACGCCCACCTCCACTGGCGGACCTGCAATCAAGCCCAATCGTGAGTCGCGCGCGTGCCTCGCGCCGTGAAAACCAAACCAGAGGACGGTGACGTGACGCCCCGAGTCCCTCGATCGAACGTGGGCCGCACCGTTTAATCGACTATTTGTACAAAAAGGCCTTAGCTCGACCGAGGTCCGCTAACCTAAACAATGTTATGTCATTTTTCGTTCTTAAAATGACAAGCTACGTAAAAGTAGTTTTGCAGCATTAAATACCATTTTCACTTCAGATAAGGAGCTGATGGAGAGCACGTACATGGTGACTCCCACATCCACTGGCGGTCCTGAAATAGTACATCAGTTACATTACCTGAAGCGACCTTCTCAAAAACTATCCTTTCGCCCTTACTTAATTCTTTATCCTATGATTGAAAACGTAGGGTAAGGTTGCATTTTGGCGGGGTCCGCTAGGACCGATGCCTGTCAGGGTTTCGGGAATGTCCGAAAGGGATACTTGGCAACAGGCAACTGAGGGAACACGAGTGAGTTTTAGTCAGTAAAAGTCTGACACCCTTCCGCTCCGCCCAGAGCGGGAGAAGTCATTGGATGGTTGCCCACCCTCAAAAAAAAGGGTAAGGTTGCGTTAGACGCAACAGCGCCAAGTCGTACTACAGCAATATCAGGTCTTCCGTTCATAAAAAATAATAACCTAATGATGCAAAAATCTACAATTTAGTCCCGCAGAGGAAGGAACTTTTTTGTAAAACCCAAAAAATATCAGTATGATAAAAAACATTAGTGTTTTTTATGAATTTTAGTTGGTAGCTTAATAAATGAAGATTCAATGAATGCAAAATATTGTGATTAATTTCAATTACCCAACTAACTACAATAGTTTTCCCTTCGGACGACGACTTACGGAACCTTACCCTATAGCATTCAGAATTATGCTGTCAACTCTTTGAGTGATACTTTATCAAATTGGCTCCTTCTTCAACAATGCATCGGTTATTCGGTCAGTACCTACATGTAATGAAGGTGGGCTGGTTTTACCTAATTGTAACAATTGAAATGTAGATAACATATTATATAAAAAAAACATCTCATGCCCCTTTCGGATCGGAGAGGTTTTTTTTTACGGTAAAATATAAAGTTATAAAAACTAAAACCCAACTACGACAAAAACGCCAAATAAAAAGGTATAAACAAGACATCACTGGCATACAAATTAAAAATCCGTAGTCACACGTGTTAGGACATGAATCGAACAGATTACGTGTTTCTCCGGATTTTTGATTTGTCTACTTGTGTTGTCTTGTTTATACCTTTTTAGTTGGCTTTTTAATCGTAGTACGGTCGGTCGGTCGTAGTAGTACTTTTATTTAATTTTTTTGGGGTTAAATATTTATATATGAAATGTGCTAACTAAGCCCTTTTATTTGATATCCAACATGGCATAATTAAAAATGGCATATTTTTTTTAGTTCATGACTTTATGTCCTGTAGAGGGTGCCATATTCAACTTACCTAATGTGAACTCACATAAGCTATAACCACCGGATGATCAAGACGCTTCCAACGATACCTCATTCGTCAAATTATGGTGAGTAGTTTAGAAGTTAAGAGGGAACGGATGAACATACATACATACCGGTCAAAATCATAACCCTCCTTTGTGCTTCGCTGTATTCGAGTAAAAACATGTCATGCCCATTTCGGATCGAGAGGTTTTTTTTACATACTATATAGGTACTGTTATAACATTAAAAAAAATTAAAAACATAACATTGTAGAAAATAAAAAGTTTTTGGTAAAACCCGATTACAGTACCAAAATTACCCCAGTTTCTAAAAAATGTTATAAAAAACCTGCTACCAGCCGTACGCTCCATGTCTGCCAGGTAAATTTACCCATAAAAAAGGTTTTTTATGGGTAAATTTACCTGCATCAAAATTAAAGTATGCAATATTAACCGAACTCGTTTTACAATCAATATTGTCAATGTATTTATAAAATACTAGCTGTGCCCCGCAGTTTCACCCGCATTAGTCTCGATCCCGTGGGAATATAGGGATAAAACGTAACCAGTTCATGGTCTACCCGTGTGCCCATCCTCTCCTCGCGAACATAGGGAACGTCGCGCCGGCGTCGAACGGTTCGCGTATTGCAATTTTATATTCATGATTACTTCGAAATTAAATGTCCGATTCGAACGAATTAAAAAATATTTTGCTGCTACATAAATACCCTTGATGTTAAAACTATTTATTTGAATAAAAATTAATATTATGTTGATAAAACTCCTTCGCAAATAATGCATTAGTTTCGAACAAATTTGATTACCATAAAAAATGATTATAGGGAGTCAATCTTAAAGCCCAAAACACACACAGAGCTGGTGCGGGGCGGGAGCGGGTCGGGTCGTTTTCATCGCGTGAGTCGCGCGGTTCATCGTGTTCACACAGAGCGCGGGCGCGGGGCGGCAGCGGGTCGGGCGCGGTTGTACTTTGAAAAGCGGCAGCGGTTGCAGTGTGAAAATGTCGGGTGATACTGACACGGACGAAGAATTATTATTTTTACTTATTTTAAAAAGAAGAACGCGAAAATGGAAAGTTTGTAGGTTCATGACATTAATAAAAAAAGACATCAATATGGAGAATATCATCGATACGTGTATTGCAACGAATGTAACGACGCTTCACCCGCATTGCTATTCTGTAACCATCTAACCTTGAAAACTTAGGTGAAGTGAGCGTGGAGTGAGTCATTCTCATCGATACCTACTGATGCTAAGGCAAGTGACAGTTCACTCTGATAGCTCACTTTGTTTTCACGGAGATATTTTTACAGAATAGCACAACCGCTCCCGACCCGCGCTGTTGTGTCAGCGGGCGCGGCTCCCGCTCCGCGCCCGACCCGCGCCCGCGTTCTGTGTGTTGACATCCATATAATTCCTTGAATTACAATTTATGACACCCGCCGTACTCCCGCGCCCGACCCGCTCCCGACCCGCGCCCGCGTTCTGTGTGTTGACATCCATATAATTCCTTGAATTACAAATTATTATAACCGCCGTACTCCCGCGCCCGACCCGCTCCCGCCCCGCACCCGCTCTGTGTGTGTTTTGGGCTTAAAAGATAGACATATGCTGTCCCGGATTTTTTTTTAGAACTCTTAACGAGGAACAATTCCATCATACATGATATTTGCGGTTACGCAGCGCACGCAACAGAAGGTCTCAAAAAGGAATAATTTTTCCCGATTTTGCAACATTTTTCATTTATGGTCCGCTCCTATTAGTCGTAACGTAATGTTATATAGCCTATAGCCTCGATAAATGGACTATCCATCACAAAAATATTTTTTCAATTTCAACCTGAGATTACTGCGTTCAAACAAACAAACAAACTCTTCAGCTTAATAATAATAGGTTTACCTATGAAATTGCCGTTCTGCAGTACTGGCCATTTCAAATCAAAATAATTTTTGTTTGGCTAAGAATTCTAATTTCAAATTAATTTTATTTATTTATTTATTTACAATAACACAAACTATCTTTACAGGTTAACCTAAAGTGATAGAGTGGTACAGAACACAATTAAAAAACATGGAATTCTTTTTTCAAAAGAAGTCATTTGTTTAATGATTAGTGTTACATTTTCATCGCATTTCAATCTTTTTCGTCATCATGGATACGTTAAAAATTCGAGTAATTATGGAATATGAGTACCGTCGTGGCAGCAACGCGGCACAAGCGGCACGCAACATCAACGACGTTTACGGAGCTAACACTACAAACCAACGCACCACCTGTTATTGGATTGCTCGCTTCCGTTCTGGAAATTTCGACCTGAAAAATGAACCTCGCGGTCGTCCGAAGACTTTGGTCGACAATGACGAATTAGAGGCGATTGTGGAAGCTGATGATACACAATCTACGGCTGAATTAGCAGCAGCTTTCGACGTTAGCGTCAAAACAATATTGGTCCATTTGCGTCAAATTGGCAAGGTAAAAAAACCTTGACAAATGGCCAGCGCGAAGTACGCGTCGAGGCGTGCCTTGCACTGCTCAACAGACACACTAATGAAGGAATTTTGAACCGCATTGTTACCTGCGATGATAAATGGATTCTGTTTGATAACCGCAAGCGCTCAGCAAGTTGGTTGGATCCTGGTTCAGTACCTAAACAATGCTCTAAACTAAAACTTACCCCTAGAAAAGTGATGGTCACTGTTTGGTGGTCTAGCGCCGGTGTGATTCATCACAGCTTCTTACCAAACGGGGTGAGCATTACTGCAGATGTGTACTGTGAAGAACTGAACACAATGATGGAGAAGCTGGCACATCTCCAACCAGTATTGGTCAATAGCTCGTCTCCGGTGCTCGTGCACGACAACGCGCGACCTCATACTGCACAGCAGACGGTCTCCAAGTTGCAAGAACTGGGGTTGGAAGCTCTCCGTCATCCGCCCTACTCACCAGACCTTGCGCCTACAGACTACTACTTTTTCCAGAATTTGGATAACTTCTTGGCGGGAAAAAAATTCAATACCCGAGAGGCAGTACAAAATGCCTTTGAAGAATTTGTTGCCTCTCGTCCAGCTGATTTCTTTAAGAAGGGCATCAATAAACTGCCACTGCGTTGGCAAAGATGCATTGATTGCATGAGTGATTACTTCGATTAATACAAATAAAAAATACATGAAAAAAAATCGTTTAAATTTTTTCATACAAAACGGCAATTTCATAGGTAAAGACCAATATTAGTATAGATTTGTTGTCAATTATAAATTATTTGATGAAATAATGTTTATAACATTATTTTGTTTATTTACACAGTTTATTTTGTAATTCACAAAAGTTTTTGGTATAAAAACGCATGAAGGCTCGTTAATTAGAAAATATAATTCACGACCGTAACAAAGCAACAAGTACGATGGAAAAAGCGGATTCACAAGCTGAAAGACCGCACGAAACCTCCACCGCGTCTAATTTTATGAAACCTTGTCCAATAATTTACTCTGAAGAGAACAAAAGTTTGCATTATTGTTGCATCTAACATTTTAGTTACAGTTACTTAGAGTCAGTACAACAGTTATTTGTTATGCAAGGCTGCAAAGTTGTGTTTTGGCGCGAGTACTTGTATTGAAACCTATCAAAGGTACGAAACGCAGAATAACTTTGCTGCCGAGCGAAACACAACTTTTCACCTCACTACAGCGAGGCAAATGCTAGGTGTCTCCATGCTTTGAACAAATATTGTACGCTTTTATGTACTTTTCGCGTAATTTTTCCGGAAGAAAGCTCAATTCGGCATTATGTACCGCTTGCACTAACTCTGCACTGCTTAACAAACCGAAATGATGGAAAGTGAATTGAATATGGAGAAGAAAATTATATAAAGTTTTTTGGAGTGAAAACTTCTTTAGAGCGGTAGCACACGGCGTATTTTAGAACTTTACTTGAAACTTGACTTTAGACGGGGAAGAAAAACTTTGAAACGCGTGGCGTTTTTTTGTGCTGGCCAGTGCAATTATTCTAAAAATGAGGTTGGCGCACTAACATAAAATAAGTATTGGGTCCCTCTGGACCTATGAAATTGGCGTTTTTTTCTCCCATATAGAGAACCTCGTGACTTCTATGATTTAAAATATTCATCAATTGCTTGATATTATATCGAATACTGACCATCATAGACAACTACCAATAGTAAAAAAACCTTATTACTTATAGTTTTCTAAACAAAAAATACCCTAAAAATGACTCCTCATTTTGTTAGCAGAAATGACTACTATTTCTTTTTAAACTTAGCCATAACTTGTTTTTGTCGCTTGATCTAAGTGGCATACGTTATCGTAGTTTTTAAACATTAGTGCATAAAAGTCTTAAAACATTCGTGTTCATGGTTGTTACATAAATTAAGAAAATGTTAGTATGAAAAATGCAACTTCTTTAAAATTCCCCATACAAAACGCTGATTTCATAGGTAAATTAAGAAAATGTTAGTATGAAAATGCAACTTCTTTAAAATTCTCCATACAAAACGCTGATTTCATAGGTACCTAATATTAATGCGTTATCAGTGGACCGGCGTTACGGAACATTATAATAATAATATATAAAAACTCTTTCCACGCTAGCGGATAAAACGCACTTTTGCACCCAGATTTCGAATGATAAACAGAATCTATCGGAGCTTGTGAGGTGAAAACCAAGATAGTGAGATTATGACTGTATGTGATAGAGATGATGGTTGGATGCATGTTGAAGACGTTGGCTTTAATGTGAGGTTGAAAGACTGGGCTCACATCTCCGACTAGTAAATAATCTGTGGCTCACATTACCGTACTAGCAGCAATATAAAGTAAAAAGCACACGAGTTTAATACACTGAACCTAAAAGCGGTTCAATAGAGCCACTTTACGAGCAAGTATGTAGAAAAAGTGTTTTGACACGGTTACTTACTACAACAATTCAGTGTACACACGTGATTTTTACTTTGCGTTGCCGGACTAGTGCGCCATATATAACTGAATACTAGCGCTTTTTTTAAATCTCAGTCAAGAGTCTTCATGTACTTTTTATGACTAATTGTGAAATAAACATTATTTCTCAAACATGGTTGGACTGCGTCTCCTCCAACATGAAAATGCTGGGCGAAAAAGAAATTCCCGTGGAATTTTGAAATTTTTCGTCACCATTATTTATTGAAAAACGTCGTTAGAAAAGAGTGAGCACTTGTGATTGCACTTGAGGTGGGATTGCAGCCCGAATCGAATACTAACGCAATTATTTCATTAAATACTTATGAAACAGAAGAAGAGTTCTTCGTGTCCATATCGAGATCTCATGGAACGCCTGTCGTAGGCTTCAATTTGCTAAAAAATTCGGGGTAGGTAATTTACCTGACTGCAATCGAATGCAGTTGGGTAAAATGTAACATTATTTTTAAGGAGGGTTATGTTTTTCATCAGTATTTCACAATTCGCAAAGCTAAGTAGAAGAACAAGATTATTATCACATCTCGAAAAACAAATCCATACAGTCATACAAACCTCCATAATTCGGCCTCACTCTTTTGTCGTAGCTTACACTTAGTGAATCCAAAATGGCTGAGATATTAACGTCACCAAACATGCCCCCTCCGCCCGCTCCCCTGAAACGAAAATTACAACATACACTTTCAAAACACAGGAAAATACAGAGATACGACAGAATTATAATTTTTTGTACAAGGTTTTGCTTATTTCTTAAGAAATTTCTTCCAGCAGACCTGCGGAAGAAAAAATTAAAAAGAAATGTTGACAATAGTGTGTGAGAACAAGAAGAGAAAAATATGAATATGCGAAGTCTTAAAAAAATAATTAAATACATTAATACGTTTAACGCAAATAATTAACATACTTTATACGAGTATATTTATAGAACTCTAAACCGTATTTCAGCCACGACGGCCAATCTCAACGGAGACTAGCCTAGTGCACAAATGTGTGTGCAGACACAGGTGCACTCGTTCTTCGCTGACTCTTATAGTCCGATGGGACGGCAATCCGACACGACCGGAGAGAGATCAGGCTCGATAACGAGGGAGGATCAGGTTTCGGGATGTTATTGGGTTTTTCCATTAGGAATTTCTTAGTAACAGCCCGGGGTTTGAAAGTTAGCGGTGTGATACCCCCATGCCTCGGAAAGCACGTTAAGCCGTTGATCCTGCGTCTGAATTAACCTAGACTTAAATACCTAAAGTTAAAATACTGTGAGTGTAGAACAAACATATTCCTACTATAACTACTCACATGCAGTTGAGAGGAAAGGTAATACTCTTTTACTCGATATTTGAATAGAGCACATTTTTAAATCACGAATGCTTAGAAGTGAGTTCCACAATAAATACACATACAATTACAGCATGTCAAATCAAATCAAATCAAAATATTTTATTTCACATAAATTTACATGGGCACGTAAGAAACGTCAGAAGCTAGGTGCACGGTTCTAATTGGTCGTTTCTTATGGAGAAGAGCCGGCTAGAAACTCCACGGTTACTCTTTTCAAAATAATTGGCTTTTATAATATTTTCGAATTACAGTGTTAATAGGTATGGGACGACCAGGAGGGCTTTCAATAAGTACCAGGTAAGTAATTAACAAAATAGAAAATGTCCAACAAATCTATAACAGTCCACTAAGCCTACAACGTTCTCACAGTCACAAGATAGAAAAGAATCTATATAAAAGATAAATAAGATAATAAAAATTAAAACCTATTTAAACCAAATGACATGATTGCCATTACAACTGTAACAAATCTGAATAATTATCATGTCCACAAAAGCCACCAAAGAATTGAAATTAAATTGTAGGTAGGTATATCATGTCATGTCATGGACAGAGAAGGAATAAAAATGGTAGCTGTTTTATGAGGATGAGAATTAAGGAGGGATCTAATGTGTGATCTACACGGTCCGTAGCTAGGGCGAGCGCAAGAAAAATGCTCACCCAGGTAGGACGGATAAGACGGGTTGTGTAAGATCATGAAGAGGAGACATAAAATCCGAGTGTTCCTGCGAAGGCGGATTGGGAGCCACTTGAGTTCCTTGCGAAGGTGAGAAACCTTTCGAAGACCGAAAACATAGCGAATGCACGAGTTTTGCAAGCGCTCAAACTTGTTTAGTAGCTCCTCAGTCTCATCCAGGTAGCAGGGATCTGCATAATCTATAATCGGCTGAATAAGTGTTTGTGCCAAAGAAATTTTAGTCTTTAAGAGCAGGAGACTTTGATGGCTTTTCAAAGCGAATGAAAGAAGAAATGTTCCTTTCGACTGACCTCATTGACCTGAGCACGAAAGTTTGGAGTCAATAACTAAACACAGACCTTTGGCTGTTTCGGTATAGTCAATTCGAACACCATCGAGATAAAAAGGCATCAGAAATGTAATATCAGCCGCGTTCCGAACGAATCTGCTGCCTATGATCATGGCCTGAGATTTAATTTTCAAAACGAATAAACTATTTAGGTTTAGAATTGGTCTCAACTGTCATGATTTAATGAAACAGTCATTCCATAGACCATTTCTAACTTAGAGAGAAGTATTAATGAGTCTAATGATTATAATTCCGTAAATACATATTTTTTATGGTCTTGAATCATATTTTGGTCAGGATACAACTTGACACTGACTTGCAAATTGCAAAAAATTTAAGGAAAATTGAAGTTCGCGGGCATCCATCACCTTAGTGAAGTGAATAGTTTTTTAAATGTAGGATATTTTCAGTTACAACCGCAGAGCAATAACTTTGTCTCATACTGAATTTCGACAAAATTTAATTTCGAAAACCAATCGCTAATTGGTTTTAAATTAAATCAACCTGATAAATATTTTAACGACTGACAAAGTAATAACAGCTTATAATGTCACAATTGGTAATATGATAAACAAAGGTCAATAGGTGTGGGATACATACCTCCATGCCTACAATTATACAACCTGTACAGACACATACATACTCGTACGTCAATCGAAAGAAAAAAAATAAGTTTTCAATGATGTCATATTATGTTTTCTCTAGTTTTTCCTTAAGGAACTAGGAACCTTAAGGAACTAAGAATAAGGAACTAGGTACACTACGTTAGCAATTTTGAGGTTAAGGTATATTTTTATGTTGTTCTTGACATTTGTGTCAAAGTTTCTATTTTATAACGCGGACAGAAAAGTGCATTGCTTGTAATAGGGAATATGCATGTATTTTTTTAATATTTTTATTCGATAGTTTACATCGTCAAACAATAGTAAAAAAAAATTCGACGGCAAAAAAGCAATTTAAAGTAGTTAAAAAAATGTTTAAAAATATCCAACCGATCCGGGCTATTTAAACGCCCTCCATTTGGCGCGCTTGGTGTGGTGACGTCACAGTTCGTGAAAACAGACAAGCAACTGTCAAGTCAACGTCAAACACTCCTTTTTCTATGACCGTTTGACATTGACTTGACACTTGTTGATTGACTTGACATTGACATTTTGATTGTTAGCCCGGATTGTTACGTCACATCCGCTCTTAGCCTTTTCAAGTATTTGAATTACCCACAGTTTTTTGGGACTTTTTAAAAATTAATTTCTCGCTCAAAAAGAAATTTTATTCAAAAATATTGATAGAGGCTTAATTCTGAAGTAACATAGTTTATAGAAAAAAATATTTGACCCATATTTGAATCACATGCATATTCCATATTGTTTTAATTCAGTTAAGCGTTAAAAACATGTCTTTGTGCGAAATTTTGTTATCACGAAACGGAAAGGAGCAGTTGATAATGGACGGTTACATGTACTGAACACATGACGGCTACATAAATAAAGTGCGTGATGATGGGTTTTATTGAAGAGTGCGAGATGTGACATGTGCGTTAAAATGATAAAGCGTGAAGGTAAACATTACGTTGCAAACAAAAGAACTTAGTACTAGTAAGCTGTAATTTGGCATGGGTCAAACCTATACATTAAACACACCTTCAAAGTGGAAAAATAAAATCAGGCAAAAAAAAATTTTTGGGTACCTCCCCTCCCTACACGTAAAATGGGGATGATTTTTTTTCTTATCTGTCCCTTTTTATCCGATGTCGAGTAGTGTGTGAAAACTATTTTTTGATTTAGGGATCCGTTTGCAAATTAATAATGTAGCCGAGCCTTAACGTTTGTGTGTGGACTAGCCCTTACGCGCAGCAATGGGAGACGACACCCCCACTCGCACCCGCGCCCTCGCACCCCCGCCAACCGACAGTGGACGAAGGAACGCGAGAGCGTACGCCACGCTCGCGAAACGCTCGTTATAGTTTTAGGAAACGATTGTTTTACCTGTTTGTGCCAACTTAATATACTTCAATATATCTCTTTTCACTGTAAACGAACGTTCTAAATCATTTAAGACCCAACATAAACATCCCTGAGAAGAAATCTCCTACAAGTGTCGCCCAACTCGTGGCCGTTATCAGTGAAATTACGACAAAAAATAACATAACAGTGACAATAAGTGCTAAATCCTATCGTGCCAACACGTACACGTACTGTGAACCCTATTCCGATAGTGCATTTTCTGTAAATTACCTCCAAACAGTGCAAAAAACAGTCGACAAAACTTCGGGCGAGTCCACTCTTCCCGCTAAAAAGTGTAACCGACGCGCGGACGCGACGCGCACGCGGACGAGTCTAGGTACCTACCGCGCGGGTTTTGGCGTGAGCCCGGGAATAAAATCAACATATCGTGCAACGAACCACCCTTATAACCATCACCCGTGTTGTTCGAGCGAGTAACAGCAGAGTTAGTACCCTTTTACTATGCCGCCGAAACTAATAAAAAAACGTACTACCGGAAGAGATGGTGGGTCGGAATCCGACACGGACGTCGAGCAGAATAGGACGGTGGTTGCATCACCATCGCCATCACCGAACATCGCCATGTCTGAGGATATGCTTCAGGCCCTTGTGTGCAGCATTACGAGGAACCAAGCGGAAGCAAATCGTATTCTCATCGAAAGAATACTGGCGAACAAGGATGAACCGTGCACAGCGTCACCACGGATACCCGACACGCGTGATACCGCGCGGCGGTCGGGCAACTTCGCGAAGTGTACGGCGCGTTATGACGGGTCATCGCAGAACGCGGAAGAGCTCGAGGCATTTATCGACGCTATCGAAGTATACCGCGACTGCACCAACATCAGCGACGAGCACGCGCTGCGGGGGCTGCCTATGCTGCTAGTCGGCGAGGCCGCCGTGTGGTGGCAGGGCGTAAAGTCGACGATAACGTCATGGCCCGACGCGTTGCAACGTCTTCGAGGGATGTACGGAGTGCCGCGACCCGGTTATAAAATATTTCGAGATATTTTCGGTACAGAACAAAATAGTGAACGGGCCGACGTATTTATAAGTTAAGTGCGCGCTTTAATATCAAAGTTACCGTATAATGTGCCGGAAGTGATGATGCTTGATATGGTTTATGGATTGTTAGATCGGAGAATAAGAAAACGAGTGTCTCGCGACGCGGTGAACGAGCTGGAACAGCTGATAGCGAAGGCCAGGTTAGTCGAGGAGTCGTTGGCGGAGGTAAGTACTTCCACCCATTTTAATGCCAAGGGGTCGTCTAACAATAATAGTGACAATGTAAACAATAACCCTTCCATCGCCGCGCAGGAAAGTTCGAGCACAAACGTTAACCCTTCGAATGCCGTAGGTGACTCGCGTAAGTCGAGTAACAATCAAAGTGTTGCTAGGCCGTCTGACTCGCAGGGGCCAAACGTGAAAAATAATAATAATAGTGATGGACAAAGGCGTGTTAGACCGAAGTGTACTTATTGCAAGTTTTTTGGTCATACGGTAGACGAGTGCCGTAATAAGGATAAGAAGGACGGCAAGGTCATTGACCCTCCTATTTCTAAGTTGAGCAAAAGTACCGAGTTACGTTGTTACGGATGTGGTCAGCTGGGAGTGGTGCGTTCAAAATGCAGTAACTGCAAAGGCGCGTCGACTTCAAGTAAGTCGGATTTTTGTAGCGTTCAAGTAGCTAATAGTGATGATCCGCGACCGCTGGTGGAAATTCAGGTCGTGAAACGCAAGGGGGTAGCTATCTTAGATACGGGGGCCACACATTCCATCGCGGGCCCCATGCTATATGACTTACTTCTTAGAGCTGGCGTTGTTTTTAGGAAAACGTTACGTACTATAGGGCTTGCCGACGGATCACAACAAGAAGGTACTGTACTTGAGTGTGATACTATTGGAAAACCATGTTATACCTACCACGTTTATAGTTTTACCGGACGCGCAAACTCGGACATTGCTAGGTAGAGATTTTATTATCAAAGCAAGCATCCTGTTGGACTTACCACAGAGAAGCTGGTGTTTTAATGACGAACCGGAAAACTGGCATCCGTTTATCACCAGCTTTGATTTACCTACTGGCAGCCAGATGGAGCTGATGAAGGTAGAAGCATCAAACCTTGTGTTGAGGGATGATGAAGGCACCAAGTTAACAGCTGATCAGAGGGGCCAACTGAACGCGTTTCTGTTGAAGAGGTCCGACCGCTTCGCAAAGGGTGGGCCACCAACGGAATACGCCACGCACTGGTTGAAGATCGAACCTCATCAGGAACCCATCGCCTCACCGCCTTACCGAATGTCTCCTGGTAAGAGAGCGATGCTGGAACAAGAGTTGCAGAAGTTACTGGACACTGACGTGATCGAAGAATGCGAATCTCCTTGGGCCGCCAACGTGGTCCTCGTGACGAAGAAGGATGGAGGGGTTCGGCTGTGTGTAGACTACAGGAAGCTGAATGCTGTAACTGAGCCTGATCGCTATCCACTTCCACGCATCGAAGACGTTCTCCACGCAGCTAAGAACACCAGTTTTATGACAACCTGTGACCTTCGAACAGGTTACTTTCAAATTGGCGTAGAACCAGCCGACCGTGATAAGACTGCGTTTGTGAGCCCGCTCGGCTGTTTTAGGTTTAAAAGGATGCCAATGGGTTTGAGGAATTCTGGAGCGACTTTCCAGAGGCTTATGGATCGATTCAGGTCCGGCAAGGAACTGGCCGACGTTTGCATGCTAACTTATCTAGATGACGTCATTGTCCTGTCGGAGTCGTTCCCCAAGCACCTGGAAGACTTGAGCGCTGTTTTCGACCGGCTTGAGATGTACAACCTGCGAGTGAACCGCGAAAAGAGTTACTTTGCTAGCGAGTCAGTCAAGTTTCTGGGCCACGTGATCGTACCAGGTGGGGTGAAGGCAGACCCCGATAAGACAGCAGCTATCGCAAATATGTCTCCTCCTGAGAACGCGAAGCACGTGAAGACCTTTTTGCAAACGTCAAGTTGGTTCCGGCGCTTCATTCCCAATTACGCCGACGTTGCCAAACCTCTGACGGATCTTCTCAAAAAGGACAGCAAATGGACCTGGACCTCGAAGCAGCAAGACGCCTTTGACTGCATTAAGGAAAAGTTGATCACCGCTCCAATACTGTGCCAAGCTGACGAATCTATGCCGTTTACATTGAGAACCGACAGCAGCGGTTATTGTCTCGGAGCAGTACTAATGCAGGGGGAGGGCCCCGAGGAAAGACCAGTAGAATACGCTAGCCGTTTGTTGAATAGTGCGGAGAGAAACTATAACACAACGGAAAGAGAAGCGCTAGCAGTCGTATGGGCTGTTACTAAGTTCCGCGCATACATCGAAGGATCAGAGGTTGTGATAAAGAGCGACCACCAACCTCTGCGATGGTTGATGACTGTGAAGTCACCAAGTGGCCGCTTAGCGAGGTGGGCCCTTACTCTCCAGGAGTACAATCTCCGTATAGAATATACACCTGGCAGGTCGAACGTCATCGCTGATACTCTTTCACGACCACCATGCGCAGAAGAAACGGATTGTGATATCCGCTACGCCGAGGTTGATTTCCCCTCAAGAAGCCCTAAGGATGTGCGTGAGAATCAACTCAAAGACCCTGACGTACGAAAGATCGTCGAGGACCTCGAATCAACCGACGACCCGTTTAGGGGGAGGAGCTGGTCGGACCGAGGCTTTGTTATGTCAGACGGTATTTTATACAGGTATGGACCTGACGAGTGTGAGGAAGAGACAGGATGTCTCGTTGTACCGGAGCACGAGCGAGATAAAGTCATGGCAGAATATCACGACGCACCGACGGCTGGACATTGCGGAGTAGAGCGCACTCTAGATCGAGTGAAGTCGAAGTATTACTGGCCTGGTATGAGGCAATACATCGTTGGATACCTGAAGAAATGTGTAGAATGTCAGCGGTACAAAGCCGATAACAGGAAACCAGCTGGACTACTGCAGACTCCCGCAACTAATCGCCGCTTTGAAGTCGTCGCCGTGGATCTTTTCGGCCCATTGCCGGAGACCGCCGATAAGAACAAGTGGATCCTTATCTTAGAGGACACCTGCTCTCGATGGGTAGAGTTATTTGCTCTACAAGATGCTACTAGCTTAAACTGTTCCAAGATCATGATCGCAGAGATTTTCCTGAGATATGGAGTACCTAGACGGATCTTGAGTGATAATGGTGTGCAGTTCATAAGCGAAATAATGCAGCAGGCTTGCCATTCGTTTGGCATTACTCAGTCGCTGACGCCCGTATATCATCCACAAGCGAACCCTGTGGAAAGGAAGAACCGTGATCTAAAGCCCCAACTCGCTATTCTCGTAGGGAAAGATCACAACACCTGGGACGCTCACTTACCCGCGATACGTTTCGCGATGAACTCTGCAGTGACCAGCAGCACCGGATTTTCACCGGCTTACCTGACGTTTGGACGAGAGATGCGTGCGCCGGCCGACGTCATCGCCGACATGCGCACCATTGTAGAAAGTGACAACGCCGTGACGAACCTTACTCCTTACCTTAAGAGAATGTCAACCGTGCTATTTGAAGCTAGGGAAGTACACGAAAAGGTTCAAGCGAGTCAGAAACGTTATGCCGACCCTGCACCTGATTACTCAATCGGTGATCTGGTCCTTTTGAAGACCCAAGAGAGTAACGACACTACCCGCGGACAGACGCCGAAGTTCATACCGCGACGGGACGGACCTTACCGTATCAAGGAACCCGCGAGCTCCACTACTTATGTGTTGGAGAAGGTAAGTAGCGGTGAAACGTTAGGGAGGTACCATGTTTCCCAGTTGACCCCATTCGTAGGCGACGTACCGCCAGCCCCGGTCAACGAAAAGCGTAGGCGCGGTAGACCTAAGCGTTATCTTGTCTGACTCAGACGCGTGGGCGCATGTCTGGGTCAGAGGGGGAGGATGTAGCCGAGCCTTAACGTTTGTGTGTGGACTAGCCCTTACGCGCAGCAATGGGAGACGACACCCCCACTCGCACCCGCGCCCTCGCACCCCCGCCAACCGACAGTGGACGAAGGAACGCGAGAGCGTACGCCACGCTCGCGAAACGCTCGTTATAGTTTTAGGAAACGATTGTTTTACCTGTTTGTGCCAACTTAATATACTTCAATATATCTCTTTTCACTGTAAACGAACGTTCTAAATCATTTAAGACCCAATATAAACATCCCTGAGAAGAAATCTCCTACAATAAGCTTTAAAGTGCTAATTTTTGTAATAGTCAAGTGATTCCAAAACAACCATTTAGCTGGTAGGGGGAGGGCTTTCTAGTTAAATATGTGTAACAAAATCACGAACGACGTGCTTTTTTATCCCGTATGTCTAGGGTATTAATTTTTGGGCAGCGGTGTACGTAAAGAGTACGGAGTTAGGACTATTATAAATAAACCATTATAAAACAAAATCCGTGGTTTTAAACTACGGATTTTCGACTATTATTTACAACTATAGTCCTAACTCTATCGACTCTACTTAGTAGGTAGCCATTCAAGGATTCCGTTAGCTGACCACAACAGTGGGTGCAATAATACCTTAATGTCGTCGGAATTACACCCACATTCAAATGAATAGCTACGAGTTAAGACCACTAGGAGGGGGTGTTTAGATTCTTAGATACAGACTCAAATTTAAAGAAAGTAGGTATTACAACGAAATAAGGACAAAAAGTTTACGATAAACAGTACAGCATCTTCTTGCAACGAAGAAGAACGAATGAATTTACTTCCTAGTAGTCTAATAGATTGGCACGGACATCTATTTCTGCCTTCAAACGTATCACTCTAAACAGTCAAAGTCCGTTGCTATCTAATATTATCTTAAATTGCGTCACTACGCAGCTAGTACGTTATTTAGTTCATGTTGGTGTAGGTGTAGTAGTCTAAATATATCGTTCTGTTTCCATGTGTGAAGCTTCCCCGCATGTTGCAGTTTTTTATCGAGTCGTTTTATTGAACAATAGCGTAGATAACGGACACATGGCACTTGTCACCATAGAATAGATGTGGGGTATTTATAAACTTGTAGATAACATTATCGTGTGAATGTTATTGTGTTGGCGTTACAGTTCTTATGTAACAATACCTTCTGGATGCATCGTGTTTATATTTCGTTTCGTTTGTAGGCAGCAAAGATAGCTTTAGAATTCTAGTCGTTAAAGTAAAAAAATATACATATTACTATTAGTAGGTTCCTATATTTTGTCAGTTTATATGTTCAAGTTCCAAAGACCGTGAGACGCCCCTGTATATAAACCTTAGGTAAAAATATGTACGTTAATGTTGTAAAATGTGAACTTGCAAAAACCTGTTTAGAATGTAGGATAATATAAAAAAACAGACTCTGTTTTCAATACAATGGCTGAACTAAGTATTTAGTGGAGACTTTTATAAGCAACAACATTATAATACATTTTTATTAAGATCTGTTATCGACCCCTCGTTTATACAAATTTAAAAACGTTAGAAATAGTAAGTTGATAGCGTGTTCCGGCACTGGGTGGCAGCACAACTAGTATCTGTAGATAACTACTGGCAGCGGCAGGAAACGAGTCCACAGCGGTCAACTTCCTACAACTATGACCTATTGGCCTCCCGCATCGAGCATGCCAATATCGGCTTACATATTAAAACACGTTATTTTAAATTAAATTCTTGTGCCAACATCGATACTCGATAGGCCAATTTTTGTGTTTCGACGTATGACTACAGTATGCTAAACAATAAACCACATAAATGGTTTATGTTAATTAATTATATTTTATCTACTCTCACATCGCTAAGTTCTAATTATGAAATCAATTTAGTTCGTTAATGACGACTATTATCGATGTGCAACTATAACAATATAAGAAAAAAATTTGAAATGTGTTGCTCCTTTTTAGGGTTCCGTACCCAAAGGGTAAAATGGGACCCTATACTAAGACTCCGCTGTCTGCCTGTCCGTCACCAAGCTGTGTCTCATGAACCGTGATAGTCAGACAGTTGAAATTTTCACAGATGATGTATTTCTGTTGCCGCTATAACAACAAATACTAAAAAACAGAATAAAATAAATATTTAAGGGGGCTTCCACACAAAAAACTCGTCGGTGCGCATCCGATTCCCTGCGTCGACTGAGGCGCGCTGACTCCAGTCGAAACGCGTCGGTATTATAATATCTGTGGCGTCGGCGAAGAAATTCGCTTGTCGAGCAATGCGCGCGGGCAACTTCGGTTTAGCGCGCCGTGACTCGTCGCTAATGGACGCAGTTTCATACTAAATTTATAGGAGGCGAATTTCTGCGATACGGCTCGCCTAGACTCGGCGAGTCTAGTGGACGCGAGCCTTAACACTGAATAGAATTTTCGAAAACTTCTTAAAAATCTTCCATTTTAAAAAGCAATCTTTAGAATTGTAATTTTCAATCACTTTATTGAGAGTCAATATTTCATGACATTAGAAGAAAAGCTCCGCTCAGACCAAGTGTCAATCGCGAGCCAAAGGAAGAGGCTCTCGATACAGGCACCTTCAGTCAATGGGCTATTATGAATGCTCGACGTCGCAAATCTTAGTAGCCTCTTTAAATCTTCGGCTCAATTTTCTTAAAAACGTATATGCGCTGCCTTTATTTCGAGTAATTCTTTAACAAAGAGTGTGTTATTTATAATTTTATGTTTAGCAACCAAAGCTAACGTTCCGATTTAAACAGGAAAAACTAAACCTTTAACCAGTACCTACACTTTTTTGTCCGTCTGTCAAAGAAGGTTTTCTCGAAAATTATGCAACGCAGGAATTTAAATTTTGGCATGATGTTAGGCCTCAACAACGCGGGTCGCCAGTCAAAGTCCAATAAACATTATTTTTACAGATTTATTCGAGTGATTAAATCGACCGCATAAAAACAACTTTTGATTGACATACCGTGTTAGTTATATAAAAAATTGATGACAAAAGGAGTAACCGGAAACACATACGTACAGAGCAAGCTAATATAAAGTTTGTAAAAAGCATTCTTTAACGTGAGGAAAGGAGGAAAGTTCGTATTGATGATGCAAGAAATGATTGATACTGTTATTCATTATGAAGATTTGGATACGGGAATATTTACATTCCATGTCGGTCTGCACAACAAACGCATACTATGTCTATTGGCTCTGCGGAAATGAACATTATTTTGCAGTGGATTCCAGCACACCAAAGGGAACAAATATTAATATAAGTTAGAATACGCCTATTTTCTAAAACACTTTTGTTTCAGGTGCATTATTTAGATACTTGGATCAATTTCTAACACTAGAGCTGCTCTTGCTGGATACCGTTGCAACTGATTGGTGGGCAGACGTTGGTACTGTTGGCTATTGTGCACATGTAAATGATGAGCGAGCGGTATTTAAGTATTTTTATCGTGAACACGGAATCCAGATGAGCGGTGGAGCGACCTGCATACTTTTAGATGAAATACTATCTACTTCTAAGTCATCTGACGTTGAAATTCATATACTTACCATGTAATAAAAAGCTTTGTTAAAAACGTGATTTTTGAATTCATGAACTGTTCTAAACAGCTTTTATTCCTACTACATATTTATTACTGATCAGTGCACTATTTTACTTAATAAAAACCTATGGGGACAACCTACTCACAAAAAAATAGCTCTTTTATATTTTTTTTAGGTTATGATCGTATTTCTCCGTATTCCCGTTAGACGAAGTCTAATAAAATTATTACTACCACTGTAATTAAGAGATACCCAAGGAACAAATCAACATGCGTTTCATTAATCGACGACACAATTGATGATGGGCCTAATCGTCGAACAATTAAAACTCCCCCCCAAAAAAACAATATTTTATTATGCCGTGGTCCGAGAGTGCGCCATATTGCGGACGGATACAGACGAGCCCGCACGACGCACCGTGGGAAGATGTACGTGCGGGGTATTGTAGACATCGGAAGTTCCTCGGTGCGCGGTGCGTGGCAGTCTGTGGTCGTCTGCCGTGCGTGTCCGCCCGCAAAATCGGGGACCGTCGGATCTCGGCATTAGAATGATAAGATATTTATCCATATTTTATAGGAAAATTATATTGATTTGCGACACTAAAAGTTGCAGAAAAAAATATGCTTACGATGGCTTTTTCACATAATCATATAGATGTGTGATACTAGATGATGATTAGTTTCAAGGATTTCATTCCCCTTGAAACTATGATGTATAGTTTAGGAGCGAGCGCAGGTTTATTTATCACTCGCATTACAGTAATTACACAAACCTAGCTTCCGTTCCACAGACTGCTCAGTGTAGTTAGGTTCGGAACCTTAATTGTGTGAGCCCGACACGCTCTTGGCCGGCTTTTTTATTAAAGCGTCGACAGTACACGATATCAAATGAACAGTAAAGATTCTATAACTGTCCATTTTAATTTATAATGACCATCGCTTTATTTACTATCGAATACTATCTCAATGTGCTGCTCAATATACTGCTGTAAAAATAACTTTTGTACGAATTTATTTGCTTTTCCAAATGAAAATGCATGGGAAGCTTAAATATTAGGTAATCGAATTACTGAAATTACAATACTTATTATAATGCGTATTTTGAAATCAACTACTTAGAAATATAGGATAGTTACCTATAAATATCATGAGTCGATATTATTTTTATTAATTAAATGGCAGTTCCTCAACCTGGCTAACATCGCCAACAAGCTCTAATTAAAGCGAACAATGCGTGAGCTGGCATAAAATGGATATCAGAAAAAACAAGTCATTCACACACAGTGTATTCAAATTTTTAGAACAATGATAAGAATGTCGATTTGGAAAATGCTGAAATAATCCCTAGATATTTTAAATGTGTAGGAATTCCTAAATAAAATAGTTAAAACTGCTGTACTAATATGTGCAACTTAGTTATAGGTAGGGTACCTAGATACATTTGAGTTTGAGCTAGATTCACAACAATAGAGCTGCGGATTGGTTTATAGCTCAACCAGTCAAAGCCGTCAAAGCGAAACACAATCCTGTTCAGTAACGTGCCTTCGCTTATCTTTACCTGAACAATAGGTAGGTAAATCTGACCTGTGCTTGTCTGCATGACATTGGCTTGTTTAACCGGAAGGGCATGGAAAACCGGCTCCGACCGACTAGAGATTAAGTTGCCAACTGCCAGTCCTTTTAATGGCTATTATCTATATAATCTATTATTTCTTAGTTGGCTACTTGCACTATAAGCTTGAAGCGCTCGAAAGAGATTTCCGGAGTCGCTTGATTTTAGAAGCGTTCGTGAATTAAAGTTTGTACATTATATTAAGCATTTACAGGTTTTCACTTTGTTTGTAAAAGCTTTTTAGGGTTCCGTAGTCAAATGGCAAAAACTGACATTTTATTTTTCACACAGTCATTTTCACTCGGAGACTATTTGCTAGATTATTTCACTATATCGATGAAAATTGGAAAGAAGGCGTAGTCTGTGCACCGCTAAACAATGGTGTACTAGTGTTATTACGAAAAAAAGGGTATTTTCTAAAGGGGTTAAATAAGCAATGTAATTTTGTATGGAAGCTCGGCAGTTTTGCCGATGGCAAATCCCATGGCATACGGCTCGTATTATTTATAAAATTCTAGTATTTGACAGCATAACTAATGATCTATTCTGCGGCTACAAGTGGCTTCAATCAATCAAACAACTCAGCCTACCGTAATTCTACTGGCATAAACCAGCCAAATGATAAACATTCAAAAAGAATTCCTAATAGTCGAAATAAACGCTACATGCACGAGGAGCTCTTGTCTAAGTAATAACAGCCGCACGAGTCGATCACTCAGGTTAAGCTACGCTTGCCGGGGTTGGTCCGTGAATGGGTGACCATATTTACATATAGAGACTCCACCGTACCTCGGAAAGAACGTTAAGCCGTTGGTCCCGGCTGTCATTCCAGGATCTTTGAGTCGTTCCGGGCGTCAGAAGCCCGAAAGTCTGACAACCAGTCTTACCAAGGGGTATCGTATTACCCAGTTACTGGGTGGTGGAGGAGATAGGCAGTCGCTCCATGTAAAATACTGTTATTCAGATGCATCCGATTAGACTGGAAGCCGACCCCAACATAGTTGGTAAAAGGCTAGGCAAATTGATTGAGAAATAAACGCTGCATCTACAAAACGTTATAAATGTTTAAAAAAAATATGTTTTCCGTTACCTTATTGAAACTTGCTGAAGCAGAAACCATAAAGCGACCCAGAAATCTGTCTACAACTTGCACCTCGGAATTCTTAGGGTAGGGGAGCCCAAGCAGCGGGTATTTCGGGATTTACTCGAGCGAGGCACAATAACATAAGGGGGGCAACCTTGCACCTTGTGAAGTACTCCCACCATACCTGAGCCCTGTACATAGGGTCAAACGTCTAGGGCAGCCGATCAGACTAGTAAAAAAATCGATGACAAGAAAAACTCGAGCGCGTCAGATTAAGGTAAGGTAACATGCAGAAAAGTGTGCATTTAAATAATCTGTCAATTTAAGCTTGACATAAGGAAACAGGAGTCACTAAGTTACAAAAAAAAGTCACCTGAAAATTCTCGAGAGCGGCAATATTTTTTATTATATTACGCACGATTCACGGAAATAATAATATCTGCCGATTTGCACAAGCCGAAGTACCTAAAATCATTAAAACGGCAAATTCAAATTTAATTATAAACTCCTATTATTACCTAAAGGTAAAAAAAATACAACATGGTAAACATTAAACCACATGTATATCAAAAAAAATTTAAGTTAAATTATAACATTTAATGTTGTGTTTTGTTATATGTGTATCCGAACGTTTTATTGTTTGTTTCTTTTTTGGCCCTACTAGTTATGGAATTGAAAATCGAACTTCGAATCGACTTGTTTCTATCTCTTGCTTTTTTCGTAGCGAAGTAAAAGTGACACAACAGATTTCGGTTGGAGATATAAGGATGGGAAATTAGAAATGACTGGGTTCGTTGGTAATTAAATATAGCCTTTGAGGATGTCGTCATTACACCTGATACTCCAGATTCAAGTATGATTTTTTTTCAAAATTATGAAATAAGCAAAAGATTTTTAAGTATCATAACCATTATTTGTCCTCGGGTGAGGCTGGATCGCTCCAACGCGAATGTATACGTACATCCGTGGTGAGGCGACCCGGTCTGTCAGGCATTTCTTCTCATGCAACCGAGCGGGTGGGCAGGTTGCGGATAGCCCAACTCCGGCTGCGGGACCGGTCACCTGCGGTCTGCACTGACCGTTGGTGGGCGATTCCGCGCCCGGAGCATCTTTCTTCTTTTAAGATCCCGGACAAGAGAAGTTCCCGAAAGCCAAAATCCCAGGCCTAGGGTAACCAATACCCCGTTCCTATGTTCCTCTACACACGGCTGCATGCCGGGCGGCGCGCTTCAGGTATGTGCTGTTCCCGCCTCGTACGGGTCTCCCGTGCGCTGCGGGGTCAGCCTGTGCTGGGGGCGCGTGGCTCGGTGTGTAGACGTGTGTACCCATCCCCTAACCTTTCCACCCTTCCCTATCCTTACACACCCCGTCGATCCAAAATCCCTAGGCCAACTCCCAGACCTAGGGTGACCCCCCCAAACCCCTACCCACCACCCACCAATGCCTTTCCCTCCTATCCCTTTATCCCGTCGGTCCTAGAGGAAGGGTAACCTCTCAACTCCTAAAAGCCCACCCCCCAAATCTATGAAAAAAATGCAGAATTGGAAAAATCCTACCCAGGTGGGTCCCGGCCAAGCCGGGGAATCCCACACCGCTACGGCGGTTAGCCCCTATCGTAATATGGGAGGGGGCACAACCTGCAAAATAGATAACCTTATGCCGCGCTTCTTAGCGCGGCCGGCTGCTGACTTAGCGCCCATACCCTCGACCTCGGCTGCTGACTTAGCGCCCATACCCTCGACCTCGGCTGCTGACTTAGCGCCAACACCCTCGACCTCGGCTGCGACTAACGCGCTACTTGACACGACTCCGGCTGCGACCCACGCGCCGACACCCACTACACGAAGTATGCCTCCGACGAGCGTCTGGCAACAGAGCATCGTGCGGACCAGCATCAATTACCCGGACAATGACAAAGACCAGCACAAACAGACAGAGACGGGGAAGAATGATGGACCTGGCAGCTCTACCAATCTCCCGGTTGAAGTTGACAAAGTACGCCTGCTGAGAAAGCGCGGAAAAGTCTTAGCCCGGGAGAAGAAAGTAGGCGACCGAAAGCGCAATACCCGCGAAGGCACTAGCCAGCGCGAAGCGCGATCGGACGCCGAAGCGATGGTACGCGACCAGCCACAAGTACGCGAAGGGGAAACCCAGCGCGAAAAGGGGCCGGACGCGGATCCACGCGACCAGCTGCAAGTACGCGAAGGGGCAACCCAGCGCGAAACAGCCAGTCATGGACCTAAGCGAGCGAGGGCAGGTACGCGAAGGGGCAACCCAGCGCGAAGCGCCCCCGCACGCGACAGAGTCTGCCGGGGCCGCCAGCCGACCCCAAAACACGGACATGACCCACGACCAGACTCGATCCAAACAAGCCAGGGGTAGGCGGGCTGGATCCTCACGCCAAGCGTCGCTGGCAACCAACACCCTGCCTGGCACCTCCAAGCCGCAGCCAGGACCAAGTGGTACAGGGCCGGCGAAGAGGGAGCGCCCAAACGACACGGCTTCACCGAGTACGTTACAGGGGGACGCCAAGCGCGTGAGGACCCACTCCGCTCAGGGAGGTCAGAGAACCTACGCGCGGGCCACTAAGGATATTCCTGCGCGGCTTGCCGTAGCAATCTGCTTCCCCCCGCCTGGTAGAGACCTGACCAAGGAAGAAGCCGAGCACATCAAGACTGACCTAGAGAACCTGGTCATGGACACAGACTTGACGACACCACTCCCGGCCTTCCGCGGATACCCTCGGGTAGCGGAGGGCACAGTGCAGATATGGTGCGAGGACGAGAATGCCTTGACCTGGCTGACCCAGAAAGTGCCCAAAATTGTACTCCCAGACACAGACCTGAAGCTGACAGTGATGAGACAGACAGACGTGCCCACCCGTGTCCGAGCCTCGCTCTTCGTCCCTCGCTACAGGGGTGACGTGGCCCGGCTCCACAGTATTCTGACCCGGCAGAATACTTGGTACGACATAGGCAGGTGGTCACTGTAGAGGGCGACTACCGTCGGTGGTGACAATAACGGGACCTATCTCACGTTAGGGTTGCCACCGGAGGAAGCAGAAAGGGTCCTGGGACGGGAGCGACGGATATCGTACCTACTAGGGTCGATATACGTTCGCTTCTGGCCCACGACCCGACCCGCTGACACCCAGACTGACAGCACAGACGGGAAGACGACGACACCGACGGCGACACCGACGAATGACACGGACATGGACCGACTTGAGGAGGTCATGGCCCGAGCGGCAATGGCCGACGACGTCGACACCATACCGCCCACATCACCTAGCTGGAGCGAGCAACTGCTTGCCTCGTCGCCGGACGATCAATATGGAGACCGATACAGAGTGGAGGAGGCGGAGAGACTGTCCGATGGATCTATCTCCGACTAACTCCACTCCACCGTCGTCATCGCCCCTCAACATCATCCAAACAAACCTCCAACATAGCCAGACTGCCACGGCTAGCTTACGCAGGGCCCTGGAGGTAAAGCCCCGAACCATCGCACTGATCCAAGAGCCGTGGATCAGGAACAATAGAGTATGTGGCCTTGGTAACATCGGAGGTAAGATAATCCTCAACACTCACACCTCAAACAAGCCAAGAACTTGCATCTATGTACCCAAAGAATTTCCTGTCACACTACTCACCCAATTCTGTTCCAGAGACCTGACGGCTGTCAGGCTCCAAACCGCATGTAGCGTTCCGGATGTTGTACTGGCCTCGGTATACATGCCAGGCAAGGGCACAGACTGCCCGCCAAAGGAGATGGCCGACCTAGTGCAACACTGCGAGCGCACCGGTTTGGACCTGATCATCTGCACCAACTCGAACGCCCACCACCCGCTCTGGGGCAGCGTCACACCGAACCCTAGAGGAGAGGTACTATCCACCTATTTGTTCTCCACTAACCTTAACATTATTAACAGACTGTACACTCCTAGAGGAACGGACATGGGAACTCAACGGATCAAGACTGGTCTAGAGCCCACAATATAGTAACAGAAGACCGAATAAAGTGGGCTATAAACACCTTTCAGCCATACAAGTCCGCAGGACTGGATGGCATCTTCCCAGCCCTACTGCAGTGGGGGGTAGATCACGTAACACCATACTTGGTGGAGATCTATCGAGCCTGCATAGCACTCAGATATATACCTGTCGCATGGCGCGAAGTGAAGGTTATCTTCATACCCAAGCCTGGCAAACCAGATTATACACAACCCAAGGCTTATAGGCCTATAAGCCTAACATCCTTCCTACTGAAAACCCTCGAGAGACTCTGCGACTGGCACATCCGGGATGGACCTCTCCGAGTTAAACCTCTCCACAGACAACAGCATGCATACTCCACAGGTCGCTCAACAAAATCCGCGCTACACAGCGTGGTCTCTAAGATCGAATGCGCAGTAGATCACAAATGCTCCGCACTAGCCGTTTTCATTGACATCGAGGGTGCTTTTGACAAAACCACGTTCAAAAGCATCAACATAGCCCTCGACAGACACAACATAGACGCGACTCTGAGAGGCTGGATCACCAACATGCTCAAACAAAGGGCGGTACAGGTCACAGTGAATGACACGACAAGGGCCATCGTGGCGAAGGGCTGCCCACAAGGGGGCGTCCTCTCGCCGCTACTATGGAACCTGGTGGTGGACAGCCTCATCAAAACACTTAACGACAAAGGATACTACACGGTAGGCTATGCCGACGACATAACCATAATAATCAATGGCACTCACGAAAACACTCTGTGCAACCTCATGCGCCAAGCCTTGAAGATAGTGGAGGAATGGTGCGACAGACACCAGCTTTCAGTAAACCCAGCAAAAACTGAACTGCTTCTCTTCACAAAAAAGAGAAAGTTAGCAACACTACAGTTACCACGATTCTTCGGAGTAAACCTAAGCCTATCTACTGAAACCAAATACCTGGGCATCTATTTGGATAAACAGTTGAACTGGGCAAAACACACCAACTATATCACCACAAAAGCCAGTATATCCCTGTGGCAGTGTAAACGACTGCTTGGCAGGAACTGGGGGATTAGTCCCAAGATCACCTTCTGGCTATACACTACAGTCATCCGACCAATTATCACTTACGGTTCACTGGTCTGGTGGCCCAGGATGGACCTGAGCACAGCCCAAAAAGACCTCGAAAGGCTGCAACGCTTCGCATGCGTGGCAATCACTAGCAGCATGAGAACCGTACCTACTGCTGCCCTACAGGCAATGCTTGGACTGCCGCCTCTACACCTCATCGTGAGGGAGGAGGCGGCCCTGGCCGCCTTTAGGCTCCATTTATCAGGAACCCTAAGTAAAGACTCCAGAGTAAAACACACAAATATAAAGGAAGATGCGATTAAGCGACGGCCAATGATGGCATCACCCTGCGACAAAGCCCCTAAACACACCACTTCCAAAGGCACTACAGTATAGTACTCACAGAAGAAGTGTGACTACTCAGGACCGAAGGAAATGAGAGTATACACTGACGGATCGAAGACCAACTCCGGTACCGGAGTCGGAGTCTTCTCACACGACCTCAACATAAATATATCCAGCCCGCTGGGGAGGCTCAACACCGTCTACCAGGCGGAGTGTGTGGGCATCATCCTAGCGGTCTACGCCCTAGAAGCCAGGAGAGTCACGGACAGCCAAATACGTATACTCTCTGACAGTGCCTCAGTTCTCCAATCCCTAAAAAGAAAATGCATCACCTCAAAGCTAACACTAGAATGTCACAATGCACTAGAGCGAGTAACAGTATCTAACCGCAACACGGTGACACTACAATGGATTAAAGGACACAGCGGATCCCTACGTAACGACGCAGCTGACGAACTTGCCAGAAGAGGTTCTAGCACGGCAGTCTGCGGACCCGAACCTATTGTACCCATCCCCTTCAACCAAATACGCAGGTGGCTACAGGAGCTCACCCATACACAGGCAGAGAGCTGGTGGACCTCGGCACCGGGCTGCAGGCAGTCCAGGGAAGCTATGCCATCTTTGGATAGCAGGCTGACCAGGCGTTTATTACGCCTGGACAGGTACGGCCTGCGCCTGAAAATGACCAAGTCGAATGTAACTTCGAATATTGTATGTTATTAAAGTTCGGACTGCAACCCAATTATCGCACAAGTCACATCAAAATATTAAGAAGTCGCTAATGTTACCACCGCATTAGCACATTAAAATTTTTACTTCATTTTAGCGAACAAAACACACGAAGCTACATCCCCAGCTTTAAATCCTATATTCAACATGTAGGAATGTCTCAAGTGATATCTACTCTGTCGCTTGCTATTTGAGCCTCCGTTTCGGTAGTTACTAAGTACGCGACGACTGCCAGTGAACAATATGTCTTCGTGTCTTTGGATACTCAGTTGATTTTGTATTTTTCCATTGTTTAATGTTGAATCCTACTAATATTATAAACGCAGAATTTCGTGAGGATGAATGGATGAATTGATGGCTGTTTAATCTTTCACGCAAAAACTTCTGAACGGATTTGGATGAAATTTGGAATACAGATAGTTTATATCCTGGATTAATACATAGGATATTTGTTATCTCGATATTCTTACGAAATCAAGACTTGTGAAACCGTGTGGCGCTGCTAGTAGGTATATTTATATTTTGTTGGCCAATTTTATACATTAATACGCTTTTATATACTTGTAACTGTGTACACTTTATAAGGTACTGCGCTCAAAATGAGAAAGTGAATAATACAATATAATCTCCTTTCGATTCGAGAAATTTATCAATAAAAATCTCAAAAGTTCACCCCAATTTCTAGTATCTAAAACGATGTCGAACTCACTTTTAGTTTTTTGTGTTAAGTAAAAACAGGAAAATTTTATTATTTCTCCATAATAAATTGAACAAGACACCAAAAAGTGAACTCTTTTACTTCGCAAGAAAAAATTGGATCTTTATATTATAATTATCTCTTTACAATAGAGCTGCAATAGTCTTTTGTCTGCCAACAATATGCATACTATTTAACAATTTCTTTAAAAATTCGCTGAGTTCGTATCTTTATATTTAATAAAGTTTCAATATTTCATAAACTAATGCACTTTCAGGTTTCCTGAATTTTCAAGTTTTCCCGGAATTTCGGATTCGGACTATAAGGCAGGGCGCACACCAGACATACACTTGTATTACGACAATTGGGGCGCCACATTTGAAGCGCGACTATAATTATATAATCTCTCAATAAGTTTTACAGTTTCTTCTATTCGCTTTTAATTGATAGTTTAGCTATCAAAGTTAGATAATCATGTAGACAACAGTGTAGGTTACAACTACATTTTACTACAGTATCGTAAAAAACCCATTTTCTCAAAAACATAAGTGCTTAATGCAGGGTAGAAATTAGCCGAGCTAACACCCCCGTGACATTTGCAAGATTAAAGGGGAGGTGGAGTGAGCGTCAACATCTAATCAAGAAAGTGCATCGTAGCGCATAACCCGAGAACCTGTTAGGGATACAGGTATATCCATCTTATTATAAATATGTAATTAGGAATTGAGTAAGGCACCATGTTAGTTATTTTTATTAACGAAAGTTACTTTAGTAAGCTATTTATTGCATTTTTACCCGACTGCCAAGGAAGGGTTATGTTTTTCGCGCGTATCTTGTATGTATTTTTGTTTGTTTGTACTTTTTTCTTCTTTAGTTCATATATTCTTTTATATATATAGGTATATATTTCAGATTTATGTACTGTATTTTTGTACTAACTGTGTTGATTGTCTTAGTCTGTAGTCTGTCAACTGTACTTATTAAAATAAAATAAAATAAAAATATAATATATAGGTTTTTACTTATAATAAAATTACTCTTGACCAGTTACTGTATATGTAGGTATTGAGGACTACATACTCTAAATGTCATTCGTAACAAAATAGGTAATTTAATAATACCTAAGTTGTCATGCATGCCATCATCCAAATTAAACTTTTTACACGCTATTCAGTTGATGGTGCATTACAGCTCACACCTAACTACGCTTAATTGGTTCCGTAATAAGTTTCCTTCACAATGCAGGAATTTATTTTTCACTAGTTTATTTCTACAGAGGCGAACTGACTGAAGTTCAGAAGCAGAAGACAACATTGAAAAAGTTGTTGGTCAGGCGAGCGCGCGGCCGCAGACATGGCTTGTAATCGAAGTGCCACAGTAACTTTTGTTAACCGATCTTTCTTTGTCTATCTAACGCTTGAGTGTTCTGACTAACTTTTTTTTCTGCTATAAAATTGTAAGCTACTTAAACCTAAACTTATTTGTGTACTAGCTTATGCCCGAGGGTTAACCCGCGTAATGATAGGAAATTATTCCACAGGAATTTCTACGAGTACCCGAATTCATAGTATCCTATGTCCTAAACTAGGTCATGCCCTATCCGTATGCTTTTTATCGAAATCTGTTAAGCCTTTACGGTAAAGGTAACAGACAGATAGACAGGCAATTCTTTTATATATATAGGTATATATTTCAGATTTATGTACTGTATTTTTGTACTAACTGTGTTGATTGTCTTAGTCTGTAGTCTGTCAACTGTACTTATTAAAATAAAATAAAATAAAAATATAATATATAGGTTTTTACTTATAATAAAATTACTCTTGACCAGTTACTGTATATGTAGGTATTGAGGACTACATACTCTAAATGTCATTCGTAACAAAATAGGTAATTTAATAATACCTAAGTTGTCATGCATGCCATCATCCAAATTAAACTTTTTACACGCTATTCAGTTGATGGTGCATTACAGCTCACACCTAACTACGCTTAATTGGTTCCGTAATAAGTTTCCTTCACAATGCAGGAATTTATTTTTCACTAGTTTATTTCTACAGAGGCGAACTGACTGAAGTTCAGAAGCAGAAGACAACATTGAAAAAGTTGTTGGTCAGGCGAGCGCGCGGCCGCAGACATGGCTTGTAATCGAAGTGCCACAGTAACTTTTGTTAACCGATCTTTCTTTGTCTATCTAACGCTTGAGTGTTCTGACTAACTTTTTTTTCTGCTATAAAATTGTAAGCTACTTAAACCTAAACTTATTTGTGTACTAGCTTATGCCCGAGGGTTAACCCGCGTAATGATAGGAAATTATTCCACAGGAATTTCTACGAGTACCCGAATTCATAGTATCCTATGTCCTAAACTAGGTCATGCCCTATCCGTATGCTTTTTATCGAAATCTGTTAAGCCTTTACGGTAAAGGTAACAGACAGATAGACAGGCAGATAAAAATAATAATAATAACATGAACAAAATGTAACAGAATTCTTTTATAACTGCCGAATCGGAGGTGACATGACAGATGTCACCTCCGATAAAACAATAAACAGAAAAATAGAAAACCCATGAAGAAAGAATAACTATGTTGACGAGATCGGCCGCACGACGAGCACGCCCACCACCTCCGGACTCTTCGCTCAGCTCCGCCTCGCCGCCGCCGGTACCCAGTGCAATTGTGAGCGCTGTGATGACACCGGCCTCGGCAGTTGCGTCGAGCTCGAGCGACGAGTATTTCTCCCCGCCCACGACGCCACCACCTACTCGTTGACGGGGAGGACGCCGGCCGCCGGACGGTTTAGGACCTCGAGGCCCACCGGCCTCTGATAGGGTCCCAGCTCCCGGCGGAAGTGTGCAGCGCATGAGATGGACACGATCCATTAATGAGAACGTCATGCGCTCATACTATGGGGCTACAGAGGGAGGAAGCCACCTGACCGCGTACCGTGTTCGGATGCTCTCTCTGTTTCAGGTGCTTGAGCCAGCTGTCATCGTGTCGGCACAACGACTGTCGGATCAGGTGCGGGTCATCCAGCGTAACCATATGTTGGATGATACTGTACTTGATCGCCTGCGAAATGAAATGCAGAGTAGCCATGTCATCGCTCCCCCGTCGCAGACTGTTATGGTACCACTACCGGTCACTACCAGTCAAGCCGACGACGCGATTGATGACAGGGCTACAAACGTAAGTACCCAGTGCAATGATGAATTGAGGAGTGCTTTGGAGGGTGCGATTCGAGAATATCGGCTCATGCCGCCCGAACTTAGGCCACGCTTACCTCGTTTGCCCATGCATAACAAAAATAGGGCGCTGGTGGCGGCTCTGGATTCGCAGTTGTCAAGCTATTTTGACGACTGCGAAGACCTCACCGATACTCACTCGATTCTGTACTGTGCGGCTGTAGCGGCATGTCGTGTAGCTCACGTCAAATTTGATAATGAATCTAGAGCTACACGACCGAAATCAGCCGTACCAGCTTGGCAGTGCAGAATTGAACGACGTATTGGTGGGGCCAGAGCGCTCATCGGCAAACTAATCTGCTTCAGGGAGGGCAATACTCGCCCTAGAGTTATGCGCTTTGTGAGGCGGGCGTTCTCAGGCACTGATATCAGTCCTGAGGACTATATAACCCGTGTCGCAGAGCGCATAGACTTCCTGAAGCAGAAAGTGTATGCCTGGGCAAACCGTATTCGTAGGTATAAGAGGCGAGTAGACCGATACACTCAGAACCGCACCTTCCAGAGTGATGAAAGATGGGTATATAGGGCTTGGGAGCAACCGGACCAAGGTGTGGCTGACACGCGCCTGCCGGATGATGATGCCATGTGCTCTTTCTGGCGAAGTATCTGGTCGGTGCCTGTCAGTCACACTGAAGGGGACTGGACTCGGGAAGTCGAGCGAGCCTGCGATCCTATACCAGAAATGGGGGCTATTACCATCTGCCCCCAAGATGTAGCTCGTGCAGTCCGCCCGTTACCTAACTGGAAGTCTCCAGGGCCGGACGGGCTGCACAACTTCTGGATCAAATGGTTCATAGGGTCGCACGCCCGCTTGGCGGCTCAGTACCAGACTGCATTGGACTCCGGTTTGCTACCCCAGTTCTTAACTACAGGAGTTACCCACCTGCTCCACAAATCCGGTAGCACCGCGGAACCCAAAAATTATAGGCCGATCACATGTTTACCGACGGTCTATAAAGTTCTTACATCCATTTTGAGAGTTAAAATCAACAAACATATCGACACGAACTCCATCATGTCTGCCTCTCAAAATGGATGTAGGAATGGGTCCCGCGGTACTAAGGAGCTACTCCTCATTGATATGGCCATTAGCCAACAGGTTCGTCGTTCCCGAAAGGATCTGTCGACATGTTGGATAGATTATAAGAAGGCCTATGACTCGGTGCCACATACATGGCTCATGAGGGTGCTGGAGTTGTATAAAGTAGATGCATCTCTGCGCACCTTCCTGATGTCGTGTATGGGGCAATGGAGGACAGTCCTTCGCTATCCAGGATGTCGAAATATCCAGAGGAATAGTGAGCCGATAAGGATCGAGCGAGGCATATTTCAGGGCGATAGTCTGAGTCCACTTTGGTTCTGCTTGGCCCTGAATCCTCTAAGCACACTGCTGGAGGACTCAGGTCTAGGCTATCGGCTGAGGAGAGGTGGACAGGTTATATCTCACCTCCTCTACATGGATGACCTAAAACTCTTTGCCCCCAACAATTTACAACTGATGGAGCTACTGAAAATAACTGAAACTTTCAGTAGAGCCATCAGGATGGAATTTGGTGTGGACAAATGTGCGGTCATGCATGTAAAGCGAGGGGAGATTGTGGAATCCGTGGGCACCCAACTCTCGGATTCCATATACCTAAGAGCCCTCTCCGCATCCGAAACCTATAAGTATTTGGGTATGTCGGAAGCGTTAGGCATCAATGTTACTGACATGAAGCAATCGTTGAAGGAGCGCTTCTTTGGCCGCCTGAAGAAAGTATTTAATAGTCTTCTATCAGGCGGGAACAAGGTGCGCGCCTTCAACGGTTGGGTCATGCCGGTTTTGATGTACTCCTTCGGCATACTCAAATGGACTCAGACCGAACTTGACGCCCTGGATAGGAGGGTCCGTACGCTGCTGACTGCATACCGAATGCATCACCCACGGTCATCGGTAATGAGACTGTATATCCCGCGAAAGTGTGGAGGTCGAGGCTTTTTAAACGCTAAGACCCTCCACAATCGCGAGATATGCAGTCTCAGGGAATATTTCCTAGAAGCCGACGTGGGAATGCATCGAGATGTGGTCGCGGTGGACAAGGGCCTCACCCCGCTCTCCTTGGCGAAAGAGAACTGGCGCAAGCCTGTAGTGCTTGACACTAACGATCGCAAGGAGGTATGGCAGAGTAAGGAGCTTCACGGACGCTTTTTCCGGGCCCTGCATGGACCCGATGTAGATTTACTAGCGTCCGTAGCCTGGCTGCGTTTCGGTGACATCTTTGGGGAAACCGAAGGTTTTGTCTGTGCAATTATGGACGAAGTTATCATGACGAACAATTACCGGAGATTTATTGTGAAGGACGGCACGGTTGACATCTGTCGGGCATGCCACCGACCGGGAGAATCAATCCGTCACATTATCTCCGGATGTTCTCATCTAGCAAACGGAGAGTACTTGCATAGACACAACCTTGTAGCCAGGATTATCCATCAGCAACTTGCTCTGAAATACAGCCTAGTGGAATCGGAAGTGCCGTACTACAGGTACGTGCCCGACCCAGTTCTCGAAAATGGAAATATCACATTGTACTGGGATCGATCCATCATCACTGACAGGACTATTGTTGCCAATAAGCCTGATATAGTGGTGGTGGATCGAACAGAGCGGCGCGCAATGATCATTGACATAACGGTCCCGCATGACGGGAACCTCGTGAAGGCCGAGAAAGATAAACAAATCAAGTATCTTGACTTGGCTCACGAGGTTGTCGACATGTGGGATGTGGACTCTGCGATCATTGTGCCGATAGTCGTATCAGCCAATGGCTTAATTGCCAAGAGCCTCGACCAACACCTAAGGAGGCTCTCGTTGGGCAGCTGGATTAAGGGCTTGATTCAGAAAGCTGTACTCCTGGACACGGCTCGCATTGTTAGGAGGTTCCTCTCTCTGGAGCCCTGACCGCCGGTAGCTTGGACCCTGTTCCCGATACCGGTGGGCTACTATTTTTTATATTTTTAAATGTTTTATATATTTTTTTATTCTAATATTTAAAAATATAATTTATATGTGTGAAAAGTGAAATAAAGAAAATTAATAATAATAATATTTTTTAGGATAATAGGTAATAGGTAATACGGGCTGGTATCCGTAACTGCACGTCAAAGCGCGTATTTTGCGTATTTTTTAGGGTTCCGTACATCAAAATGTAAAATTGGAATCCTTATAGGATGTCTTCGTTATCTGCCAAGAACCTTTTTCTCAGGAATGAGTGGAGGTATCAAGTCGAAATAGATATAAAAAACAGATCTACGGTCCCTTGGAGCTGTAAAGAAAATCAAACTTCCAAGTCGACGCAATAAAAATATACGGCCATTTAGCCGCATATGTTGACACTCGCAAATAAACCAAAGCTTCTTCCCGTTGACCTAGCAGCATGAAGTTCAGCGAGAAGCAAGGTTTTACAATTCAAGTCCAGAAAAAAAAATATTGTTATATATCAACTGCAAAGTTAAGTTTGTTCTTCAGTCTGTCTTGAAGTAATTTGTCTGTATATCAAAAGATCTTTTTTCAACTGAAAAGTTAAGTTTGCCCTTCAATCCGGAATTGGAAATTCGGGCTGCTGAGCGAGCCTAGCTTTGAGACGGAACCCTCACGGTGCGAGTCCTAATAACACTAGTCCGGTAAAAAACTGTTATTTTTTATTACAAGCTTTATATTAGTTTGCTCTGTTCGTATGTCTTTTTTTATGCCATTCCCCCTCTAAAAAGCTTATTTTATTCACTCAAAACAGAACTTTTAATCACTATTTTGTTGTTTGAATTTAGAACACACCAATATAATCGGCCTCCATCTTAATGCTATACAACCTCCTTGCGAAAAAATCCTCGATACAAACTCCTTGTGCAAAGAATACTCGACACACAAACTCGTTGTGCAAATAACCCCTCGAGATTTGATTGGTCGACATTTTCGACCAAGAATTTAGGATTAGAATAAAAACTGTTTTGTGTTTTTTGCTGTCATTAGTAAATTGGCGCTATTTTGAATACCTACTGTAAGTTGTACGAACACAAAGTTTATAATAAATCGATTGAAAATGCATTCAACTGATGAAGAAGATGTGTTAACACCTGATTTTATGAAAGAGAGGGCGGCCGATATAATAGAATACTTGCTACCCAACAAATCACGGCTGGTTTACATCAAAGCCTACGATGAGTTTTGCAAATGGAAAAATGTAAATCAAGCTTCTGGCACATTTTCAGTCTATTTTCTTAACTTATTTTAATGAGCTGTCGAAGAAAAAATAGTTATCGACATTATGGAGTATGTATTCTATGCTACAATGTTTATTTGACCATTTATGGACACACATATAAATACAGAAAAGAAGAAAGGAACAGAAAAAATCGTACAAAGGCAATGCTTATTTCTAAAGAAATCTCTTCCAGCATACCTGCTTAATGTTCTATAAAAACAAGGCATAACATTGACATAAAAACATACTCGAAGTCCCAAGCCTACCTTAAAAGGCTATCAGAAGGCTACAAACCGAAATTTTTCTTCATTAAATGTCTATTTTCGGTTAAATCTTATTTTTTCTCATAGTCATGGTATAAAGTATAGTATGCAACTCTTGAATAAAACGGATTTATATCGAGGGCCATTAATTACTCGCGTTGCTCAGGATTCTTCTATGGCCTGGGGAATAAAATATTGAAAAGAAGTAGATTCACAAAAAAAACAATATTACATGTTAATTTTAAAATCACCCCTATTTTACCCCCTTGAGAGGTGATTTTACAAAAACGCTGAAAACGTAAAGAGCACCGATTTGAATTTTATTTTCCCTAACCTAAGAAATGCTCGGTTTCCCAGACAAAAAATACACATATATTACCCCCTTTACGATTATTTTTGAGACATAAAACCTATGTCCTTCATCAGGATGCAATCTATCTCCTGCCAATGAACGGAAGCAGATGCCTCCGTTCATTGGTTTAGGCGTGAAAAGGTAACATACAGACAGAAAGAATTACCTTCGAATTTATAATATTACTAGCTGTTGTCCGGTACATCCGTCTGCGATCCAGGATGAAAAGCAGCCTATGCCCTTCTCCTGGTCATGGTCTACCCATGTGCCAAATTTCATGTAAATCCGTTCAGCCGTTTTAGCCTAAAAGCTTAAGAAACAAAAAAACTCACTTTCGCATTCATAATTTTATTTAGTATAAGTATGGATGTTAAAGGTATGTTTGGTAATCTTCAAGTTCCTTAAGAAGCCACCAGAATCGAGCTTATCTCTCTTTTGATCACTTTAATAATATAATTCAATTCTCGACCTGCAAGTGCTATCTGAAAAACTCACTGTACGAAATAGAGTTCAGTAATTGCCATGTTTTGGGAAGTAAGCGAATAGAAAGTGTTACATTTATATAGACTCTCCCCAACACTGCTGAGAAAACCTAACAGTTACTGAATTATATGGCCCTAGGTGGTTCAGTGTCGACGCATCAAATATTAATACGAATCGAGTCTGCCGCGATGTCATTGCCAGCTATTCTAAGCCCAAGTCTAAGGTATTCCGGTATACTTTGGGGCAACAGGAATAAAGAAGATTCAAATAAAAATATATTCACTAAGGTTCGGCTCGGAACAAATTATATCCAAAAGTAGCAGCAGTGTTATAATAAAACAGTAGACTATACCATTTAAACTACGATACGGTTCATAATACTGAATCTTTGTTGTTAATTTATTTCACATTAATTATTTACTTGCTGTTGCCCGCGACTTCGTCTGCGATCCTAGATGAAAAGTAGCCTATGTTCTACTTACGTGCCAAATTTCATCCAAATCCATTCAGCCGTTTTAGCGTGAAAGTGTAACAAACAAACAAATAAACAAACTCACTTTCGCATTTATATTAATAGTTAGGATTCTGGAATTGTGCTTTATACACTAAGGGCCTTACCACAAAAACTTAGACACTTGTTCAAGGAGTGTTTAATGTCAGTTTAATCAAACTCAATACACAAATTGCATGTTAAAAGGTGTTTAGGCTAAACAATTGATAAACACGGTTTTGTGGTAATAAGGTATACATCTAGGCAGCATACAGCATACAGGCAAGACGTTAAGTTATGTTTTACTTTGTATCAAAAATACTTAAATTGATTAGTTTTTTAGTTAATTCAAATGTACTAAAGCTTATTTTATGCCGGCAGCAATTTTGAGGATAGTTTTTATCCTAAAACAAATGAGTTTCCACGGGATACGCAAAATAAAATATCGCATCATTGGAATATCAGAATTGACTATTCAAATATTATTATGTCAATATAGAATTACATAATAATATTTGAATAGTCATTTTAAATATGCACCTGTGACCTGATTTTAAATATTAATGCAGAGATGTACATCATCTTTCCATTTATTATAAACACATAATTATAAAAGAGGCCATAATTAAGTATGGTCTGTTCCAAAAATATCTGATAAAAGTTTAAACAAAACCCTGTTTAGGTTAAATTAAGCAATCACTCACTAAAGGGAATAAGTAACATATTTATAGTAGTATATTTAGAAGGTTTCAACTTTATATCTCACCACTTTTTCCAACAATTATTGTTCTAATAACAATAACATCATTTTAAATTGTAACCGAAAAATCATCAATTTGGTTGTGTAATTGGGGATTTCAAATTAACCTCCATTGCCAAATGAAAACTATCTTTAAGTTGATTTAAAATAAGAATTTCTGGTTTCAGTATTCAAATAATCGAATCGTAGCACTTAAGTTGTAAGTGGCAGGCACTACAAGTTTGTATCCGCACGTTTTCTGATTCAATTGTTTACATTTTCATCAGATACTTTTGGAAAAGACTATAATTAATGGGCCATCTACTTATCGAGTTCATTCTTACAATGTTTTCGATTACCATTGTTTCAATAAATAGACGATTGTTATTTTAACTCCTATAATGTCATAGATCCTTATTGTAATCAATAAAAAACAAAAAGAACCTCCTCCTTTTTGAAGAAGTCGGTTAAATAGTTGAGTAGGGCCTTGATAGTTGACACACATTATTTTCCAGCATTTATTAATCCATTCCCAATATTTATAAACATTATCCATCTGGCAAGCATGTTTTTTTTTTATTAATACTTTTATCACTACCGTGTGACATTTATTTTTTCGAACACTGTTTTTAGTGCAGGTGCAGGCATAAGAAATGTTCCCTAGTTAACGTTTAATAACAATAATAGATTATAATGATGTAACCTGCGTTAAAGTTCATGCAAATAAAATAAATGAAACAATAAGTTTCATATTTATTTTATTTATTCTCCATTTAATAATGTTAAAACTTTATGTGGTGTATACAAATTACAGGGTTACTGATAACTTGGCGTATTTCCTTGCAACAATAAAGCACCCCATAAAACCTACGAGGAAATGCATGGGTTTCGAGAAAATCTAAGTTTTATGTTATTATTTTTACTTCCCAATGTTCGTCAGCCCTAAATAAAAAACTTTCTGCCTAACTAATTGAATGGTCTTTATATCTTTTACACTTGCTAGGCAATATTTTAACAACGACTTCAACGTTGGAAAATGTGCTAGACATTAAACAATTTAATAAACATGAATGAATTTAAAAAAATCATCTACGTAGGTAAGTAGATGTACTTACGTACAGTCACGGACTTTAATTGATGAGCCACCTGGCACTGTTCGTATTTTAGCCGTATAATGCAAATCGGGTTTATTCGGTTCCCGACACGCAAAGTCATATGTCTTCATATTAGAAGAAGAAAATTATATTTCTTATCTTTACCGGTTGGCTAACCTGAGAGCCAGAACTACAAACTTAACAGCAGAGTGACTACCCAAAGTCAACCAAATGCAGGTCTAGCAACAGTAACCTAGCAACGATAAACAATCGTTGCTAGGTTACTGTTGCGATAGTAACGTTAGCGTACGGAGAAATATTAAGTCATTTCGACAAGTTCGAAAGTAACGTCTCGATATTTAAACTGTCACTGTCTTCAGTTAGGTTTTCAGAATTATCGAGTTAATGAGCTATGATTCAAAAGAGGTTGGTATCAAATAGACTGTATTTATTTTTTATCGTTGAGAACTTATTAGTCAACCCCTATGGATAAGACTATTTCCGATTAAAAGTAATTTATTTGTCATCTTGTTTACGAGCGAGCGTTTTGAGTTCGTATTTAATCGTGTAATCTCGTGAATGTATGAAACTACAAAATCGAAAAGTTTGAAGGTGGCTCATCAATTAAAGTCCGTAACTGTACATAGATGTTTTTTTGGCACCATTTTGTCTCAATACCTACATAGTGAGCGTGTGTGTGGTGTGTTACTATTATTATTATTCCAATAGCGCTAATCAATGAACTTCATATTATAATAAACTCCTGGAAGCTAACATGCATGATGAAATGTGTTCATGAAATATTTTGGAAAGTTTTGGTTAAATGTCAACGTCCTATCAACCCAAAAACGTCTCTTGGTAATTAAGGACCTCATAAAGATCCCAACAAACATGATTCAAAAACAACAAAACATATTTACGAAGGTCAATTCTATGAAGTAAACTTGGGTTTAGAAGTAGGTTTTACCTAGAAGTCAGATATAAATATACAGAAAAATTTATTCTTGGAAGCAATACTTAAGTCAAAGCGCCTTCTGTCCTATTTTATTCCTATTCGCTTTTACTTTCATCTAACGATAGTGAAAGCTCGCTATTTTACTAAGTAGAAAGATATTTTAATATATTTTCAACACCGGTTTCGTTTTCTTATCAATAGCAGATTGGATTGTTTATATCAAACGATGTACCTAGCCTACGATTTGTTTGTTTTTCGTGATCGTCGATTCTAGAGAGATAACGTTTTCCAAAACATGAGCTCCACCCAATTATAGCACAGCAGTGCTACGTTCACTTTTATTTAACGAAGAGCGAAAGTGTATCGTGTAAAGCGAAGGTAATATTTAATGCGAACATGATAATCAAGGTTACTGAGCTCTATTATTTATTTACTTTCCGAAAAATAAAACCGAAACGTGCAAATCCACAAAGAAAATAGTTACGTCGTAAAACTTTTAGATAGGTATTATGGGCCCTGCAATAAACAACAATTTTCAAATAATAGCAACAAAGTTGAATAAATGCAACATTTGCTTCGAGTATGTTCCTTGCGGACTACATTTTCAAAAGATAGAATCTTAAATAAAATCTAGTCAATCAGTCAGAGAATGTTGAAAAGAAAATTTATAACTATCAAACGATAAGTTAAGAATGACCAAATCAAGAACATCAAGACCGTACAAGTGGGCCTGACAAAATTAAATATTTATCTCGAATTCAATAGGTCACCTATCAATATTTGAAATAACTTACAAGTAGGTAAAAAAAATGCATACAAGCAGCAAATAGGCAACTCAACTTCAAAGTATTATTCTATGTAGCTATGTGAAATTAATAAGCAGCATTGATCATGTTGTAGCCTTAAATACAAAGATATTAAAATCTTTTGTTGTGATGTTCTATAAAAACGAATACAAGAAAAGTAACCATGCTTTATGTCCTTACATCGATTTACGATCTAACTTTACTGGAGCCTAGAGCTGTATGTAGGTATTCCTATATCTTTCACCGTACTTACTTTTATTATTAAAGTAGGTAAATACATTTAATAGTTAATACATGTTAAGATGAAAATTTCTGGCTGGAGAATGATCATCGTGATTTCTTTAAATATAGTTTCTTCCCACACATTAGAAGACTGCGAGTTTTTATCTTTGTTATTCAGGATTTTTTTTTTTACAAAACATTTCCAGTACCAAGGTCTTTGTAGACCATGCTAATTGAACTGGATTATAATTCAGAATTTAGGTATTTATGACTGGATTTTATAATTTCTTGTACGTAAAAGGTCAGATCTGTCTATCTCACTGCTTAAGATTTCGCTCTCTGTCTTTTACTTGCTCAATAAGTTTTCATTTATTGGACAGATAATAAAGCGGTTCAGCAGGGTATGGCACTTCTCGCCTACGTACAATGTTTAAAGAATGACAAGATAAGATAAATCAGCGTTACGACGAAAAATCGTTCCCTATGGGCCTAATGGCGGTCTCAATTTCTTCGATATTGTTCCCTTGAGTTCCAAACAAACGCTGTACATGTAAATTACGTAAGCATTTAGATGATAATGTATAGTTCAAAATTAAAACCACAACAAGTGTTACTTTGTAAATAAAATAATTCGTCTGTGTAAGAAATAAACATCAAATAGATTAAGTGAGCCTAGAAAGGTGTTGTTTTTTCTCGCTAGATGATTTTAATAAGCCAGCAACTAAGCTCGGCAAGCCTTGAGCCCCAACCCTTTTCCTTATTAGCTTATTTGCGAGGGATTAGCATCGAGGTCGTGTTATAAACAAATCAGACGCGCGCCGAGCAATGTGAACTCTCGGCTTTGAGAGATTTACACGCACGCTATGGCTTCTCAAGTGCGTGCGAGGTGCGCGCGGGCCTGAGCGTCGTCGTCACGCGATAAGATCGATGGTCACGGCTGGAACCTGGCGACAGAACTGGAGATACTCACGCGGCGTGGTCTGCATGAGGCAACCAGGCGATCGCGAGAGCCAGCACAAGCGCGATGCTGTGCACGCCGCGCGGACGGCTCGTATGCATGTTTTGCGCGTCCGCGTGCGCCCTTGCGGACGCTGGCTGCCGGCAGCCGCGTATCAGCTTGCCGGCGGACTGGCGTGTTCTTGTAGCCCCTCCGGCGGCAAGATCCCGCGCCTGCGCCCCGGCGTCTATCGACCGCGGCCCGGCCGCCTCCTTCCGCTCGCTACGACTACGCTCAGATTCTCACTGGGAGCCTTATTGAGCGACAAACGCTCTAAACGCTCTATCTTGACGTCGCGTTGGCACGATATGACTCTACGCCACCGCTCATGTTTTATTAACGCCTTGATATTTTCAATTTCACTTTTGTATTTACAATTCCTTTTTTTTTTCTTTGATTTCGCTATATGTCTTTTTTATATTTAAATCAGAAAAATGATTATAACAATAGCCCTATACTGTATATTAAAACGATGGTGTATGTATTTATTTGGTAAAGGAATTGAACGACCGGATACCAATGAACATCAACTCTTGAACATGGGCCTCGAGACTACCTTTATCTGAGCCGAGGAGGAAATTGATTCAATCACCACGATTGTCGTACTGATTGGGAATTGCAGTCGGCTGTTCTAACGCCCGGTGACGTCAGAGTGATTGGCAACTGCTGGTTGCTGATCATTTTGACATTATACCTACCTACTTTTGCGACACCCAAACGCTGTAAAGGGGTTTCATTTGAAGTATTAATTCACGAATCGACATTTTTCATCCTATCTTATCCCACTTCCTACTAGTATTATTAATGAGAACGTCAATTTGGACGTCTGTGAATCGCGAGGGTTTCTGAAAAAATCTATATAAATAAATAAAGTGGCATTGCAACGCCTGCCGGGTGCAGCTAGTAGCATATAACCTTAGAGTTATCTTTGCATTTATTATAAATGCAAACTAGTCCTAATATAATAAATGCAAAAGTGAGTTTGTTTGTTTGTTAGCTCTTTCACGCTAAAACAGCTGAACGGATTTAGATAAAATTTGGCACATATAGACCATGATCTGGAATAGGACATAGGATACTTTTTAACCCGATATTCCCACGACATTGAGACTTACGCGGGTGACAACGCGGAGCGCAGCTAGTATAGTATTATAAACGCGAAAGTTTATGAGGATTGGATGTATGGATGGATGTTTGTTACTCTTTCACGCAAAACTACTGAACGGATTTGGATGTTTGGAACACAGATAGTTTATATCCTGGATTAACACATAGGATACTTTTTATCCCAATATTCCCACGGGATCAAGAAATGCGAGTGAAACCGCGGGGCGCAGCTAGTATTAAAATAAAGTCGCTTTTCGTATGTTTATGTGACTGCTTAGATCTTCTAAACTACACAATGGATTTTGATGCGGTTTTCATCAACATTTATAAAAAAAAATCCGGAGCTTTTATGTGTTTTACACGAATATTTAACTTAGATAAGCAAATATATCTCAATGTTTTGATATGTGGTCACATCAGTTGATCGCACCGGTGCGAAGCAAGTTACGATTAAACGTTGGCACACGGGTAGATCATGATCTGATTATTAAGACATCTAAAGGTATAGGTACTTTTTATTCCAGTAGTCCGTGCCCGTGGGATAATTTAAACGTTATGTCATTTTTGTCTTTTGTCGTTTTGGCCGCGGGGTAATAGCTATCAAGTAATAAATAAACCACTAATCTGATTAACGTAATTTTAACTCGCAGGTATGTTCTCTATCTACATTTTAGTATAATAGTAAATGTCGCCATAGTAAATGTACAGTCGACCAAGCTGTTTGGGATACAGGCAAAATATATACATTTTCCGCTACACTGCCAAAATTCGTTTTGATTGTGTATGTAATTTTACTTTTTGAGCTTATGGCTTCGGAAAGTAACATAAAATTTATTATTTATTTATTTATTTATTTATTTATCACAAACACAACTATCATTACAGGCAATAATCCTAATGCGGTAGCGTGGTCTTTAGTAAAATCAATCATCAATTATAATTAACAAAGTTACTAATTATGTATCAGAATAACACAATACAAACAATGTTACCTTTGTGAATTCATTCAGAGAGCAATTAAATAAATCTATCCTATCAGCAATGTCATTCAGTGTATGCAGGGCACGCGTCAGCGGCGCTTTACTGAGCAGGTTAAAAGAATTGTTGACTACTGAAAACACTCACATTTTTTTTTTAAGTAGTTGCATGCTATCTGCCTGTATACCAAATAGCTTGTTCGACTGTTCTGTCGCTACTTCGGCGCGTCATCTGTTTCTCGTTGACGTTCCCGTTTCCGGTGCGGTGGACAAACAGTGTAAAGGATATGAGTAATCGAACTTCAACTATGCGGTCTCAATATGAGAATCTATTAATTCGCATACAATCAATCTATACATATAATAAAATCGTAAACGGTCCGTGTCTGTACATTAAAGATTTTTGCAAAAAAAGTACTGGAAGCCGCGAGAAATAAGTAATAGAAAGTAAAAAAACATTTTTTCGACATTTTTGTCTGTTTGTTTGTTTGTTTGTGAGCGCATCACGTAAAAGCCACGCATTGGATTCCAAATTGAATTACTGAACAATAAGAAGCTTATTGTGAGTAACATTTAGTCTTTATTTCATCAAAATCGACCAGCAGAATCAAAAGATATATGGATTTAACACTTATGATTTTTTTTTAATCCACCGGAAAAGTCGGAATTACACCCGGGCGACGCCGGGCACGAACAGCTAGTACTAAATAAAAGTATTATCTGCATAGCACCTGTATTATTTTCTTCACACCACTTGCTCGTCAATGTCAAATTATGTATCCAAAGTAAGTCATTAAAACCCTATGGTCTAGCTGGGCAATATTATTATATTATGACCCGTTGGTCATCATTGTGATTTGAATGTGGAACCTCAAGTAAAAATCGCAATGAAACTATAACGATAGTAGGTACTTACATCTTTTACCATAATCCTGCACTACAAAAAAATGTACGAAAATCGAACTAGCAACCACGAGTAGAGCACAAATAAAAAATAAAGCTTGTAAAAATAGAACATACGCATAACAAATCAAACTACAAATTCTCAAAAATGTCGTGAAGTAACGACCGTGATTTGAAGACGGAGTACATTAAATCTGAAGCCATTGGCATTGTCAACAATCTGGTCCCCGAAAACTCCAAGGAATCTATACATATAATAAAATCATAAACGGTTCGTGTCTGTACATTAAAGATTTTTGCAAAAAAAGTACTGGAAGCCGCGAGAAATAAGTAATAGAAAGTAAAAAAACATTTTTGAAATTTTTGTCTGTTTGTTTGTTCGTTTGTGAGCGCATCAAGTAAAAGCCACTCATTGGATTCCATGGAATTGAATTACTGAACAATAAGAAGCTTTATTGTGAGTAACATTTAGTCTTTATTTCATCAAAATCGACTTGCAGAATCAAAAGATATATGGATTTTACACTTGTTTTTTTTTTATCTAGGTACTAGGTGCATGCTTGACGGTATTCTGTTCACAAATTGTGCAGTTTCCGAGCTGTAACCTAACAAAAAGTACTAGGCTTGCATGAATTCACGATAGTATTAACTTGTGGGAAAAACTTGAGAGCATCAATCAACCTACCTCCAGAACTTGTTACCATCTTCAAGTATTGGTATACGCACCAAGTTAATAACGTCAGATGGTCGGGGGCAATGTCGGAGTCATATCGGTTACAATGCGGGGTAAGGCAGGGTGCACTGACCTTCGGGGGCAAACGCATCGGCAATCAGCCATACTGGCCACGGCAGGGGTTGCGCAGGTCGTTGGAAGGATCCAGCGTTTGGGTCTCGAGGTGGCTTTGCACAAGTTTGAGGCTCTCTGTTTCCATGGGCCTCGGAACAAGCCACCCCGGGATTTACACATAGTGGTGGGAGGCGTCCGCATCGGTGTCGAGTCGACGATGAAGTACCTGGGACTCGTCCTCGATAGCCGGAGGGACTTCGGGCCGCACATTCAGCGGTTGGTCCCCAGGTTGCAGCTGAGCGTTGCAGCTGCGCTTTCGCGACTGTTACCCAATTTGGGGGGGCCCAACGCCTCCTATCGGAGGCTGTACGTGGGGATCGTGCGGTCCATGGCTGTGTATGGGGCGCCCTTGTGGGCGGACCACCTGACGGCCCGCAACGTCGCAATACTACGAAGGCCGCAGAGAGCAATGGCTGTTAGGGTGATAAAGGGATACCGTACGATCTCCTACGAGGCAGCAACTCTCCTGGCCGGATCAATGCCCTGGGAACTGGACGCGAAAATCCTAGCGTCTCTATATGGCTGGCGGAAAGTGGAGCTAACGAGTGGTCAGCGTCCGGTTCCCCGGGAATTCTAGACACGAAGGACTGAGCTCCGGCAGATGCTAGTGGCTGAATGGAGGGAGCGGCTTGCGCAACCCAGATGGGGGCTCGCCACAATAATGGCGGTAAGGCCTGTTATGGAGGAATGGCTGGAGAGGCAGCATGGAGCCCTCAGTTTCCGGCTGACGCAGGTGCTTAGGGGCCATGGATGTTTTGGGAAGTACCTGCGTCGCATAGGTCGAGAGCGGACGGCCGCTTGTCATCACTGCGTGGACTGCTCCGAGGACACGGCCCAACATACGTTTGAGGAGTGCTCAGCTTGGGCCCAACAGCGCTGTGCCCTCGTCTCAACACTTGGTGCGGGTGATCTTGGTCAGAAGCGAAAACGCGTGGGATGCTGTCGCCTCTTTTTGCGAGGAGGTGATGCATGCAAAGGAGGCAGCGGAGAGGGAGAGAGAGCATTCCTCTCATTCCACCCGCACCAGAAGAGCAGCCGGGCGTCGAGGGGCGCTTAACGATCTTCGACCACCTTAAGGAGGGGCCTGCGGGCGGCAAAATTGGGGGCAGTGTCGTCGCCCGAACAGTCAGTTCCAAAGAGGTGGCACGCAAAACATCATGCGTGCCTTTATAGGAGGACGTGCGGTCGTGGGATCGGCCGCACTTTGTGATGAGGCCCGCTAGGCAAGGCGGGCTGATATCAGTCGGGGGTGCGGCGCATGTACAAGTATCTCCCGGGCCCCCGACTCATGGTAAAAGTAGGAACAGTGGGGTTTTAGTCGGTAGGAGTCCGACATAACATCCATGAGGATTTCCACAAGTAAAAAAAAAAAAAAAAGGTTGCACTGACCTCACCCTCGTTATTCAACCTTTTCATAGATGCGCTGATCGTCGCGCTGAGCAGTCAGAATGTCGGCTGTCATGTAGACAACGTGTGTCAACAATTTAAGATATGCAGACGACAGGGTCCTGCTGAGCGCGTCGATTTGTAGCCTAAGGAGGTTAATAGCGACATGTGAGGATTACGCTGTGAAACATGGTCTTGTGCATGGCGGTGCTATATGCCCTGACTATGTACCACCTATATGTCTCAATATTGTACCCTTAGAGAGGGTATATCAGTTTAAATACCTAGGACATATAGTAACGGCTGACCTCAGGAATCATGCTGACCTGGAACGGGAGCGGAGGGCATTATCTAAAAGAGCCCGCAGGTTCGCGCGTTGCTCGGATGGCGTGAGAATAACTCTTTTCCGAGCATAGCAGCCTGTGGGCTAATTACACGCAGAAAAGCTACAACACCCTCCGCATCCAGTTTAATAACGCCTTCAGAGCGGTGTTGGGTCTGCCTGGCTACTGCAGCGCTTCGGGTATGTTCGCATGGGCGCGCACGGACTCTTTTCATGCGACCATGCGGAATCTGCGCGTCTCTTGTGCGCAAAGTGCGGGCCAGCTCCAATGTCGTGCTGAATATGATAGCAAATAGGTTGGACTGTCCTTATTTGCGACACTGCTGTGACAGGCAAGTAACATAATAGTGTCGCACTTATGAGACTATTGTAATGAAATTATTGCTTTAAGTATAATTAATTTGATTATTATTTTGTATGTATTTGATTATTTCGTATTATTTTGATGACATTTTCTGTTATGGGTTTCATGACCACCTAACCTACCTAATGATTGAATTAGTAACTAAAATAGCTACATATACTACTAGCGACTCGCCTAAGCATCGTTTGTTTGTGATCTCCTGATGTGATGTTTCGACATGTCAAAACGTCGAGATTTCTGCGAATATAATTGCAATAACATACCTACATAGACCTTCGGTAGGTTTATGTGTATATTAGTACAACATGTGTCAATCAAATCTAAGAAGGTGTATATATTTTAATACATCATCATCTTCCTGCTCTTGTCCCATGTGAGTTGGGGTCGGCGCAACACCTTTTCTTCTTCTTTCCGTATCAAAAAGTCCTAAAAGCAAATGGTCCTAAAAAGCAAAATATATTAAAGTATTTAACTTATCTTCCTACTTACTAACCTACCTGCCTATTTTTGTTACAGGTGGCCTAAATTTATTACCACCATAAGTTATAATGAATGCGTTCATAGTCGTGCTACGAAGTACAACACTTGATTTTTGGAGTGAATGGCGCTTGTCATGGAAATAAACTCGTGAACATAAAAATCGAAGATATCGAAAAGCAGTCAGATGTTTTGTTGCTGGTTCATTTGCCGGATACAAAGACAAAGAAAGAACCGTCATTTGTAGTCCGTGACGAATAAAAAATATACACTAACAGATTCTTCGTAGCTTATAATATTGGAAGTGCACCACGCATGTCATTGGCAAACAAGATCAGAACCATGCCGAAAAAAATACGAAATACCGGAAATGGAGAAATGCCGAGCTCTACACGGCCCATTGTTTCAGGAGAACATCGGCTCTTTATTGGTGGATTCAGGAGCAGACATTACCTAGATTAAAAGGCACCGTGGCTGTAAATCTGATGCTACATGCTGATAAAATAAGCTGCCGTATTGGTGACAACATCAATCTAAAACACCGTCTATAGCTTGGAAACCTTTATCACCGCAACTATCCACATAGCCCGCTGCCTCAGGCAGCAGTTTCACCAACTTTCGCGATCCAAAATGATCCTCAGCATACTCAAGTTTCTGAAACGTTACTCAAACATAATACTCAAATAAACTATACCTCAGCTTCAATAAGTGTATCGTATGTCTTTGCCTTTTCACAACCGATCTAATATATCAAACATTAACTTTAACTTTTAAAATTGTTTAGATAGATCTACTAACTTTAATTATATTTTTTGTAATGACTTAGATTCTACTATTGCTTTTTACTGTCTCGCAGATCGTGTGAAAAGGAGAGTATTCTCCTCGGGAACAAAGGTGCCTTCGTTTTGGGTGAGCTCAAATCCCTCGCTGCACCCAGGATTCTTGAACTCCCGAGCGAAGCGAGTGAGTTAACTATAAGTTCTTCGCATCGCATCGCTCGGGATTTAACACTGGAATCCTTCGTTGCCCTCGGGTTTCTATACGGCGCCTACAACATAAGACAGCATAATACCTTTAGTTCATAATCTACTATTTCACACCCCCCCTGCTCGTTAATGTCACATTACATATCATGCAATTCTAACCTTATGCCTCATTTACATTCAGCCGAAGAGAGCAGGGAAGTGGGCAGGACGAGTGTGTAAACAGATACTTCTCATGCCACTGCCATTGCCACTCGCGCTGCCCGGCGCTCCCCAAAAAGGCGGTTTTTTGTGCGGAAGTCAAAGGGCCGGCAGCGCGAGCGGCAATGCGTGTTTACATTCTGCTCGGTCGCTCAGTACTTGCCGAGCGCCTGGACGAGAAAGACGTGTGTTGCTCGTTTTTTAAGATCAGCGAAAATGCCGTCCGAATGGAGTAATGACAGAACATTAAAATTCTTAGAAATTCTGAAAACCGAATAAGTAATTTGGCATATATTGCAGATAAAAAAAACCGGCCAAATGCGAGTCGGACTCGCTCACGAAAGGTTCCGGTACCATTATCTATAAAAAATAAAAACGAGCAAAAAAATCACGTTTGTTGTATGGGAGCCCCCTTAAATATTTATTTTATTCTGGTTTTAGTATTTGTTGTTATAGCGGCAACAGATATACATCATCTGTGAAAATTTCAACTGTCTAGCTATCACGGTTCATGAGATACAGCCTGGTGACAGACGGACGGGCAGACGGACAGACAGACAGCGGAATCTAATAGGGTCCCGTTTTACCATTTGGATACGGAACCCTAAAAACATAAACAGAAACATCATCATCATCCACCATCGTCTACGACGAACTTTCTTTTTTTGTATTCGATAAATCTTTATAAATATCGAACATATTTATATATCGCAAAAAGACAGCACGGTTGCTGTAATTATTTCGACGTCTGTCATTGCCGAAACTTGAAAGCGAAGTGAGTGGTAGGGCAGTATGTAAACACACACTCCTCTCGATCCTGCTGCGGCAGTATTTAGGGAATCATTTCCGGCAGCGCGAGGGGCAGCGGCAGGGGCTGAATGTAAATGAGGCATTAAACAAGTCATTAAAGCCTCTAGCCGGGCAATAATATTGTACTGAATTTCATTATAACCTGCTAGTCAATAATGTGATTTGAATTTGGAACCTCAACTAAAAATCCGCCTCAGCTTAGGATCAGGTAGTAAACAGCACCGAGCTGAAGGGCGGGCCGACCACTTACGAAGAGCCGTCCGCCGTTGTCTCGCTCGTACGTCGTCGCCAATTTCACTCAGCCGTCACCGAGTGGTCGGCCCACCGTTAGCGGGGCGACGCGACGCTACGGTGACACCTCGGAGGTTTGAGCTGATCCATTTAAGTGCTTATGTTGGTTTGACGCCTGGTTGACGACGAGCCGATGAGGTGAAGTGATGCTGATCCCGTGCAGTGCTTATACGTGTGCGTTGACCTTTATTCTCCCTTCAATATAATATGTAATTACAACATACTTCCTTAATTCATTCTGTACAAAAAGCCATACTTATGTTTCACGTAGGACCAATAAGTTTCGGGGGTATACGGCTAAGATCTAGTATACTACTTACTAAATATGCTAATAAAATGTTTTTTTATGCTCTAGAAAGCGTTCAATACCCAGCTAGCAAAACTTGTTCTTACAAGCGTGTATTCCCGTTCGTCCCACTGGCGTCGTCCCACTGGTGAGACGAACGGGAATTTAATAAATTATATTAAATTTATTCCCGTTCGTCCCACTGACTTTCTCAGTGGGACGAACGGGAATGATTTAGTAATTTTATTTTTATTTCCGTTGGTCCCACTGAACAATTTGAGTCTGGTTGTTGTTCAATTATCCTGGTGGTGGTGGTATGGTGGTTGTTGTTTATTTATCCTAACTAATACTATAAATGCGAAAGTGAGTTTGTTTGTCTATTTGTTAGGTGCACTTTCACGCTAAAACGGCTGAAATGATTTCTAAATCATTTCAGCCGTTTTATATTTTTTTTACAATAATTCAAAGTTCAAAGTCCTAAAACAAAAATACATTTTTAAAGGCTGTTTATTATAACCTGCGCCAATAAAAATGAAAATGCACTTAGATGGAATTTGGCACATGGGTAGACCATGACCTGGGTTAAGACATAGGATCCTTTTAATTTCTGTAGTAAGTTGCATGCATACAAGACGGTATTCTGTGCAAAACACTTTGAGCATAATTTTTGAGCAGTAAACTTAACCAAAAAGTACTAGACTTGCATGACTTAGGATAGTATTTCAATAATTAGTTTTATCTAACTTATAGAGAAGAGCTCGTGGCTAAGTAATAACAGCCGCACGGATCGATTCGTCAGGTTAAGCTACGCTTGCCGGGGTTGGTCCATGGATGGGTGACCATCTTTACATATAGAGACTCCTCCGTGCCTCGGACAGCACGTTTAGCCGTTGGTCCAGTGGTGACAGTCGTTACGGGTCGTCAAAAGCCCGAAAGTCTGACAACCAGTCTTACAAAGGGGTATCGTATTACCCACGTACTATCGAGATAAAAAGTATTTTATCTCCAAACCCAGGTCATGGTCTACCCATGTGCCAAATTTTATCGAAATCTGTTCGACCTTTATCGCGCTACAGTGTGAAAGTGTACCTAACAAATAAACAAACTCACTTTCGCATTTATAGTATTAGTTAGGATAAATAAATGTATAATTGAACAACAACCAGACTCAAATTGTTCAGTGGGAGCAACGGGAATAAAAATAAAATTACTAAATCATTCCCGTTCGTCCCACTGAGAAAGTCAGTAGGACGAGCGGGAATAAATTTAATATAATTTATTAAATTCCCGTTTGTCCCACCAGTGGGACGAACGGGAATACACGCTTACAAGTATCCTAAGATCATGTTTTTCTTACTCTTATAGTACACGGTAAGTATGGAATTGGGCGTACTTTGTAAGAGCGTTTGCCCTTACTGTTAATATATTAAGGTTTTAAGAAGAGTGTATTCAATCTTACAGTGATAGAAAGAAAGAAGAAAATACATTTATGATCAATGCCGTTGTAAAAGTACATGAAAATTATTTTTCACTACCACTGCTCTCAAATCGGTGAAGGAAAAAGGTAAACATTGTGAGGAAACAGACATGTGCTAGAGCCAAAAATCCGGAGACATGTGACATCTACCAACCCGCAGAGGACCCACGTGTCACGTGGTTTTACCATCGGGAAAACGACGAACACACAAACACGACACATGCACAGTGCTTTTTTTTATATGACAAACGTGGGAAATATGTAATCAATATTTTGACGGAAAGATGACGCTACGTTTCAAGAGTAGTCAAGTCCTCGTTCTGGCTTTACCACCCTTTTTTTTTTTTTTTTTTGAGGGTGGGAAATCATCCAATGACTTCTCCCGCTCTGGGTGGAGCGGAAGGGCGTGTCAGACTTTTACTGACTAAAACCCACCCGTGTTCCTTCAGTTGCCTGTTGCCAAGGTCCCGGTATCCCTTTCGGACTAACCCGCAACCCTGGCAGGCATCGGTCCTAGCGGACCCCGCCAATTGTGCTGACATCTCTTTGAGGCGCGCGAGGAACACGACGCGCCATCGACCCGGGCCTGGTCCTGATCGGACGGCAAGCTACCCATTGCTCGCCGTCCGCAAGCCCGCGCCTATGGTGGCCGGGAATCCGCCTGGGATTCCCGACGCCCAGGGCGTCTCCAGCGGCGGCGGCGGTTAGGGGCGTGAGGGCGCAAATTTTGCCTCTCCCTCACGCGTTCCGCCTCCTCCTTCGCGAGCATTACTGCTTCGCAGAAGGAGGTGACTGCTTCCCATGCCCTCTCGCTCCGTACCATGGCCTGGACCAGAGCCGGACGCGAGAGGTCACCGCCGCCAATCGCCTCCAAGAGGACACGGCGGGGCTCCGCCCAAGCGGGGCAGACCTCCACCGTATGCTCCTCCGTGTCCTCCGGGCGATCCACACAGTGGTGACACCCGGGCGTTTCCTCCCGCCTTATACGAAACAGGAACCTCCCGAAGCAACCGTGTCCGGTGAGGACCTGCGTCAGGCGGAAGGTGAGGACGCCGTGGCGCCTCTCTAGCCACTCCTCAAAGAGGGGACTTATCGCCGCAATTGTGGCGTGCCCATGGCTTTACCACCCTGATGTTGACTTTCAATTGCACGTCATAAAACGACAACGTCTTTTTTCTCTATGAGACCAGCGCGGTGACAAACAAGAAAAAAATGAACGCGACAGTTGCGAATTCAGCCGACGACGTCTGGTCCCGGGTTAGTCCGAACTTGTAATGGTCGGCGTATTTGCTTTGTTTTAGGATACCCGTGCAGACTGAAACAGCAGCAAAATCAACTAGCAATAATGACTGCTTTTGACCTTAACCAGAGTTACCGGCCATAATTACTTTTCCCCATCCAATTAGTACTCCTTGCGCTAGGATGCGGGCGCCATTGTGATTTGAAGGTCGCGTCACAGAGTCTTGAATAGGGATGCTACGAATACTGATTTTGCCGAATATTCGGTCACGGCAATGTCCGACGTACCAATTATTCCGCAGCCGAATGGGCAAAATCTTGCGGATGACAGATAATAAATAATTTAGCGGGTATCTTAATTAATTTACTACTCGCACTTCCGTAGACGGCGCTAGCCTGGTTTTTTATATTAAAATGTTTTATAATAGTACCTTATTTCTAAAAAGGGTTTAAATTATACAAGGAAATACTCGTACAAAATATCTAAACGTATATATATAACAAACTTGGCCTAAATCAAACTCTTAAATAGTACAAACACGGTCAATGATGCTGATCTCCTCATAATGGTGGAGCCAAGTCGGTCGTAGTGTTATCGTATATGTTCATGAATGATGTTTCCGAAGGCCTAGACGATGAAAGTTTCACTGTGCTCTCGAGCAGTAACTTTTGATGACTACATTCAATCCATTCCTGAAAAACAAAAGATTTTTTTCTCAAACATGCTTGGAAATTGAGAAAAAAGCCTTCAAACTTATAGCTCTTTGTAGGGCGGGGTCAACCCCGACTGTAGTTATAGCTCTTTTTAAGAGCTATAACTACAAAATCATCAATAATAGACTCATTCTCATTAATAGATCTTTAAGCCAAGAGCCCCGACAAAAACCTAAAAGACTATATTATTCAAGGCAGTTTCGTCAAAGATTTTATGCCCGAAGTGGTATTCTGAAACGTGTCTCCCGTGTTTTCATTATTGTGGTATTTCCATATTGGAACTATTAAACATACTAATATTATAAAATAGCTGTTCCCCGCGGTTTCACCCGCGTAGGTCTCGATCCCGTGGGAATATAGGGATAAAACGTGTGTCTTATGTCCTATTCCAGGTCATGGTCTACCCGTGAGCCCATCCTCTCCTCTCTAGAGTCGAAAATGTCGCGGCGGCGCGGCGTCGGTGTCGAACGGTTCGCGTATTGCTATTATTGATAACTTCGAAATTAAATGTCCGATCCAAATGAATTAAAAAGTATTTTACTGCTACATAAATACCCTTGATGTTAAGACTATTTATTTGAATAAGAAGTAATATTATGTTGATAAAACTCTTTCGCAAATAATGCATTAATTTCGAACAAATTTGATTAGTATAAAAAAGGCCAATATTAAAAGATCATAATTATGTTGTCGCGAACTTTTTTTTAGAACTTTTAAAGAGGAATAATTCCATCATACATGATAATTGCGTAACTTAAACCGTTTACGCAGCGCACGCAACGGAAGCTCTCAAAAAGGAATATTTTTTCCCGTTTTTGCAACATTTTTCATTTACGCTCCGCTCCTATTGGTCGTAGCATGATAAAGCTTCCTCGATAAATTCCTGACTTTAGTGCGTTCAAACAAACGAACTCTTTAGCTTTATAATATTAGTATAGAAATATAGATTAGTATAGATTAATATTTAGTAACTAGGTAGGTACCTAGTACCTACTTACATCTATTATCAAACACTTATGTTTGCATTTTCTTAGCCGTGTAAATTCACTAAAATACAATCTTCGTTTTCGATCTTCGACCTCTGGAGGACCATAATTTCTATGTGATCTAAACACACCGGCTATATTCTAGAAAGATAACACAATATTATTAATAAGGAATTAAACAAGAACTTCTCTGTAAAGATACGGCCATTAGACGACAGGTTCGACGAAATAAAAAAGCGTCTCCATACGACTAGAACGAAACTTTATGAAAGCTTATCGGAGCAACGCTTAAAAAACCATAGAGTACAAAATTTCATCTATTTGTGGCTTTCTCAGCTCATATAAAGGGCGTTATAGCCACGGTTCTCCGCTAGGCTGGTACTGACTGACGAATCCGTAGAATCTGGATTCGTCGAACCTGGGCAGAACGCCTTGCATTGAATCATATAAGTAAAATAATTAATAAATTATTTAAACGTATTATTGGAACTAACTCAAACTAGTTTAGTAAATTACCTCTACCAAATGAAAAAAGACTAATGCTCGGTTCCTATAAACAAAAACGAATCGTTTTGCTTACCAATGGTAGCATTTTTTATTGCCAAACTGGGCAAATAAATAAATTCGTAAACTAATTTTACCTGTGATATCTACTTCCATATGGGAGGGTCCACTATGCAAAGCTATGAGATTTTTGCTTCATTATTGGTAAAGATACAAGAGTTTTAATTTTAACCAATAACGGTCCGTTAATTATAGGAATCGGCCATAACAAAAACCGGCGGCACAGTAACCACGGAAAAAACAGTGGAGAAAATGCATGAAAAAACAATGAGAAATGCATAACCTCTTCTTTTTTCTAACTCGGTTAAAATTCATATGATATTTTTTTTACAAAAAAAATAATTTTTCTCGGGACCGAACCTAACGAGTTAATATATCTTAGTAAAATCGTTTTTTGGATTGCGACTAGATTCAGATCGCTTTTTAAATATGCATCCGATGGTCTTTTATTAACCTGAATCATGAAAGTTACTTACATTCATCATTAAAAAACTAGCTATCGAATTTATGTTCATTGCAGTTACAATTAAAAATGTCAAAGATGCCCAACCCACAGCTAACCACTTCATTAACGAATGGTCCCATTGGGCTAACAAATATACTCCTTGTACTGCGGAACACTGGAAATGTAAAGGAAAGAGTTGGATGAAATCATATTTTTAACTGACTCCGGTCTCCCGGGTCTTTCGGGTCCAGGGGGCCTACCACCACCGCTATTACTTCAGTGTAGGAAAGAGATCAAGCTCTAAAGGCCGTATAGCTCCATCTCTTTCCCCCACAAAGTAAGATTAAAATAATACTGCTGTAAGCGGTGGTGGTAGGCCCCTTGAAAGTCTCAAAACCAGGGGTAAGGCTTTGAGACTGGTTTTGAGACGGGGGGGGGGGGGGGGGTAGGGGTAGGGGTAACCTAGTGGTCCTATTCGTCCTTTGGAGAAAAAATCTCATAATATTAGTCGAGTGCAATTGTATGTCGAGATTTTTTTGTTAAGTTCCTTGAGATGAAGAGAAAAAAGGGAAAACAATGAGTACAACACCATCTTTTAACGTTCTTTTTTTTTGTGAATAAAAACTCAATTCTTAGAAAACGATAGATGGACAAACAGACAGGCTAGATAGAATGTTACACACAGGTCACACTATAACGCCATAACATGAATTTTAAGTAGGTCAAGTTAAAAAAAAGCTTGTCGGTCTAATTACACTTGATTATACACCGCAGGTGTAAACTCGTACTACTTTTGATTTTCTAGGGGTTAGTATATAGGCACGAATGCTCAGGTTAATTAATACATTGGGATAAGGGCAGGAGTATGAAGATGAAGAGCCTCAGGTTGCTGTGCGAGTTTACAATCAATGGACAACTAGAAGACGAAAATCATGAGTGGTAACATGAAAAAGTAATATCTTTGTTACCCGACTGCCAGGGAAAGGGTTATTTAATGCTGTTTATTAATGTAATGCATACTGAGAATGTAGATTTGATATTGAGAGTGGATGAAAGTAAACAGACTAAAAGGTAATCTATTTCAATAAGTACATTGTGGCGACTTGGATTCAACAAAAAAGTTATTTTCCATTAGCTAATAATGTGCGTCCTGAAAGGCTCGATTAAAAAAAAACTGGCGATCCGATTATTGCAGTACTATAAATGGTGCTGCATAAAGATGCTAACTACTACAGTCGCTTGTCAGAAAAAACTTTGTGTTTGTTTTTTTTTGTTAATGAGTTCAACCCAAGTCCTCAGGAACGAAGTTCCTTCTCACGTATATTTAAACAAAAACAAATTTTCACAGCAATTGTAAATTTTCAATTTTCAATTGTAAATCTTGGATTTACATTTTGATCTCACTATCGAGTTTAGCACCCTCGAAAACTATGCAAACGATACCAAAGACGAAAAATTTGAAAGTTTTCGCAGCCGCCTTGTAGTATTTTCATTTTAACTGAATTTCCACTTCCTCTCTCTAACTTTCTTTCTCTTTGAATCAGAAGAAGGCAGTCGCAATTATAAACGCTTTTTCGCGTGACGATTTCTGTCGTCCTACCGCAAGCTCGCACAATAACCTGAGGCTATTCGTGTCTGGGCCGTCGGGAATCCTAGGCGGATTCCCGGCCACCGTAGGTGTGGGCTTGCAGACGGCGGGTAGCTCGTTGTCCGATAAGGACCAGACCCGGGTCGACAGCTCGTTGTGTTCCACGCGCGCGTCAAAGTGATGTCTGCACAATTGACGGGGTCCGCTAGGACTGATGCCTGCCATAGGGTTGCGGGAAAGTCCGAAAAGGATACCGGGACCCTTGGCAACAGGCAACTGAAGGAAAACGGGTGAGTTTTAGTCAGTAAAAGTCTGACACGCCCTCCCGCTCCACCCAGAGCGCGAGAAATCATTTATGATGATTTCTTAACCACAAAAAAAGAAGAAAAGACAGCCTATTCATCCCCAATATACCACTAGCAAATGCAAAAAGGGGTCAAATCAAATGCTTTTTCACCTTGCGAGTCCCAGCGCTGACTATAGGTTTTTTTTATCTGGGACAGACTCGAGAAATTCGAATTTCATAGCAGATACGGGTAAACCCTACCCTAACCCTACCGGATGTAGTTGAATACCAGTTTAAATGGAGTCACTAACATAATTATTTAGATTGTAGGATCTGAAGTTACAGTACGGCTGACACTTTATACTCACAAAAAGCGCGACTGGAAGTAATGCCCAAGTTATCTTCCAGAAACGTGTTGGCCTGAAACCCAGCCAAAATTGTATATCGGTACAAAACTTCTTCAATCCGTACATCCACATGACTACAGCCGCATAAACACTACCAAGGTATAGCACGGCAATGTCTATACCAGCGGTTAAGGCTTTCGTTCGATGACTTTGTATCATTAACTGAAAAAAGGAAAAATAATGGTCTGGTGAGTGCAAATTTACATTCTGCATTAACAGAAGAATTCAACTGGGTTGGGCAGCATTTAGTTAGCTTCGTCGTGTATTCCGCAGAGCCTAAAGACTAGTCTCCAATCAGTGCGTCCTGCCTGTTATGGCGTTCGGGGCCTGAACGTACTCACGGTACGGCTGTTCCATAAATTTAAGGTCGCTCAGCGAGCTATGCTTGGAATCTCTCTGAGGGATAGAACCCGGCAGAGAACCAAAGTTGTCGATAGCAATGAGCCAGCCATATTAGCTGTAGAACCGATGACCGTTGGAGTAGACGTGATTTCGAGTAGAGACCGAGAATCAGCAAACGTAAGGTAAGATGCCTCCCAGCTAGGTGGAGCGACGATCTTGGCTGGATGAGAGCTGCCGAGAATCGAGCTGAATGGCGTGCAATTGGAGAGGCCTGTGTTTAACAGTGGACTGATGTAGGCTGATGATGTGCGCTTATAATACAATTGGCGCTTCATCCGCCTATCATTTAAAATCTTCAATCACGTAAACATTGACAATTGCGATTGATCGTTTCAGGTACCCTTTACTTATAATGTTTTCGTCGTGGTATTCATGGTCTTTGTCCGTGACCATTTAATTTACCAACACTAAAAGTAACACGATGTCGTATTATGAAAACACCAACCAAAACGATTGCACAGTAAGTAACGTTGTCAAGCGGCCGTGTGCGTTAGGTATTCGATCACGGCTCGCAACCGGGGGCGCACCGGCGCAATGAATTTTTTGTACTTTCTCTGAATGTTTTATGCTATTCGAGTTGTTTAGAGGAAATGACTTCGCAAAATTTTCCGAGTCCCAGCCATGTAGTCTGTTTTGCTACACAAATATTTTAGCACTGGCAAAAATCGTTATAAAAAAAGAATAAGTGTGTCACTAAAGCATCTTTTTATTTTTATTAAGACGTCGAATTACGAGTCATCCCATAAATGAAAAGATTTTGCTTCGAATGTTTGTGTACCTATTGTCATGTCCTTACTACCGTATTCCATTTATTCAAACGGAAAAAATATGATTGCATAAAATTATTTTACAAATATTATGCACTAGCTTTTGACCGCGGCTTCGCCCGCGTAGATATCGGAAAATATCCCACGGGAACGTACTAAGTACCCCATGTGTTAATCCAGGTTATAAACTATCTGTGTGCCAAATTTCTTCCAAACGCGTTCAGCCGATTTTACGCCAATACGGAACATCATCATCATTTCAGCGAAAGACGTCCACTGCTGGACATAGGCCTCCCCCAAGCACCACCACTTCGACCGAACCGATTCGGAGCATACATCCAAACAAACAGACATACGGAAATTCTATAAACTATATTTTCGGCATTAAGGCACCTCGTCGAAAAGACATTTTTTCAAAAAAATTCAATTTACTTTACACTGTTTTGACTTGGTTACTATTTCATCATATGTATAGATTTTCTAGTCAGAGAAGATATATACTAAGATGTGTACATTTAAGTATCCTGTACATAATGCTCACACATGAATAGGGAACCACGGTAACTAGATTTAAAAGTGTGTAAAGACAAGATTAAACAAAGCATACGTGTCTTGTAAATGGTTCACTATTTAATAGGTGTGAAGGAAATAGGTATTAAAATATGATACTCACAGGAAGCAGAGGTATAGATGAGGCAAAACCTACAAAACACAGAAAACCAACCACATAAATATGCTTGACTGAATGAAACTCATAACTCAAGAATTTTGCAAGTATATACATTAGATTTGTCTGCAACAAAAATAAAATATGATGTGAATAAAATCGCGGTTTAATCATTCGCAGTATTTGGTACTTAGGTATAGTATAGGTAAATTAAAATAATACACACATCACCATAATCTAAGAATATTTTAGTTATTCATGTAACTATTGAATAAAATATATAGAAATTACTACAATTTTTTTTTAAATCATCCTCATATCAAAATACGCATTATGTTATACTCGTACATGAAATTAAATAAAAATGACGTTAAAAAAAAGAGTTCGTATGTAAAAAAAAATGCTTTATTTAAAAATTAAACAATCTATTTAAATGAAACATTAGAGGAGCATGATTCATTTGGACCAAGAAACGCTGAAAACCGTCCAAGTGATGAGATCAATGTCATATGAAAACGAGAACGTTCTTCATTTTACTCGACAGCAGCTAAATTCAAATCAAGGGAAAATATGGTGTGTTGGTGCATCTTCAGTAAAGTACTTTTACAACCATTTTTTATTAAGAACGAACACTCCAACACTTTTAAATCCTATATCAAAAGAAAGCATAAAAAACGAATTCTTTAACAGCTAAGTTTAATTAATATCGTAAATATGGCGCCCAAATTGAACATTCCACCACAAACCACAACACATCGGCAACGATCCGTTGTTGCGATGATGCGACACCAAGTCTAATATGCACTTTGTTATACATAAATATATATTATAGCACTAGCGGACCTGGCAGAGGTTGTCCTGTCCGAATAGCGCCACCTACTTGGTTCAATTGTGTTTTCTAACCATCCAGGTACCCGTTCAAATGTACACACAAAATTTTACCCGAATTCGCCCAGCCGTTTAGGAAGAGTTAGGTGACAAACACACTTACAAAAGAATTATATATCTGTGCCTCCTGTGACGAGTAATTTTAGTCGAGTTGTACCCTTTTTGTGATTTTTACATAGAAATGATCAGAAAAAATGCGTTTTTTTTTCTAACTCACGTTCTTCTATCTGCTATAGTTTCAGAGATAGTTGGGTGCAAAATGATACAACTGCCAGGATTTTGGCAAAAAAATCGTGAATAATTATAGATATTTATGTCAAATTGAAACCCCTTTAAGTAATTGCTCCACACATTGATTTTCGTGCTCCGTGGTATAAGAGCGATTATATTAATTTTCACATTTAATTTTTCAGTATATTTATCGTGAATATTGATATATCTAAAGTAATATCACATTAACCGATTTTTCTCAACAATGATTAGGGTACAATTCAAAATGTACCTACAAATCCGAATCTAAATTTATGCCCCATTTGCAAACGAATTATAAGAGACAGCTTTGATATTCAATTTGACCATACATGATTTAAAAACAAACATAGCTTTCTGTTACTTGTGACCGGAGTGCGAAGGGAATAGAGGGGCGAACGACATACCTTCATGTCTATACGATTTTATTGTAAATCAACTGCCGCATTTAAACCCAAACGCCAAGAAGCTGATCTTGTGATCTGCCAGGGTCAAAACAAGAATTTGATTGTTACAACAATGTAGATGCTAGTTGCAGAACTATCCCCGCAATTACAATCTATTGAACATACATTTTTCGTACCCAGTCATACTCACATGGAGGCTGACACCGACCATGCGTTGATTGAGCGTAAGAAGAAGCACACGAGTATGGATATTCACTTGCCAAAAGATTGGTACCAGCTGGTGTGTACAGCTTCAAACAAAACAGCAAAGTTTACTGTTATTGAGATGACTCATGACTCGTGATATGTTTTATGATTGCAACATGTTTGCAAAACAATGTCTTACTATTAGAAAAACCAATACAGTCAATGTAAATTTTCTGTGGTGCGACATCCGATATGTTTTGTATACCAAAGAAAACATAGCCCGTTTTTCTTACAAAAAATAATCCAAGAATGTTGAGTACATGACCATGGATTGTTCTAAACATGAACATGATGATTACAATAAATACGGTACCGAAAGCCTACCACTCCAAGATTACTATTTCAACCGAAAAGAAGAAGGATCTATTGGATTTGCTGTGCTTTATTCATGAGAGCGCTCATGAGTTTTACAGAAGACTGAGCAGCAAAAATGATGTTAAAGACACTCCCCTCCGGATAATGATGATGATTCTGATGATGATTAATTTCTAGTTCATCTAACACCTAAGACTAACTAGATTTTTTTATTTTTTTATAACTATTATAAAACGTTAGCCTACCTACTGCCCCCGATACTAAAAAAGACGTATCTAACAAAAAGGTAAAACGGATAAATAAATGTTTTAATGAATGAAACGGGAAATCGTTTGCTGTCTTCGAGTAAATTAAAATATTTACATACTAAAAGTTGAAAATAATGCCCACTATAATAGGCTTTAACTTGGTTTAATATATAATATGAATTTATTAATTATTATAATAAAAATAACGAAAAAACAGTTTTATCTTAGCATAAAAAATTAAGAAAAGTATTACATACTTATATTTACGGCTACTCAATCAAGTATTATGTAATATTTTTCTTCATTTCGCAAGGAAGCGTTTGAAATTTAAAGGACGCATCTGCCCAAATGCGGTTCTCTTTATTCATTTACTACGAATTGCCCATCTCATTGAGTGGAATTACTGCATATAGGATAGGTTGACAGCTTTTAACTGTGCTGTGTAAGTTTTAACGTGTTAGCAATTTTGTTATGTTTATTATTTTTCTAGATTTTTAAGATTCAGACAATGGTGTGATATTATGTTTTGTACAGAATAGGTTACTTATTGTGATACCTGCGTAAGATTGATCTGTGCTAATTCTTAGTATTGATTAAAACTACTTGCCTTTGAAAATATCTCAATTTACCTCTCTTAGGAATTTTGATAAAACTGTGCCTTATTTGTAAGTGAATTAATGGTTTTGAAGAAGATTAATAAACGTTCATTATTTTTCTAAATCTTGCATATTTATACAATAAATATGTATTATACCATGCCCCCTCTAAAAAGCTTATTTTATTCACTGAAAACAGTGAATAAAAAGCACTTTTAATCACTGTTTTGGTGTTTGAATTTAGAACAGCAATTTGTTCGAACTCCATCTCAATGATATACAAACTCCTATTTGATTTGATTTTCCAACAGGAGTTTAGCATTAGAATTAAAACTGTTTTGTGTTCTTTGCTGTCATTAGTAAATGGGCGCTATTTTAAATATTGTAAGTTGTACGAACAAAAAGTTTAGGGTTACTTAATAATAAATCGATTGAAAATATTTTCAAGTGATGAAGATGTGTTAACACCTGAGTTTATGAAAGAGAGGGCGGCCGATATAGTAGAAAGCTTGCTAACCAACAAATCACGGCTGGTTTACATCAAAGCCTACGATGAGTTTGAGTGTGAGTTTGTTTGTGTGTTTGAGTAAATGGAAAAATGAAAATCAAGCTGACCAAATTTTCAGAGTCTGTTTTCCTATTTTAATGAGTTGTCGAAGAAAAAGAAGTCATCGACCTTATGGAGTATGTATTCTATGCTACGGTGTAGGTACTATAAAAACAAGGCATAAAATTGACATAACAACATACTCGAAGTTGCATGTTTTTTTTCTCGTAGTCATGGTATAAAGTATAGTATGCAACTCTTGAATAAAACGGATTTATATCGAGGGCCATGAATCGCTCGCGTCGTTCAGGATTCTAACACTTGAAACACTCCCTACGGTCGTGATTCAATCATCATGAATCACTCCCTTCGGTCGTGATTCAGTCGTTAGAATCCTTCACTTGCTCGTGATTCACCTATGGCCCTCGCTTTAAATCCGTCCTTTATTCACTAATTGCATAATATACTATTTTCATGAGGGTATAACTTGACTTGTATCGTTTCACACATATATATTATATAAAAGACTATAATTTAGCAAACTGATACAATTCAGGCAAATTATCAAAATACCCATAATATAAGTAAAACAATCTAATCTGTGCTCAAACAAACGATGAAAATACTAGGTACCCGTATTTTTATCATTTGTTTGAGCAACGTTGTGTCAGGAACATACTCTAAAATGAGTTATTCGATTTTTTCATGTCAGGTCATGTCGAAAATTGACAATAACTCAGAAAAAAATTCATAACTAGAAAACGTATGAAAAATCGCGGAACATACATGGGGTGATTTGGATACCCCACGACACGAGGAACCTACTTTTTTTTTTGGACGTCAAGTTCCGGCCACCCTGTATAATGTATAAATGCGAATGCGAGTTTGTTTGTTATACTTTCACGCTAAAACGGCTGAACGGATTCGGATGAAATTTGGCACATGAGTAGACCATGACTTGGAGAAGGACATAGGCTACTTTTCATCCTGAATGCGAATGCGAGTTTGTTTGTTATACTTTCACGCTAAAACGGCTGAACGGATTCGGATGAAATTTGGCACATGAGTAGACCATGACTTGGAGAAGGACATAGGCTACTTTTCATCCTGGATCGTAGACTAAGTCGCGGGCAACAGCTAGTAGTAAATAAAATCCTACTGAGAAACTTATTGTGCAACAATACGAGTATTAGCTGCTTATGGATCTGTTTACCTTAGAAACTATCCAACTAGACATTGCTAAACTTGATATTAGTGAAAACGGGCATTAATCTTTTAAAAATGACGAAAACACTGAGAATTACTAAGTTAGGTATGTTAATAATGAAAAATATCCTTAGATATTGTTGTCATGTGTATGAAATCGCGGGCTTAAACTTATTAGTACGGTCGATGATCCGAGATAAATATCCATCCTAACTAGCAGTTTACTAAGTGAGGTGATATACTTATCCCGGGACAGGGACTTTACCGACATGGTGCTATTTGATCTGTTTTCCAAATTACCAAAGGCCGGCCTGGTGACGTCTGTTTCTATCTAGCTGGTACCCTTGAATTACAGCAAAGAAACTGGTGTAGAATGTTTGCATGAAATTATGCTTTTAGTAACTAACAAGTATAACAATAATATTATATGCGCTCTCGCCAAAAAAATCGCCAGGTCTTAAAGCATCACTATTTTTTTAGCTTCAGTTTTCTTCTTTGCTGATCAGCAGGAAAACGGTGTACGCGCAATCATTGAATTATTAAATAATTAATGGGCCAAATGCTGACGTTTCAGCAATAGAATAGTACGATGATCTTATTTCATCAGTAGGCAGGCAATACGTACAGCGACCATTCAACCCAAAATATGCAATAAAAAACCAGTTAAACGTGGAGCCAGTAATATTAATGTAAAGGGCTGTTTCTTGGGACGTGAAGTTGGCCCTGTAAGATAAATTGAAGAACACATAAAATTAGGCCCGCTTGCATCACAAATCACTTAATAAGTTTAACTCTAAACGAATTTAAAACATCGTTCTGTATCTCTCCATCGTTTCAAGATGACAGATAAAATAACGTTTTTTTTTTGTCAAAAATGGCGAAGCCCTTACGAATTTGACTATACTACAATATATTTTTCTATTTTATAAGCAATAGAATAACGGGGGTCCGCTATTTGGAATCAGAAATTAAGTCCCATGTCTGTCTTTATGAAGGAGGACCAACATTGAATATTATCGTTCGATTAGACCGGTATATTGAATATTATCGTTCGATTAGACCGGTATATTGAATATTATCGTTCGATTAGACCGGTATATTGAATATTATCGTTCGATTAGACCGGTATATTGAATATTATCGTTCGATTAGACCGGTATATTGAATATTATCGTTCGATTAGACCGGTATATTGAATATTATCGTTCGATTAGACCGGTATATTTAACAGGCTAATTACCGGTCTACACCGGTTTCGTAGCTGTAGTTCAAGGTGGACCAGGCCCATTAGATAGAAACTCATAACGGTGATTACTTACAAAAGAAATATTAAATAGTATCTCACCATGAACGCTAACGTGCTGAGTATCACGTTTCCATAAAAATAAATCACATACAACTTGTGAGCATTCAAAAATTCAGTAGTCAAAGGCAATACAGCATAAAATAGTACATGTGTGGTATATTGTCCATGAAAGTCAACACATCTTTTCATTTCTAAAAATAATATTTTCACAACCCATGATCTCACAAAAGCCAAAACTGTAAACATTATCACAAAAATCACAGTTGCAGTGTCTACCATGGTAAAAACAGACACGGCTCCAAAATCATGAATACCTAAAAATCCAATGCCGTATGCATACGATACATGTCTGACGGACAACATCTGCAACAATTTTATTAATCAATCATCATTTAATGATTATACAGTTATGTATATTATTCTGGGGTATAGCTTAAAGTAGCCAAACGTGAGGCAAATTCGCTATATTAAAAATACTATTGTTTTTTGACTTTGTTTGACTCAATAATACAGGGTGTAAGGTATCAACGCGCAAATTATTACCATGAATTCAGTTCATAATTCTAGACCTTTGAAATTATTGTAGGTTATTTAAAAAAATCTCGTCCTTTTGTACAGTGCAGTTATTTAACTTTCATATGAACCAATACATTTTTTTTAGTAGCCGACAAATAATCTGCACTGCCTGTCTAGAATCATGTGCTAAATTCATGGTAACAGTTTGCGCGTCGATGCCATTATACGGTGTATTTTGGTATCAATTTCTTGTTGAGGTTAGTAAAAAAATTGAGCATCGCAGCAGCAGAGAACATTCAATGATTTTTTTTAAATCTAATACGTTCCAAAATTTTAGTCAACTCATATCAGTTCCGTAGTGCCAAAAATAACATTACATCATAGTAAAACGTCTCATACGTTACAGCTGGTAGGTCGTTTTTGCGAATGGCCCATGAGGTAATTTAACTAATCATTTTCTGGGCTTGGAACAACAAATACACACCAGTGATTTCTAAAATTGTCAAGTTACTACCGAGTAAATACTACCTTTATTTAAGAGACTATACTATCTCAGCTCAAATTCACTTTTTATCTCACTCGCACTATAATACTCGCGGATTGAGTGAGAGCGAGACGGACTGAGGTGCTGGCGGCTCCAAGGCTCGAATAGTTTAGGGAATTTTCTATAGAGAAAATTTTATGTAATCGTGTTTTTGTCAAACACAATTTTCAACTTTAACACTATTTTTTTTCAAAATTAATGCTGCAGTATTTTCGATAAAACGGAGAATCATGCTAAGCAATTTGAGGTTGTATAGGCTCTTAAGTTACCTATGTACAACTGCGGACAATGGCGGTTAACCAATTTTCACCCTTATGCCGTTAGTAGTAAGGTTGAAAAGTGGCCTACCACCAGTGCACCACCTACCATTATATTACTTACTGTATTTCGAACTCTTGCCCGTTTACACTAACACCCAAGGCCCTTTATGACTGCCAAAATAAAAGCGTTGGTATTTCCACACTCTGTCAGCGCTGAAAGTTGTGAATCCAACAGCGCGCTTTTATTAGGTCATTATTTAGGCGTCGTCTAGTGTTAGTGAAAGTTGGCAATAGCGCATTTATTTGATGTCTAATTAGATGTTTCTAAAAACTACTACTTACGAACTCACTTGGCGAAGAAATTTGCACTATTTGAAAAAATGCCTGTGTTGCAATATTGTTCATCGAAGCGACTATAAATAACAATACAATGAGCGTAGAAAGAGTTCTGACCATAAAAATTAATTTAAAAATCTGGAATAAAATAAAACTTTACATGAATAACTGTACCTAAACAGGCGAATTAAATTAGAACTACTCGTTATGAAATAGGTTTAAAAAAAGTATTTTTTGTGTTTTCAATGGTACCTTTTAATTATTTGCTTTAGTGAAGCCGTTTTATATAAACTTATAGATTCTTACAGTGACTGTATCTCAATTACCCTAGCCTGATAAATTTTTAGTTTTTCTTTAATATTTTTAAAGTTTAAGGCGGTTTCCCTTAGGGGAAGTGTCCGCATTCCACCGCGTACGGCCCTGTAGAGGTCGTCTCCAGGCTGGACACTCTACCACCGCAAAGAGTTAAATGAATTCCCAAATATGAAGACCAATGCCTTGTCCCATTAATAAGGCAAGGAAAGGATTTAATGAGATTGTAAAAAGACTTGGAATTTAAATACACAAATTGTTTAGTTTTTATACTAGTTATCATCTAATAGGGAATATGCATTTGATTCAAATATGGGTCAAATATTTTTTTTTATAAACTATATTACTTCAGAATTATGCCTCCATCAATATTTTTGAATAAAATTTCTTTTTAAGCGAGAAATTAATTTTTTAAAAGTCCCAAAATACTGTTGGTAATTCAAATACTTGAAAAGGCTAAGAGCGGATGTGACGTAACAATCCGATATAACAATCAAAATGTCAATGTCAAGTCAATCAACAAGTGTCAAGTCAATGTCAAACGCTCATAGAAAAAGGAGTGTTTGACGTTGACTTGACAGTTGCTTGTCTGTTTTTACGGACTGTGACGTCACCACACCAAGCGCGCCAAATGGAGGGCGTTTAAATAGCCCGGATCGGTTGGACATTTTTAAACATTTTTTTAACTACTTTAAATTGCTTTTGCGCCGTCGAATTTTTTTTTACTATTATTTGACGATGTAAACTATCGAATAAAAATATTAAAAAAATACATGCATATTCCCTATTGTGTTCAAATAGTGATTCTACGTAAGATAGTAAACACAACGTTTACCTATAATCTCAATCAAGTGGTGGGCTATAAAGAAGCAATTTTTTTTTTTTGCATCCTCCTGCCCTTCTCCGAGACCTAGCCCTGCACCTAACTTTGAGATAAATAAAATAAATAAATAAAGATATCTTCAGATTCTTCTTGTCTTTCAGAAAAGCCTATTTATTTTTTGCCAACTAGCATTCAAAGGCACGTAACGTGCTGAAAATCTAGCTGTATCGTTTTAAATACCAGATTTCTTTAAGTCAATAGAGCCTGTTTATTTGTGTAACTTGAGAATCGCTTCAGTAGTTTTGTTTTTCAGTAATTTAACAAACAAACACACACTTTTTTCCCACTGAAATATCTTTTCAGCGGAAATAGATACAGTTATTATAGTAGCAGGTCTCAGTAGAAAGGTAATTTTATAAGGTATATTGTTATAATGAGACATGCCTTGCTACTACTACTATTTAACAGTGTTTCGACGTAAGATACAATGTAAACATAGTAAAAAATAGATCAAATACTTTAAAACAGAAAACGATGCGTGTTTCTTGGTAAAGTAAAGTTGGTCAGAACTTAAGCGAGCATGCAAATTTGATGAATTCGTAGTCATCCACTAGTACTCCCGAAGAGTAGCAAGGGCTTCCGGAACTCTTATGTAGGACGTCAGCACCGCCTGTACTGAGAGAGACCTATCCTCACACCGGGATAAACCTGGATAGGCATCACGCCCGTCCGGCACAAATAGGAAGTTTTGCGAATAACAACAACTGCAACAAACTGCTCGTAGGTCGATTTGCTAATCGGACGTTTTCAAAATGTCGTTTTGATTATAGGTCGTTTTGCTATTAGACTTCTAGGACTTTTTGATACGGAGGGGTATAAAAGTTGTCATACAACTAGTTACTTGCTTCTACAATATTAATGAAAATATTAAAAAGAACATTACCTTTACAATTGTTTGTTCGGTAACCGTTGCGAAACGGAAAACTAATATCCACACCAGACCAAGAATAAATATCCTCATCGTCAAGGTGTCTCTATCCAAAACGCCGAACGCATTCCTGAAATGTTCCATTCGCTTAAGGCAAAACCTTCAGGGTTGCCCGCGAAATTCAAATTTTCTTACGTTTTGTACAATTTGCAGGACATTAGATTAGTATAAAGATATGATTAGGATTAGAATAGATAAATAATGATAGATATGATTACGATTTGTTTTTTGGTTTGTTGTATGTCGATTAAAATATAATTCGCGACCGTAACAAATATGGATTTACAACATTTTAAACATTAGAATCAGCAATGAGTCCTAAATTGTTAATTGCTAAACTCCTTAATTGTTGGTATTTTCCCACAGGGAATATGCATGTGATTCAAATATGAGTCAAATATTTTTTTTATAAACTGTATTACTTCAGAATTATGCCTCCATCAATATTTTTGAATAAAATTTCTTTTAGAGCGAGAAATTAATTTTTTTAAAGTCCCAAAAAACTGTGGGTAATTCAAATACTTGAAAAGCTAAGAGCGGATGTGATGTAACAATCCGGGATAACAATCAAAATGTCAATGTCAAGTCAATCAACAAGTGTCAAGTCAATGTCAAACGCTCCTACAAAAAGGAGTGTTTGACGTCGACTTGACAGTTGCTTGTTTGTTTTCACGGACTGTGACGTCACCACACCAAGCGCGCCAAATGGAGGGCGTTTAAATAGCCCAGATCGGTTGAATATTTTTAAACATTTTTTTAAGTATTTTAAATTGCTTTTTTGCCGTCGAAAAATACATGCATATTCCCAAAAAAAACATCGACGAAAATAAATAACATCGACTACTTACATGTAGTTAAAGTAGGCGGACGTTGTGTTAAAATCTGTAGTCGTGTTCCGATTACATCGCACCATTATATCCTTGGTAGCCACACAATCGGTGTTTTTATTTGTGTTACATATGGACCATGGAGATATTTCTTTAAAACTTACCGCCAAAAATTTGAAGCTGTCAGCTAAATAAGAAGCGTGCTAAAAAAAAAGAAAAGTTTCATATTGTGGTCGCGACGCTAACAGCGCTTTGTGGTCTTTCGGAGTCAGTCACCACGCGCAGATGTGCAAGTACCACAAAATTAATTTCGCAGTGTGAATGGAGACCCCACAGCGCGATGAGTACGTTTATTTATCCGCTCAATAAGCGTTTTCGTTCTTTAAGCCCTCTTCTTTGTAAGAGGAGTCAGATAATGAACTGACGTTAGTACTTCAGTGCATTATCTGACTATAGTTAGTTATAATAATATTAATTACTCCAGAGAAATCTAACAGATGTTAACTTTCATATGGTCTTGTGGTCTGTTCTTGGTCTTCAGGTTTTGTGATCTTAGTGGTTATTTATTAGATTTGCGCCAGTTGTCTTTAGACCAGAGCGAGTCTTTCTCCACACCAAGTATAGGTAAATTATAAATTTGATGTCTAGTATACTTACTAGAATTATGAACAAAGACGTCTGAAAAAATCTACCATAAGATATTCCTCTGAGAAGTGGATTCATAAATTGTTTGCAGTCATATCTCCTAGTGTATTGTTTAATAAAACTATCCATGCACATATATGCAATGCCAATGGTCGCTTCACATAGAATAAAATCTATAAGCCTCACTGAAAAAAAAAGGATATAGTTTGAATAGGGTCGATACTTCTATGGTTAGATTGATTCATGAAAAAATTATACGCGTATCTGAACTGCGTGGAGTAGGTACCAATATAGGTGAAAACTGGTCAGTTTCATTCACAAGTATACAATGTTTGTTGTAGTAATGAATGATTATGAAAAAACCGGCGATTCAGACTCGTGCACGCACCCTACCATTCTCAAAATTATTATTTCGTTATTGGAGCCGTAGTATTAATAAGTCAGTTAGTTTCTTCCTGATTTCTTACGAACTGTGCTAATTAAGGGCTGTTTTATTTTCCGTAAAACGGTCACTCAACCGCCAAAAACTCGATTTACTTATTCAAACATTTTCGCTATACCACATTCGGAGATAATGATAACTTTGCAAAAAGAAGTAGTATACTTATAGCACACAGAAATTTTCATAATAAGTGAAAAATACAAGTGACTTGCAACGTAATAGTTTGATCCCTTTCAACATTTTTAAGCACCCCATATAGCCTAGACGAAAATCCAAGTTTTATGTGTCTCTGAAGATTTCCTAGAATTCGTCAAAAAATATAATTTTTCTTTAAATTCTTCAACTGAATGGTCATCTATGCTATATTATTTGATAGTTAACACTTTTACAAAGCTTTCGACGTAAACAAAGTTTCGAAAACTTCTAAGAGTAAAAAAGACACAACAAGAAATTAATTAACGGTGTTCAAAAATCATCTACGTACGTGAATTTACACACTATAACTAAAAAATTAACATGACATTAAGCGTACAAATTACATGGGAAACGTCTTCATTTAAGCAGCTAACTAACGAAGTACAAATGTTGAAAGGTGAAAATATTTAGAGGTGCCATGAAGCAGTCGATAATGATGGCAAAAGTAGAATTAGCATATTGCTGAAATACAAAAAAAAATAGTGATATTGCAAATTGCAGATCAGTATTGGGTTGTATGTTGATCAGTATATGATTCGCGATCGTAACAAATATACATTTACATAATTATATAATCATCAATGCGAGTGCAACTCTCTTAGGTAGAATTACCCTCAAAAGTCATGATTTCATGAAATATCTAGTCATTCAATAGGGTAATTTGAACTTGAACAGACTGGTTATATATACTGATCTGTAAATTGCACAAAACGTAAGAAAATATTTTTTCTACGTATTTGGGATCCCGGGAATAACTCTCTAGCCAGTCCACTGATATTATAACTTGATGATGCAATCAACTGGATCTGTCGAGGATTACTTTTACTGACATGTAAAGACAAAGCGATTTATTAATTAAACGCATCTAGGTAGGTACCGTTTTCGCACACCTTGGAAAGTATATCAAAATTGTACGCCGAGGAGGAGTATGTGCTTGCCAAATATAGGAATTTCTTAATACTCTGCCATCGGAAGCGCTCGTCACCAAGTGTTTCCTGAGAAGGAACAATCTACTGTCAAATTCACGGTCCATATTCAACTAAATAGGTATAGCATGAGGAACCAGAAAACTTCACTCATAAGGTCAATTCACAAGTTTGCACTGCACATAGTGCACATGCATCGAATTCGCGTTCGCACGAATGTCAATCAGACCACCTGTTCGTAATCAGTAGGTATGTTTGATCACGCATTGGTAGTCAGCCCCAAAACGATACACGGACAAGGAACCATTTTACTGTCTAAAAAACTTGCCAATTATAAATTACCACATTATGGAAAGTAGTTTTCTGAAGATTAGTAGATTTACTTTTCTCGCTGACTGTACCTTGCAATCAGAAATTAAATAAGTAGGTAGAAAGGATAGTAAAGTACAATTTTCACAAGCCGGGCCCAGCAGCGAGCGCAGCGCGGCGCTGCGTAGCGGATGCTTGCACACGCGGCGGGAGCCTACTGCATCCACCGGCTGGTGGCCGCTTCAAGTCTAGAGCGGAGCAGTGGGCTTTACGCGTCGCATTCAACTGATTTAACTTGCTGGGCGGCAACGACACCCAAGCGCACGCGTTTGTAGCCGAACGCAGACGTCCATCCATGTACTAAAGTTCATGGATGGATATCTGGATATCATGGATATGGAACTACTTCCTAAACGGTTACACTTTCTTTAACTCATTGTAAAGTGCGCTGCGCGGCGCTCTGGTCCGGCCCGGTCGCTGAAAATCTTGCATTTTAAAATTATTTATTACAACAGCAACTTACTTTTCTTTTGCTTAAGGTGTGAAAGCTAGAGGTGGCCAAGTCACCCATAGCGATTTATTGTGGAATCATAGCAGATTTTGCACTTGCACTTTAAAAATATATTACCTAGCTGAAACTATAATAAAATCTGATTAGGTACTTATGCATTTTAATGTAAATAGGAACACATATCCTAACTAATATTATAAATGCGAAAGTGAGTTTGTTTGTTTGTTTATTTGTTTGTTTGTTTGTTACGCTTTCACGCTAAAACGGCTGAACGGATTTGGATCAAATTTGGCACAGGGGTAGACCGTGACCTGGAATGGGACATAAGGTACTTTTTATCCCGATATTTCCACAGAATCGAGACTTACGCGGGTGAAACCGCGGGACGCAGCTAGTAATATTATAAATGCGAAACTGAGTTTGTTTGTCACGCTTTCACGGTTAAACGGCTGAATGCATTTAGATGAAATTTGGCACATGGGTAGACCATGACCTGGAATAGGACATAGGATACTTTTTATCCCGATATTCCCACGGGATCAAGACTTACGCGGTGAAACCGCGTGGCGCAGCTAGTATATAATATACCCTAACTAATATTATAAATGCGAAAGTGAATTTATTTGTTTGTTACGCTTTCACGCTAGCACGGCTGAACGGATTTGGATGAAATTTGGCACATGGGTAGACCATGACCAGAAGGACATAGGCTACTTTTAATCCTAGATCGCAGACGAAGTGGCGGACAACAACTAGTACCTACATCATCAGACGCTGCTACTTACTCGTTTATGCAGGTGTTCATAAGTAGGTTTTTACGTCTCTAGTATTGTGTACAAGATTAGCATGTTGATACCAACATTTTTATCAGTTTATTTTGCAATGAAATGCGCGTTGTGTTCTGGCATACTTTACCAGAGTATGGGATTAAAATAGAACTAATCAATTCCTTTAAGGCCTACCTTTGCTCCTTTAATAGAAAAACACAAAAAGAAACAGTAAAGTCTTAGATTATAACATGTAAGAGTAAAATGTTAATATACTTACTTATAATAACACTGTTCTAAGTTTTTACCTACGACTAAAAGTGCACATATTAAGTAGATTACTTAAAACTTGACTATCGTTCTTCAAATATGTATCGTTAATGAATAATAACAAAAATATTTATTGCGAACAGCTGTATGATATTTCTGACAAAACCATGTCAAAGAACTTTGACGTCTTGTCAGTAATCTAAAATAATAGAATGTCTCTATGATAACTTTACTCTGGTTTAATACCCATTCGCGACGTTTCATTGGTAGAATACTAACTTAGAGCTGGAAATGTTAGAAACTCTGTGTGCCTTTTTTTTGTGCTGCGGTTTGTACTATAACAAACATACACACAATAGGTACGATTGCAAGTATTTACGACTGTACTCACGAGTTTTATTAATTGCCTGCCCAACATTAAGTAAAAGTATCAATCAACTGGAACTGGTCGCACGGCATGCGCTGTACTTGGGGTTTCGTTGGCTGCAACCATAGTCATCGTTTATACTAGTTTCTATCATAAATTAATTTGGCTTCACTGTGGTGTGTTCGAAAATACTACCTACACTGAGTTTTCCTAGAACGCAAAATAATGTTGAAGGATGGCACAAAAGGTGAAACAGATGTTTGACAAAAACCAGGTCTTTAAGCGACGATTGATTTGTTTGGTCAAGGAGTAAGCAATAACTAAAGTGGATTGGACCAAGGCTGCTCAACCTCAGCCCCGTGGTCCACGAAGTGGCCCGCAAACACATTTGAATTGGCCCGCCAAAAGCTATCAGCTGGCGACAGTCTTTTGAGAACAGATTTCAGGACTTCAAATCAGGTCTTAAAATATTTTGACTTGATTATATTATTGACCTCAAAGTTGCCAAATATTGATAAGTTGTTAGCCAATGATATTATATTAACAGATATGTTATACACTCACAAAACAACCGAAAAAAGTGTTCCGCGCAGCAGCGGCACATATACCCACGTTTCATTCATTTTACATTTCACTACAAGTAAAAACGTTACAATTGGAATGTTTTCGAGTCTTCACGATTGCACGCTTATAACATATCTGTTAATATAATATCATTGTTGTTATCATAATAACCTGTTCAAAGGTTTCAGTGAAGATTTCAAACTATGAGTAGGTAACTTAAAGTTTTGTTTAATTTTAAAGTTTCCATAACTGACTAGATGAACTGCTGGCTGACACGGAACCAAAATTATGGTCTACCTTCAAAATTGGTTAGGTAGCCTTGGTTAGACCAAATTTTTTATGTTTCTTACGCGATTTTTCCGCTAATTTTATGAATCATACTTCAGAGGTGGTCCCATATAAATTCTATTAACTTTGCTTGGGTAGTTTTTGAGTTAGCTTCAATAATACGATGTTTCCCACTTAGTCCATGTGGATGATGTTATAATAAATTCCTGTCACTGTTATTTACATAGCAGGTAGTGGTATTCTAATTCGTGTAGGGTAGATACCACAACTAAAAAGTGAATAATGAAAAACTTTTTACAAAAAATAACAACCGATTTCCAAATAAAACACCATAAAGGGAAATATAACTTTAATGTCGGAAGTCGATGGCGAAAACGAATATTCAAAACCTAAGACACCGGCTTCTAAAATTAAGAGCGGAAGCACACGGCGTATTTTGAACGCGCAGACGGCGCGCGTTTCAAAGTTTTTCATCGTCGTCCGAAGTCAAGTTTCAAGTCAAGTTCTTGAAATCGTCGTCGTCATTTTATTATAAGTAAGGTACTAGATCGAATTAGAATGTAAAACCTGTAAAGGATTCAGCCTGGACAGACCGCGCATCCCATCGCTATGGCATAACTCACTGACTAACAGAATCAAATCAATCACCACAAAACAAATAAAAACTAGTAAAAAAAAAAAAATTCACAACTATTCTCGATCACACATCAAGTCAGAGAAGTGTGACCATAGAAGTGACATTAAACCATGACAATTATGACATTTCTTTGTGCAGCCTCAGACCAAGTGTGCAGCATAATAAAAAAGCTAATGCATACAAAGTAAAGCCCTGTAATTGTTTCATATAATGTACATACTCTTCTGAAATAAAGTGACACCAGATCTGCCATTCCTCTTTTCGCATACGCAAATAATGGTAATCGCGTGATAAAAGGTATGATCCCGAAAAACGCTGCACAGTGCTGCCACATCTCTAGTCACCCCATACATTTCCTATAGGTTTATATGAGCAATATCGTGCAGCAATGTCATGCAGCATTACTGCCGTGCTCGGTATTTAAATTCATATAAATATAGACCATATTTTGATGACTTGCCTATTCAAAACCGGACTAGAAACCGGTCTGTCCAACGGGACGGAAATAAATGCATATATTAACGAATTCTTCAATCTTTAATCAATTATATTTATATCATTCTAAGTGTGGTGTATGTATATTATATTATTTTAGTTATCTTTATTTCCTTAATATAAACTCAGCTGTGTAAGGTCTTGGCGTTGACAATATACCTATCAATGGCACATCCGATGGTATTGAACCATTGCTGACGTGGATCTTATACTTCTGGAGTATACCCACGAAGGTGATAAATATAAACGATTTCGCTAAAGAGTCCCCCGGGCAGCGTCTGCGACCTGAAACGTAAAATATTTATAGAATATTAACATTATTAACAACTATGAAAACTTTATTTGTATGTGAGTCGTGATATGAGTATATTTTAACTCAAAATCATGACGATTTTGTCAGATGCTGCACCTTCTTAAACCTGAATTCTTTAAGACAAGGTACCCCGGGATAACCAACCAATCTAGCCTATTTCAGGCCACAATGATAGCACATAGAAGTGAAGATAATAAATTATGCTTTGCACTTGTTAATACAATCACAGTTGGTAGGAGCAATGCTAGTGAATATTGTATCCTTAATGTTATTAGTATGTCTTGATGGCACAAAATCAGAAATATAATGACATCAACCAATCGGCAACTTGTATATACACACAGCGACATTGCAAGCTATCCAGTTTACACCGCTCTCGCATTGTATAGGCTTTCTGTAAAATGCGTGGCCAGCTCATACTGGAACTGTGTAGGTGTACGCCAGCAATTTGTGACAGGTCTTAAACGGAAACATTTGTGTGTTTGAAGAAATCACAAAATTAAACAAAAGTTAGTAGATCGCTATGTAATCAATTTTATCACACGGTATTAAATCAGGAGGTTTTTGATGAAATCAAACATGCATCAATAATTTCAAAATTCGCCCAACTCGCAACTATGTAGCAATAAAAATCGCTTTGCTTGGAGAGGATTTGCATTTATTGGGGATCGATTAAATACATACCAATAAAAAAGCAGTTATAACAAACCCACTATTGCATTTGTAATAGTAGTTAGGATAAGCCTAAAAGGACTTTTTGGCTTATTTTGAAAACTGGCTCTTTCATACCAAAAGAATAGCCAACAGAATTTTATAGATAAAACTAACATATGGGATCTACTTGTCAAAAACTTATGGCCACCTACCTAATCCGAAAGGGTACATGTGTTCTGAATTTTTCAACATTCCACTTTCGTCGATGAATCTTTCAGGTTTAAATACATGCGGGTCGTCCCACAATTCTGTATCGAAGTATATATCGCCCATAGACATGAGTACTGTAGCACCTTTAGGTATTAAATACCCGTCAATCGAAGTATCACTTTGTAGTAGCCTCGGGCCCGCCATGGGAACTATAGGGTAATATCGATGCACTTCTTTTATGAACGCTGACGTGTATACAAGCCTGAAAAAGGTAAGTTTTCGTATAATATTAACATAATATTTCGGACACCGGCTCAAGGCGGCCACTATCAACAGACTAAAAAGCTACTGTACAGTGAACAAAGTGTACGCGTACGTGTAACGTATCTCTAGACTACAGGGTGGACGGCTGGCTTTTCGCGATTTCCGAGTCTTGGAGGTTGTAACACCGCCACCGTTAAGTAATCAGTATACCGAATATAGTTGTTATAGTTATTATCAGTGCGAAATTAGTTGCCGCCTTACAGGAGACCGTATTTTATTTGTGTATTACGAATTCCCCCCTGCTAAACCGGCTGGATCTTAAAGAGGTGGCTTGAATCTACATCGTACAATGTGCTACACAATCTGTGTGATGGAAAAGGCAAAAATGTATAGGACTGACATAAGCTATCGATAAGCTTATGTCAATCCTGTTGAAAGTCGATGTAGAAATACGAAACGCTTTCGAAGCGACACTTGTCTAGGCCCTCAGGTACGGCCGTACACTTTATTCTCTAAGCAGTTAAGGATTCGGTGCGAGGTTTATAGTCAAATGTATTAAAAATGATACTTGGCTCTACAAGAAATCTTAACTTTTTAAAGAGTCGTATAGGTTTTTCACGAATCGGTGAAATCGCTAAATCGCGAACAAAAAGCTTTTTTTCGTGACCGATTTTCCTGTCAACCGTCCGGAGTTAAGTCGGTAATAATCGGTCACCGACAAAAAGCAGCAAACAAAATTAACTGCCGTGTAATACTTAAATACCCCGTGTGCCTGTGAAGCCCTTTACCGTAAGCAAATTTTATTGATTAGTTTATGGTGTCTTTGTTTACATAAATGTTTGGTACACTCACCTGTCACTATCATTCCAACAAGGCGTTCTGTCTCCAATAACAGTGTCTATTTCCTTATATATTTTCTGTTGTATTTCTTGACATTTTAATGCCTTGAGAAAAGCAAAGCCGAGTAAGTTGCTACTTGTTTGAGAACCCGCAATTAGGAAATCTAAACATACTATTTTCAGCTGCTCCTCTGAAAATAACATAAACAACAATTAGCGTTTAATCAAATACAATGAGAAACAATTAAGTGGGTGCCTGTCATGTTGCTATTTCACAAATACAAGTTCCATAATCTTTTGATTCACATAAATAATTTAATTCCTAATCTACTGCTTTTCATAAAATCGATCAACGTTATACAATAATAAATTCGATTCGTTTCATTTTCTGGGTTCTTAGAATAATTCATCATCATCATCTGCTTAGCCTTTTCCCAACCAAGTTGGGGTCGGCTTCCAGTCTAACTGGATGCAGCTGAATACCAGTATTTTACATGGAGCGACTGCCTATCGCCCAGTAACTGGGTAATACGATACCTCTTGGCAAGACTGGTTGTTTGGTATAACTATCATGTCTGTTAATCATTGTATCATTTATCGAAACATTAATTGCTATGCACAATTGCACATTTAATTTCGTAGCTACGCAAAAAACAAGGATTTGCGGACACCAGCCCGATATAAGTACGATACACATTTAATTGTGACCACGTTTCATGGAACTGCACATATTATGGTGTAAAGATAAAATACGCTAGGGTCGCACGTGGTTTCTCGAAGTTATGACATTTGCAACCAGCTTTTATGTATTAATCAACCACAATTCGACGGTAACACAAAAATTTACGAGGATAAAAAAAATACGAAGAAAGACAACTTCGACGAAAGTATACTGCGATGCAATAATAATTATTGCATCGCAGTATACTTTCGTCGAAGTTGTCGAAGTTGTCGAATTCGGTGAGTTTAATATCGACAAAGAGGCAATTGCGGTAAATGTATGAGCGCGTTTTAATGGATCTCGACCATTTTCCTTTTATTTATCGGAAGGGTCATGAGTACTTGTTGTCAATTGACAACGAAACGCAAGTGTAAGCTTGGCGTGCTTCGGCAGAGTCTACCCTGACGTTCGTACGAGTCGATGACGGCGCTACGGTGACGTAGCGCAGCGCTCACTTTACCATCGGACATCGTACGGACAACAAGTGCCTATAAACTCGACGTTCCGTTTTGTAAATATTTTCAAGTTCAAATATAACCTAAAAATCAATAATCAAATTCAGACTTTTCTTCTCGCCCGCAACATACATTTACGCCCAGTAAAATGTTCGACGGTGAAGATTCCAGCTCCAATCGGCCCCCTGTCCAGCCATATTGAATAAGAAAAGAAAATAAGCACTGTTTTGGGAAATAAAAATGGAGGATTTCATTTTCGACAGTTACCCAATAAAGTAGACCGTCGGCAAATCAAGTCACTCACCTGTAAATGTTGGGTTTTTATTCGCATAAATCTCTTCTAGGAACAAATAAATAAAATCTTTTCCTTCCACTTCTTTATTTTTATGCTTTTCAATAGCTTCCTGAAACGAATTGTTCACTGTATAGATACCTCGTTTCTAAATTTGACAACAATGGCCGCACGAAATTTAGTATATTTTTATTTAGTTTAGTGATGTGGTTGTTTAAATGAATTTTAAGTTCACGGTTAATCGATTTCACAATTACAATTATTTCCGCGCATAAAATAGATTAAATGATTTTAATTTTGATAATTTCCGTTTATTTTTATTATGAAATTTGACTCCAAAGTTGAGTAGTTTCACTTTATATATAAAAAGTTTTTATAGAAAATAGAAATAAATTGATAGTTAGTATGTAAATAAGTTCAACTTAGGTCAATGATAAATATAAATTTCGACGAGATAAAAAGGTATATGACCAGATTTCTAAACGTTAACGAGGCAAAAGGAGTATGTAACGTAATACACGTTGTAATACACGTTGGGCGAGCCCGTTGCAGGTGGCGTTCTTTAGTTTCTGCCTACCCCCATGGGAAGAAGACGTGAGTTTATGTATGTATGTAAAAAGGATGGCAGTCGTTCGACGTTTTGTATGAATTCAAAAATCATCCCATGTTTTCGCTATTATTGATGAATATAGTATACTAGCTTCCGCCCGCATGGTATGTCGATAAAAAGTACCCTATGTCCTGCCCCAGGATGTGATCTATCTCCTTGCCAAATTTTGACGAAATCCGTTCAGTGGTTTAGGCGTGAAAAGGTAACTTACAGACAGACAGACTGACAGACAGAGTTACTTTAGAATTTATAATATTAGTATGGATTCGTTTTCTGGTGATCCACTGGGTGAAAAAGTGATTGTGGTAATATCTGAGGCGCCTTATTAATCAGCGACGCGCTGGTATCGCGTTCTATTCCTAGGCAAGTTCAATGTTATTACTTTTGGTTCCTGGGCACCACCTCGAGTGAAGGTAATCGTTAAAACAAAAAACGACAAAGATATTTCCTCATTTTTTGCGATGTTCAAATGTTGATTAAGATAAGTTTTATAGAGGTGAGATAAAGCATTGTAACGTTAAAGGTACCATTCTGTAGCCGACCGCAGGCAGCAGCAGAACGAGACGTGTCTGGTTTTTATGAAATACCTTCCGTAGAGCGACACGTCGGTTTTATAGAAATACATAGAAACCAGTCGTATCCTGGCGACACGTCGCCTGCTGCTGGCGCCTGCGGTCGGCTACGGAATGGTACCTTTAGACATCTTTTTCTAAAAGCTCACAAGCATGTATTTATTCCAAACAATCATTCAATTGTTTATATCGTAAAAAATCCAATGACTGAAAGAAAGATTTGTTCTCCTGAATTATATTTTTTAAATATTGCAAAGATTTCAATCATATTACTTACCAATAAGAGTTATTTTTAACTACACACGCAACAATAAGATTTCTAAAATATAGTGGGAAAACAAAAAATATTACCTACCTCAATAACTTTGGAAATTTCTCGATTCAGTTTAGTTATCAGTGAATAACCACTTAATTTAGGTATAATGAATCTACACCAAGGTATTTGATTTAACATGCCTCCAGCAACCGAGAAAGCCTTTCCTCGTTGCCTAAAAAGGTCCAATAAATGTTTCAGTTTGTCTTCTTTTATACGTTCCCCTAGAAGTAATAAATAATAAAAAAGTTATTTAAAATTCATTTGCCACGCAAGCGATTGTGTTTTTTATCCATCTATCTGATGTAAATACTATGCCAAAATCGTTGAAACCACTAACTTGCGCACGATGGCGCACCACCTCATTACAAAACGAGTTCTTACTTTAGTTTTTTTATTCGAAGAAGGATCTTAGTTCTCGTAAGACGTAACAACCATTTTCGGTTTTAACGCGCTCAAAAACCATGAAAATGAAAATCATGAAGAAAATAAATAAAAATAAACTAAAAAAAAAATACTTTTAGGATTCAGACCTTAGAGGAAAATCTGAATTTACAAGAACACCTTTTTTCCGTCTCAATTTTGGCATAATATTAGATTCCGAATAAAGCGCACACAGATCGGCAGTCAAATATCAATTATACTTTTTGGATTTATTCAGGGGGTCTAGAAAAAAAAGTTAAGAAATGTATTAGGTATGATAATTAGTTACAAACTTACAATTATGATTCTAATAGGGATTATAGCTGTTAACCCATATTTTACAGGAAAGTAATATCCGTTTGCGACAGTGTTCCTATTATGAGTGCATAACTTTCTCATATTATAAAACAACAGTTTTCTAGCTGCTGTAAAAGAGCGGGCTACGGGGAACCAATTTCATGCAAGTGTCAATAATATAATCCCTGTTGCATGTTTTTATTGATGAAGCCCACGCAAAAATGAGGAAGTTACAATCGAAATATTCCGCGAGACAATCGTTATATTCATACCTGTACCTAGTGTTTTTAATCAGTCAAACCAGTTACACTTTACGCATTATGACAGGTGTCAATATCGCAGTCGCTTTTGTTATCAGTTAGTAGGTACACTTACCAGCCACGTACTTCCATAGAACATTTATCACAGATTCACTCAGTAAATTTACAAAATTTATAGGCTTGCTACTATTTTCCTCTATATATTTTAGTAATTGGGACAATTCATTTTGTATCTCCGTTTCCATTACAGTTTTACCATAGCCAACGTGTTTTAAGTTTTTCACTGCAAACTGTCTATGTATCTTCCATATTTCACCATTGGCAAAAGTTATACCTAGAACATTAAAATATAATTAAGAATATCATTGTAAGAACCTACATATTTTAAATGTGAATCGATCTTTTTCTTTCTTTCTTACCCATGTTTTTATTTCCAAGACATCTTAATCGTGAAAAGAAGTTATCTGGTCTAGCATCAAATTCTTTGCCATAAAATACTTGACGGACATTCTTCTCACCAAACACGACTATTAACAGTTCTGTGCTCATTTTCATGCCTAAAACATTTGTAGAATATTGTCTGGATAATTCTAAACATGCTCGCCATTCAGATCCATATTTTTTTGACATTCTTTGCAAAATACCGCTACTTCCGATGAATGGATACCATACTGGACCTGAAATAATAATAAAACAATAAGTTCTGCAATAATTATACAATGCCACAGAAAACACTACAAACTTTTTTTTTATGAATTAAGCACATAAGGTGGATTTCACATTCCACAACAATAATGACACAGCTCTTGAACTCAGTTTAAATGTGATGATCGCGTTCAGTTTCATTGGTGAAACTGGCACTAAATGATACCTCAAGAAACGGACTACGACTTTATTTCCAATCCCTTAAATCTCCTAAAGAGATACACACTAATTTAAATATTACCTAAAGGATTTTGAAATTATCTCATATTTTTATATCTGAAATACGTCATTCTTAATTTCTTGCCAAAAGCCTCTGACCAAATAAAAAACCAAGACAGAGCGCTGTCAACAGTGAGGTGAGGCCGGTTTCGTAAACATGACGTGTGCACTTAGTGAGGAGTAGTTTGACTGTAAATGGTTATAAATGTGTGCGTGTGAGCGTATACGCACAGAACGGAGGAGATAATTTTGGCATGCTTCACTGTATTGTTCGCGCTTTGTCTTGGTTTTTATTTGGCCTGAGCCAAAAGCATAAATTAGAATGTTCATATCTCTAACGTAAGAAATGATGGGTTTTCTATATAAACTTTCAACATATGTGATATAGGTTCCTAATGGATTATTTTTAAGACAATAGCAGTCTGTCTGTCCCCGGGATCAAAGAGGAGGTTTTTAACGAGATTTTTTATTTCCTTTTTCTTTTGGTTATTACTTTGGACTGTCTGTCATGGACTGTCTAGTAATATAGATGACATAATATTTTATTAATTTTTCATTTCAATTCTATAATTATTTAATTTCCTACCTGTAGTGTATCTATTTTAATGGATATGTAAATGATATGTTGTCTCACACACACAAGGTCAGGTAGCTGACACTAATGTCAACTGTCAATCACGACGGATGGCGGGACAGCAGACGTGGAGCGTACCGAGAACTAGGACCTTGGATGTGCTGCTGAGCCTGTGTGTAAACGTAATAATAGCTCTGTTATAGAAATAAACAGATACTACACTACCCATCTCCCACATTGGTGTCCCCTCAGAACATCATGAGTTCGAATCAAGGGAGCGATGGGACAGTTTCAAGCAGTGATACCCCGGGTTTCGATGTTGACCGTGTTGGAGTGCGGGTACCGCAATTTTACCCAGAAAACCGGCGTTGTGGTTTGCGCAGCTAGAAAGTCAGTTCGCTCTTGCAAACATAACGGTAGACGCCACCAAGTTCCACCACGCAATTGGAAGCCTTGACCCGATTTATACGTACGAGGTTGAGGACATCATCACATCTCCAGCGGCACCAAACAAATACGAGCGGCTAAAAACGGAGATGGTGAAAAGATTGTCTGTTTCTACGATACCTGCGCCATCTAACGGGACTGAGTGTGCCGGAGGAATTTTTGCGCACCAACTGGGCCAGCCGTTTGCCCAGCAGCACGCAGACAACAACCACCAGACAATCACCTCGCAAGCCAAAGTGAGCCTGGAGGAAGCGGCCGAACTTGCGGACAGAATTCAAGATGGTGACAGCAGGTAGCGGCGTGAACAACTTGAATGGACAGATCGCAGAGAAGCTAAGATTAGGGTTACGCCGCGACTTCACTTGGCGATTTATATTTGCTAATATAACAAGGGCGATAATAGATGTGGATTTTTTTATATTATAACCTGGTTGTTGATTGCAGGAGCCATCGCCTCATTGACAACCATACTAAGGTTTCCACCCCGGCTTCGCCTGCTCGTCCTTCTGATTATATCTGATGAGATTCTTAGTGACTCCGCACCGCATACACTCACCGCACCGCATACACTCACATCCTACGGGAATTTCTCGATATCACCTATCCACATGATCACCTTACTATCAAACACAACACGGTATACCGGTGTAGGTGTAGATCGAATGCGGTGTACATTCGAACTACACCTGCACCGGTATGCTGATCGTCCCTCAGGTTGAGCCCTGATAAATTGAAAATAGCAAAGGGGTAGTTGGAATGTATGTTGCTGTGTGGTAGTTGTCGCTTAGAATCACCTTAATCGTCACCTCTTCATCTTGTAGTACCGAAGAAAAATTATGGCTGGCGCCCTTACGGCGATTATATTGTATAATGCTGTTCGGCCCAATAACCAATCCGCCACATGCAAGACTTTGCTTACAGCCTTTCTGGCTGCTCTATTTTATCGCAAATCGACCTTGTGAAAGCGTTAAGCCAAATGCCGGTTAACCCTGATGACATCCCGAAGACAGCTGTCTCGACTCGGTTAACCCTGATGACATCCCGAAGACAGCTGTCTCGACTCCCTTCGCATTATTATTCGAATTTCCGTTCATGACGTTCGGACTTCCAAATGCCGCGCAAACGTCCCAGCGCTTCGTGGATGAAATGCTCAGAGGTTTGGACTTCAGCTATGCTTATTATTATTCTTGATATTTTCGAAGAATTTATATAGTTATTATAATTATTAAGTATGGTTTTAATATCTTAGGATAATAATATATATTTTAATACACAATTATTTTAAGTATCTATTTACGTTGATTTATATAGCTTTAATAGTTTTGGACACGTTTTTTACAGAAATACCTCTAAAATTATGAGAAAACAACTGATAAAAACAGAAAATGACAGAGATGTATCGTCGCAGTGTGAAAACGACCAATCAGTAATCCCATCGGACACATGGCTAGAAAGAAACAAAGAATTAAGAGGATGATGCTCGGTGGTGTTGGTTGGCTGTATTGAATTATTTTTTATCCTTACGGTTGGTGCTCACAAATTATCCTCGTTGTTTTAAAACCTTTGAAAAATACTACGGTTAACTCGAAACTAAAAATATCGACGAGACCGATCGAGTCTAATTACAACAATACTAGTCTTTGGGTTATTTAAGGGCGCTCGTTCGCGAGTGAGACCGAGACAGAAGACGGAGACGCGAGACGATCTCCGCCCCGAACCAGTAGTATGGCGCGGCTCGCTCGAAAAGCTGAAAATGCTTATAGTTATTTTTTTCCGCGCTGCTTAGTAAGCTCAGAGTGTCATTCTACACAAGGGTAACCCTGAGTAAGAATGAAATTATAAAAGCTGTGTACACAAATAAAATACTATTATAAAATACGAGGCAAAATACTTTTTATATTATTTTGAGTAATATTATTTTAAGAGTTTGTGTATGTATGTTATGGGTTTAATAAGTGCCTGAAATAAATGATATTTAATTAAATTTAATTAATTTTACTTACAATTATAATTATTCTTATTTGTCTACTATAATATCTCTTAAATTTCTAATAAACAGCGTAATTTAATTATTTTGTTTGTTGACGGCAACTAGAACCTGGAGTCTCTCCAAAGAGTTCTCACCTGGAAGTGAGAACTCTTTGGAGATAATAATACGTCTCACTGCTCTTCTTACCCAAACCCAATCGAGTTCGATTCCTAGGCAAATTAACACAACAGTGGATTTCGAGACTAGCGTACCATTCAAAAGTTTTTCGTATCAGTGTGTTCGCGATAACCTCATTCGACTATGGTTTTCGATTCAATGTGTTTTCTAAGTTGCGTGCCACTCTCAAAGTTTTTCGACAACGTCATTCGAATCATCAATTCACTCCCTTACTTGATAACTTGGCTTTCCATTACAATGTAGATTAATAACTTTCAACAATACAACTGACTTCAACGACTGAATCGACAATAGGTACCGTTACTGGTTGAACAGTCTTTCATTTTTGGTCTCGGGCCACAGTAGGTACACCAGCGAGACCGATACATTACCTAACAGCATCTATGGCAGATACGAACACAAAACAAGTTTCAGAGACTCCTAACGCCACCTTTCAAAAAGTATCGGCACTACCGAGACGCGACTCAACCTACACTCTCTTAGTTCTTGAACACGACCAACACTATTTCAGAATCAAAGCCATGGACAATCATCGTTATTTCTATATTAACTTACAATTTTCGTAATTAAGCCTCCTAACTTAATGATTAATGTAATTAAGGGCCATTTTCAGAGTCCAGGTTGCCGTGAAACTATCTACCGAATCAATTAAAAACGGTAGGTACAGGATTTGAGTGACATGATCTGTGAAATAATTTAACCGAATCTTTTCGGGAAATGATGAAACAGGTCGAGTATTAATAATAATGAAACTGGTTGGAACCAGTTATATTGCATCAAATTTTTGACTCGTTACAAAAAGTTACACAGTAAGTGAATTGCAATGAAACTACGTCATTCAAAATCACAATGGACCATTAAGGTAGTGTTACAAACACAACACAGAGTGCTAAGTAGATAGGTATGTACAAGACCTACAAAGCGTCCTTCCATGAAATATAGTGTCAAGATAGAAAGATAGTGTCATCTTAACATAATTATTGCGAATCGATCCGAATTTTGATGTGAAGTCTATTAATTTAAAAATCGGTAGTTCGTGTTTTCATCTCTTTGTGGGTAATTTATTAATTATTCAAGCTTTTTACCCGACTGCGGCAAAGCTGAAACATACACTACATACATACACGTGAACACAACCCTCCTTGTTGTGTTCATCTGTATGTATGCATGTGTGTTCGTCTCAATGCTATCGTAACTACTAAAAGGTTGAACCGATTTTGATGAATTACATCTCGACCATTAGGTCTGATATTGAATTTACAATACGAGGCATGCCTTTTAAGTTCTGTCGTTTCCATATTTCCCGGCAATTTTGATGAATTACATCTCGACCTAAGACGCATTAGGTCTGCAGGCGTAGCATGAGCACCGTTTTGTCGACGTAAGAGTAGACAAAAATGACTTTTCCTGTAGACAGTAGACAGTACGAGACGGCAGCAAAGTAGAAAGAGTCAACTGCACTTTTTACGAAATTCACTCTTTTACTTAATTCGACTCAGAATTCTTTGTTTTATCATAGGATTTATCAGTTGTCAGTGTGATTTTGACAGTAAGGATAGAAAACTTTCTTCCGAAATAGTCTACATATAAAAGACCTAGACAAAGATCGTTAGAAATGAAAGACAAAATGACAGATTGTAGAAAGATTTCTACAGTGGATGTCAAAAATGAAGAAACGAACTGTCACTTTGTATAGAAAAAGCTATGTCTATTCTTCGTAGAGATAGAAAGCGCCATGCTACGTCTACAGATATTGAATTTATAATACGAGGCATGCCTTTTAAGTTCTGTCGTTTCGATATTTCCGGGCAATTTTGGATTTGGAACTGTTCTATATTCGAATGTGTTTAAATTTGGAATCTCAAAACAGTTGAAAGTATCACATCTGCTTTCCGACGATCACAAGGCGGCCCGCGTCAGATGGTGTAAGAAAACTCTGCAAAGGTTCAACCGAGGACAGTCAAATCACGTCTACGATATCATCAGTGGTGACGAATCTTGGATCTATGCCTACGATCCTAATTCCAAACAACAATCTACAATCTTGGTCATTCAAGACGAGCCAAAGCCGACTAAAGTTGTTCTTTCTCGAAGCACTTCAAAGAAGATGGTGGCCACGTTCGTTGGAAAAACCGGCCATGTTGCGACTATTGCACTTGAAGATCGTAGAACGGTTAACGCAGAGTGGTATACCACAGTTTGATTACCACAAGTCATCGCCGAACTTCGAAATTCTAACTCAAAGCGACGCATCATCCTGCACCACGACAACGCAATCATACAAAGCGCTCGTCAAACGATTGAGTATTTGAAGCAGGAAAAAGTAGAAATTCTTGACCATCCTCCTGACCTAAGCCCTAACGATTTCCTTACATTTCCTAAAATTAAGAAAAGTCTTCGTGGTCAAAGGTTCCAGTCCGGTGAAGAAGCAGTCGACGCTTTCAAGTCAGCCATTTTGAACACCCCCACTTTAGAGTGGAATAAATGTTATAATAACTGGTTTGAGCGAATGGAAAAGTGTATTAAGCTACGTGGTGAATACTTTGAAAAACAATAAAAAGTACTATAAGGTTCTAGTTGTGTTTTTTTCTTCAAACGACAAAACTTAAAAAGGCATGCCTCGTACAATACAAATCTGACCTTTTGCGTCTCAGGTCGAGATGTCGTTAGATTTATTCTTTACTAGCTTCTGCCCGCGGCTTCGCCCGCGTGGTAAGTCGATAAAAAGTATGTCCTTCCCCAGGATGCCATCTATCTCCTTGCCAAATGTTGTCAAAATCCGTTCAGTGGTTTAGGCGTGAAAAGGTAACATACAGACAGACAGACCGACAGACAGTTACTTTCGAATTTATAAGTGTCACTGGGAGTAACATTAAAATTTAAAAAAATCTACATGGCTGATTTTTAACGTATGTTTAAAAAATAAACTTCCCTACCCTATCGAGTGGGTTATCAAAATGAAGTAATCTGAAAGGTGATTACAAAAATATATAAAAAATATATTTTAAATGTAATTTGGAATGAGAAATGATAAAACAAATAAAGGTTTTATTCTCTTTTCAATTACGTAGGTGCTTTGCAGTCGGGTTTTTTAAATTACTTCTTTATAATATTGTTATGAGATCTTCGACCTTGGCCTTGACTAAGGACCTAAAAATACGAGCCGTGCCCAGAAGTACAGATTCTGTATCAAGCCCTTGTTCCAGCTGCCTAAGGAGAGCCTTCTCAGGTGTTGGTCGAGGTTCTTGGTTTTTTTTTTACATACTTACGGTACCTACTCAATCAATCTGCCTAGCCTTTTCCCAACTATGTAAGGGTCGCCTTCCACTTACGGTACCTACTGAATTTTATAATTTTTATTGCTAACTTTTTTAATGAAGTACCTATATTCTTAATGGCATGAATATTTACTTCGTGAAGTATAATAATTATTATTTTAATTATTGTGAATGTGTATTTTCTTTTTCTTATTTAACACCATTAGAAGCTCAAAGTACAGATTCTGTATCAAGCCCTTGTTCCAGCTGCCTAAGGAGAGCCTTCTCAGGTGTTGGTCGAGGTTCTTGGTTTTTTTTTTACATACTTACGGTACCTACTCAATCAATCTGCCTAGCCTTTTCCCAACTATGTTAGGGTCGCCTTCCACTTACGGTACCTACTGAATTTTATAATTTTTATTGCTAACTTTTTTAATGAAGTACCTATATTCTTAATGGCATGAATATTTACTTCGTGAAGTATAATAATTATTATTTTAATTATTGTGAATGTGTATTTTTTTTTTCTTATTTAACACCATTAGAAGCTCAGTGCTCAACTTCGTTATAGAAGGAACTCGTTTGAAAAATTGTATGCTTCTAGAACCGGACCCATGCTGTCACTGACCGATTTTTTTAATTTTATTAAATAGATTATTATGAAGATCCAGATGGTTTGTATAACAAATTACCTTTCACCAAAATTCTCGATACGAACAAAATAACCATTTGAGGAAAATGTGCCGTTACTTTTTATAGCAATTTTTAATACGGTTAATTTATCGATACCTAGCGGCTTAACGTTTGGACAAATAAAATAAATTAATCTTCTATAAAATAGCTTCACTCTACCAACAGCAAATAATTAACAGTTTATTTCTAATTAGGTATCTCAGCATAAAGAAGAATATATTTATTAAATAATATTACACATGATACCAATACAAATATAAATTTATCGTAAATACTAGCTTTTGCCTGCGGATTCGTCCGCATACAGGTCGGAACTTATCCCACATTGTTACCGGGATAAAAAGTATTCTATGTCCTACCCGTGTACCAAACTTCCGTTCAGCCGTTAAGGCGTGAAAACGTAAGAGACAGACAAATATTACTTGAGAGATTTACTTTCGCTTTTATAATATTAATATATAGATTTATTTATGTATTTGTAACTTTCACTTTCTTTTTGTATGGATAATTACTAAAAAGCCAGTCAAGTGCGAGTCGGACTCGCCAAAAAAAACACGTTTCTTGTATGAAAATAAAATAAAGTTAAAAATTAAAGGCCCCTCGCCTTTAATTTTTAACTTTATTTTATTTTGGGAAACCCTAAAAGATTAAAAGTGTCGTGTTAAAATATTGTACTCTGTTACTGAACCCTTTGTGTGCGAGTCCGACTCGCACTTGGCTGGTTTTTTTGTCCAGATAACTGAAACCACTAAACGAAGAATATTTTCCATCTTGAATTTAAAAAATCGCTAATATAAATTTTGTTTCATAATTGTAATAGGAGTTACAGTTATTTTTTACAATTGCAGAAAATCACCCATATTTTTAGTATTTGTTGATTATATAAAGTTTATGGCACATGAATGATATAGAGAAGTTTCAAATACCTAACTTGTTTAGTTGTTGCGATAGAGCTCGTTTAAAAATTGTCTAAAACTGACAGCTTTTACGGCCCGCTATTTCTCCATTTTTGAAGATAAAAATAAAAATAAATATATTTGTACTCTACTCGACAAGTTAAAAAAAATAATGTTTATTTTATGTAAAACGTTTAACTTTATTTCATTTTTATTATTTGTTGTTATAGAGGCAATAGAAATACACAATCTGTGGAAATTTCCATTGTCTAACTATTACAGTTCATAGACAGACGGACGGACAGACAGCAGAGGCTTAGTAATAGGGTTGCGTTAGGCACCCTTTGGGTACGGAACCCTAAAAACTAGAAAAGAACACACATCAAACCAAATTACTCTATATTGTTGCTATGTAAACGGTAGCACCGTTAGATATCCAAAACGTTCACTTCCCTGCACGACACAATGTCACAAAGACATAATACAATTTGTAGCCATGCCGTGGAATAACTACTTCCAAGAATTTGATGTTTGCTGATCTTAGTGTATTTTGATAAAACGATGGACATAATCATTAGACATTGGATTTTATGCATTTGTATGTTTGCATATGCAAATGCATCTCTCTAATTACGACGTTAATGCATATTTTAGCCTTTTTTCCCAATCGTGCATATTTCGTTTAGTAGCGGGAGGTACGTATTGGGAGCCTACATCAACTGCACATACCCTGCCTAAACAGGTATCTCCAGAACAGGAGTATAATAAATAGATTACTTAATTGTATATTGTCACAAAATCTATGCATAATTTTAAGAATATTTCGCTGTTTTTGTACCCTCTTTATAAAAATTGAAATGGTTTTTTGGTTTTGTATTGTGCATATTTCGGCCGTTGTGAAGAGTTTTAGTGCATATTTCCGCCTTTTTTAGTGCATATTTGCATGTATATTTTGGCACTTTGTAAGTGCATATAATTCGATGTCTACTAATCAGGAATGATGGTTAGGATTTGCAAGTATGTTACGCATAGTTCGTTTTACAACGTGTCTGAATTAGCAGGATAAAATTGAATCTTTCCTGTTCTTAAACATAACTCAAGTAGGTACTAAATTTGATAACTTAGATGATAACGCACATGCTAACTTTAAAAAAATATATTATTGTGTACAATTTCTAACAGTACCATATTATCCTAAATAAAGAAACAAAACGCGGCTTAGTATGGCACAAAAATATTTTTTGTCCCATTTAATAAATTCCAATCAATCAACAAACTATTTTTACTTTAATAAAATAACTTACCCGGTGGAAACTTCTTTGGCTTTATAGTAGAGATAAACGCATACAAAATCAATGTGACCATGAACAGTAGTAGAAACGTAGTGATCATTTTTAAAGATCGATATTTTTACTGTGAGCACAGTGTATAATACGCGCGTGGTATAAATATCCACTGGCCTACTCGGCAACCGAAACGCAACTGTACAACGCGGACAGAGAGCGTCAATTTTTGTACGAAGGATTTACGTTGGGTGATGTCCTTGTAGTGTGATCACATAACTGTTCAATGAATGTTATTAAATGAGACACGGTTGTTTGAATGAATCTATATCTATGTAAATTTTATGAAATAAAGTCGCTTCTCGTATTTGTCTGTTTGACCGCGTTGTTCTTCTAAACTATGGAACGAATTTTGAAGCGGTTTTCACAATGATTTACACAACTTATTCTTCTTATAATCTTACATTAAAAATATACATAAGTATATTAGAGAAATCTCGATGTTTTGTCAAGACGTAAAAACCATGGGAAACGGGCGGGCGCTAGATTATAATAAAACTAAAAGTAACAATAACCAAAAGGTACAAGAACGTTACGCATATTGTTTTTAGGGTTACGTACGTCCGAATGAAAAAACGGAACCCTCATAGGAGCACATGTCTGTCAGTCTGTCACACACAGCCATTTTGTTCCGAATCGAATGGACCAATTAGATTGAAATTTGGTACAAATATCTATGAATTCTGTGACCCAAACACGAACGAGTAACGGTAATTAATTAATTTCGAAAACAGGGGCGCTTTTGGGCGGCAAAACTGAAAAAGAAAAAAAGTTTAGCAAACTGTAGAATAGAATAGAATACTCTTTATTATGTAGAAATAGTACGCGGCACAATGGGCGCGGCTTATCGCTAAAAGCGATATTTTACAGAGAACCTTTGAATGGATTAAAGTAAGAAGGAGAGACAATTCTGCAGGTAGTCAGTGGTGTCCATTTGTTATACAATAAAGGGTAGTCTTTAAACGAGTGTCTGTAAATTAAAGTTTTAGGTGACAAAAATAATTCATTTACGTTATAAGTATTAGGTACTAAGTGAGCGACTGACTGCGAGTGACGAGAAATCAACAGAACACCAACTTACAAACACTACTTTGAGTTACTTAAAATACAAAATGAGAAGCTTCATAATATTTGAGCGACCAAATATTTTATTGAGTGTCAACGTTACGTCCTGCATTTTTTTCAATATTTGGCAATGATTTATTTTAAATTTCTGCGAGCAACTTGGAAGTACCTACCGGTTGGTCACAGTTCTGACCTAACCTATTTCACCCACGCGATTACCGGTAGGTAGTTATTTTCATTAAAATTGAGAGGAAAAATCGTCTCTATCTCTCTATTGAAGTTGTCCTCTCTGTATTTCTAGTCGCTCACTTAGTAATTTAGTTGCACGGCTAGAATTTTAATATCTGAAATGGATTTATCACAACCCAGTTTTTGTAAGCTCGTTCTGGATTTTATTATTAATCAATAGTCGTCGTTACTTTAGTTAATTTTTCGCTTACTGAAATTCATACCGCTATTATATATTAAAACAGTAGGTATCTCATCATCAGTCGCTAAGTTTTTTTTATTCGATCGTTTTATAATTCACCCCTACAATAAATACATACATTTACCTACCCTTAAAATGTATAGTGTCCCAAAAATTTATCAAAGTTTTTATGGAGTTATACCCGAAAATAATATTGAGTTTGAGAGATTAAGCTGTATGGTATGAATACCTTTGCTCCTCACTTACCAAAAAAGAACTAAAATAAATACATGGAACGTAATTATTTGTTGCGGAAAATAAAGTTGCCGTATTGCGCGTTTTTAAAATTTAACTGATTTTACGAGTCTGGCTGCATTACTTTAGGGAGATATTTTCGTCTGCGTCAGGATGACTGGACGAAGAGAGATTTTGGAAGTTTGAGCAATACCAAGTTTTAGTTCCTATTTGGTACCAGACATCAAATAATTGGTACCTCGCTAAAGAGGGAAAACTATTACGAGGAAAGTGGCCAGCCATTATGACTTCAGAATGGCTGGACCAAGCGGGCACCTCGAAATTCAAATTCAAATTCAAATTAATTTATTGGTGTGATTATTAATAAAAATTGGTTCCTCAAAAATCTACCTTATAGGTGTACACTCTTTTACGTCATTGTCATCATCATCAATTAGTAACTATTATATTAAAACAATAATCAACATAATAAAATAAAATAATTACAACGAAACACATCAATAACTTAAAACAGAGAAAACAAGCAAACATAAACAATTGATTATAAATAATGAATGGAAATGGAAATAAATATAATTGTCAAAATTAAATAAATATCAATGTCAAATAACTTACTATTTGTCATTAAGGAATTCGTCAATAGAATAATAACATTTTTCCAATAATAAATGTCTTAATTTATTTTGAAATTGAATAATATTTAAGTCCTTAATTCCATTAGGCAATTTATTAAATATTTTTGGGGCCATGCAAAGTATGCTTTTGTCCATCAAGGCGGTCTTTGATGGTCGAACGCATAATTGAATTGAAGACATGAATTATAGACATTAATTATATTAGACAAGTATATACTTGTCTAATGATTTTATAGCGATATTCTGATGCTTTTCTGAATAGATGCATGTTCTTTTTAACAAATAAAGCTGTCTCAAATATGTACAAGCAAGGTAAAGTCATTATTTTTAACGATACAAAATAAGGTTTGCAGCTATCAGTTACTTTTAAACCCGTAATAGCTCTAATGCATCTTTTTAGCGATTTGAACACCATGTCTTTATTGCAGGAGTTACCCCAAAATATGACTCCGTAGCGTAGTATAGAGTCGACATACCCATAGTATGCAGTGACTGCCGCTGCTTGATTGACTACTTTCTTTAGGTTATACAAAGCAAAAGCAAACTTACTAATTTTTTTAATTAATATTGTAGTCTGTTGTTTCCAATTAAGTTGATTGTCGATTGTTAAGCCTAAAAATTTTGTATTTGCAACTTCTTCAATTTCTTCATTATTAAATCTTATATTTAGTTCCGAATTAGCTACTCGTTGACGAAAATTCATAATTTTTGTTTTCTTTAAATTTATAATCAAGTTGTTATGTTCTAGCCAGTTAACGGCTTGTTGCAATGCATTGACTATGTCGGCTTCGAAGTCTTTATTATTTTTGTCAAGTTTAACAATAATAGTACTGTCGTCAGCAAACAATGTCATAGGATAGGGTATGTTCTGGGGAAAGTCATTTATATATATAAGAAATAATAAAGGCCCTAGCACACTGCCTTGGGGCACTCCGTAGGATATTTTTCGTTCTTTAGATATGTATTTAATAACGGTTTTATTTAATTTACAAATTTGACTTATTTCTGTACGTTGTGTTCTATTTTTTAAGTAAGATTTTACCAGTGACAAAATGTTTCCCCTTATCCCATACGCATTTAACTTGCTCAGCAGTATATCATGGTTGACCAAGTCAAATGCCTTGGTCATATCCATATATATTGCTGATATTGGGACTCTCTCATTCATGTTGGCAACGATAACATTAAGAAAGTCATATATTGCCATATTTATTGAATGATCTTTCCTAAATCCTTTTTGTTCATTCACAAATATATTATGTTTGTTGAGGTATCCGTCTATGGACCTGTAGATCCATTTTTCGAATATCTTGGATATTACCGGAATAAGAGCTATTGGCCTGTAATTCTTAATGTCTTTCTCATCGTATTTTTTAAATAAAGGTTTTATGACAGTGGGTTTAAGTTTATCAGGGTAGGTTCCAGACTCAATGCTTAAATTAATTATGTAGCTGAGAGGATCTGATATTATTTCTGAAACAAACTTTAGAACCTTTGTTGAAATATCATCGTATCCTACACTTTTTTTATTTTTTAAATCTTTTATAATTCTATTTACTTCATCTGGTGTTATAGGGGCTAAAAACATTGACTGTGCAGATAAATTTATTATATTGTCAGTAGTCAGTTGTGTCGATGCAATAGAAAGTTTTTCTGCTTGGCTTATGAAGTAGTCGTTAAAGGTATTTGCTATGTCTTTGGGTGTAGTGAATGTAACTCCGTCATAATTTATTTCTTTTATATACTCTGGTGGTGAGTTACTTCTATTTTCATTTATTATTTTCCACGTCATTTTCGGTCTATTATATGCTGTCTCTATTTTATAATTATTCTTTGACATATGTTATTCGTATTTCAAAAAGCAAAAAAAAAGTTACACCTAAAAGAAATTTTACATGTTATCTGGAGCACGTTGATTTCACCTAGTTGCAGGCGTTATAAATCTTTTCATTAAAAATTATTACCTCGTTGGAACCTCCACATATGTTTTTCTGAGATTTTTTCTATAAGCCAAAAATAAGTTACACCTACAAGAAATGACGATGACCATTTATGCCCTAATCGATAACAGCCAATCCATATTTTAAGGTATCCTTCATTTATCAAACTAGATTTAAAGTATAATAGTCTAAAGTCAATCAAAGCCTATGTTTAAAATTGAATAAGAATAAATATTATTTGTAGTTCCAGTTACATTTTCGATTTAATGGCGACGATAAGTGACAGATTACAGTTCATTTCGTTCATTCGGTTTATGCGATTAGATTAGTGGTAGGAGTATTCCTTATTTTTGAGGTACAGGAGATAACCATGGAGGCCACCATATTATTTATTTATTTATTGATATGGCACTTCAACCAACGCACTAAAACATACACAAATAAAAATCACATACAGTTTAAGGTATTGTGAATTAGTCACATACAAAAGTGCACAGCACTATCTATAGAACAACATGCAACATATTATTAGTGATAGAGTATAGATTCATATGTTCTTTTGTAGGTATAGTATTTTTTCCGAAGCAGATTCTTGTTGTGATTCTTAATTTGTGGGTAAAAATAATTATCTGTCTGAAAACTGATATTAGTTGTCACTCGCTCATTCACTCACTTATGTCACTCGTCGCCATAGAAACTTACTGTTACGTTCAAACGTTGAGCTCTTTGGTGTGTTATTGTTTGTTTGTTTATTTATTGTTTATTATTATTATTATATCATTTATTTCAGGCTACGCCCATAGTGTTAGTAACAATGGTCTTAAAAGCGAGTGTTAGTCAACATACAAGTTTTATACATTCGTGTGGAGTTTCATCCAATGTCGCAGCATTGGAGACTCCTATCTATCTGCGAATAAACTCAAGATAGCGTTAGTACTGCCACGAAGACGAGCAAGCAGAGAAGCGCTTCTTTTTCGTATGATGGCCGCAAAACCATCTAAACACTTAGCCGCACATTTTTTGCACTTTAAGCTCGATATACACATTCTTGAAAGCGATATCTCATTGACGATTTTGGTTTTATTACTGGACTTACGATACGTGTCAGTTTATCGGTAATTGGATACGATATTGCGGTGCTCTGATGATTCAAATCGTACATCACTGTTTCGGTGAATCAAATGTGTTTTACGCGTGCAACGTAGTTAGAGACGTGCATTCAGTGAATTATCCGCGCAACTACAAAGCATCTTGATGGAAAATAACATGACGTGTTGGATCATTCAGTCTCCTTAAAAATGGCTAAATGGTGCTGATCCACGCATTTTGTTGGGACTGCCAATACTACTTCGTCTGTGGGACTGCCCATCTCTTCACTTCAAAAACGCTGTTTGTGAGAGATTTGTTTTACTTTCCTTTACACTGATCGCCTTAATAGTATGTGGAATTATTCGATAAGTTACAAGCATCTGGTAGACCCACTCCAGATGTTTTTAGCTATCCTAAGCCAGCCTCTCCCCCAGAGACGTGCCTAGCGATCGAGGTGTATCTAATAGGATCGTTTGATTTTCATAGCATAGTTTGATTTCATTCTGCCTCTCCCAGTCTTGGTACATTTTAAGCTGGTCCCAGCCGCTGCCGAACCTAGTGGCGAGTCATGCCACATAATGTTGATATTTATGTTGCTAAATCTAGATTTAGCAACATAAATATCAACATTATGTGGCATGACTGCAAAAGCGCAAAGCGCCAAAGCGCTAAGTAAAATAGAAACGACTTTTGCTAAACTGCCACACAAGTAATAATGTAGTTCAGGTAAATCGACTAATAATGTATTTATAAATAAAATAGAGAAACGTAAAAATGCTAAAGCATTGTCAAACATGAATTTACAGTGAGCACAATTTAAACCATGACTACCTACATATGAAAAAAGCAACAAAATTTGTATTGCTAAAGCGCCAAAAAAGTGCTCAAATTGACGCGAAAGGCTTTAGCCATTTTACCTTTACACCTTTGATATTATTTTTTAATACAGCGGCAACAGAAATACACAATCTGTGTAAATGTCAACTGTTTACTTATTACGGTTCTTGAGATACAGCCCGCTGACATACAAACGGACGACCAGTGGAGGTTTAGTAATAGGGTTCCGTTTAGTATCCTTAATTTACGGAACCCTAATAATGATATAATTACGGTTCCGTTCCGGTTGTACTGTTCCGTTCCGTTTTTGTTCAGTAACGAATTTCGATTTAGGTAACAATTTGGCTTAACCTAGTAGGGCTTGACTAGTCAAGCCCTACTAGGTTAAGCCAAATTAAGCCAGTTTAGCAAAAGTCGTTTCTATTTTACTTAGCGCTTTGGCGCTTTGCAGTAGTGCTCGTAAATATTTTCGTATATAACGATGGGTCAGCGTTGTTTTAGATTCCAAATATTATTTATAATTGTATATTAGTCAGTAGTACAGTCACGGACTTTAATTGATGAGCCACCTGGTACTGTTCGCATTTTAGCCGTGTAATGCAAATCGGGTTTATTCGGTTCCCGACACGCAAAGTCATATGTCTTCGTATTAGAAGAAGAAAATTATATTTCATATCTTTACCGGTTGGCTAACCTGAGAGCAGAACTACAAACTTGACAGCAGTGACTACTCAAAGTCACCAATTGCAGGTCTAGCAACAGTAACCTAGCAACGATAAACAATTGTTGCTAGGTGCTAACTGCTCCATAGTAACGTTAGCGTACGGAGAAATTCTCTGACATCGATATTTCAACTGTCACTGTCTTTAGTTAAGTTTTCAGAATTATTGAGTTAATGAGCTATGATTCAAAGGAGGTCAGTATCAAATAGATTGGATAAACTTAATGCAACATTGTATTTATTTTTATCATTAAGAACTTATTAGTCAAACTCTATGGATAACACTATTTCCGATTAAAAGTAATTTATTAGTCATCTTGATATTTCAACTGTCACTGTCTTCAGTTATGTTTTCATAATTATCGAGTTAATGAGCTATGATTCAAAAGAGGTCGGTATCAAATAGATTGGATAAACTTAACGCAACATTGTATTTATTTTTATCATTGAGAACTTATTAGTCAACCTCTATGGATATTTCCGATTAAAAGTAATTTATTTGTCATCTTGATATTTCAACTGTCACTGTCTTCAGTTATGTTTTCATAATTATCGAGTTAATGAGCTATGATTCAAAGGAGGTCGGTATCAAATAGATTGGATAAACTTAATGCAACATTGTATTTATTTTTATCATTGAGAACTTATTAGTCAACCTCTATGGATATTTCCGATTAAAAGTAATTTATTTGTCACCTTGTTTACGAGCTTGCGATTTGAGTTCGTGTTTAATCGTGTAATCTCGTGAATGTATGAAAGTAAACAAGATGACGAATAAATTACTTTTAATCGGAAATATCCATAGAGGTTAATTAATAAAGTCAACCTCTATGAATATATCCGATTAAAAGTAATTTATTTGTCATCTTGTTTACGAGCGTGCGATTTGAGTTCGTGTTTAATCGTGTAATCTCGTGAATGTATGAAACTGCAATATTGAAAAGTTTGAAGGTGGCTCATCAATTAAAGTCCGTGACTGTACATGCTTTAATGTAAGAAAGTATTGATTTTAGAACTAAAAACTTGTTTAATTACTCGACTACGGCGAAGAAAAAAGGAGGGTTATAATTTTGACCGGTATGTATGTATGTTCATCTGTTCCCTCCTATCGTCTAAACCACTCATCACAATTTGACAAATGAGGTATCGTTGGAAGCGATTTCCGCTGGTTACAGGCTATGTGACGTCACAATAAATTAAAAATGGCGCCGTCTAGAGGGTATAAAGTCAAGAATTAAAAAGAAAGGTTTTTTCGTACCATGTTGGGTATCAAATGAAAGGGCTAAATGAGCACATTTCAAATAAATATATTATAACCCCAAAAGAATTTTAAAAAAAGTAATAAAAACTAAAACCCAACTAAGTACCTACGACGTACACGTATAATATGAAGTAAATGTAAGTGTACTTCGTAAATAATTTTTATCAGCATTGCAAATTTAATTATAAATCTTTGTTCGTTTTGCTACATACGATACATTCAGAGAAATATGAATATTTTTTTGACCAGCCAAGCTGACGTCAGGTTGGCTGGTCGCCTCCGTGTTCATCATGAAGGACGCAGAATTTCTAAAAGTTTTCTGTTACAATAATTGCTTCATTCACGAATTTAAGTTTGAGCACCGTACATATATCTGGTAAAAAATATAGCTGTTTTTAATTTTTTACAAAGTACCGCCTGGTAATTTGGAAAGGCAACAGTTTTTTATACTACAGCGTCTTGTTCAAATCGTGCAGGCGGTCACAATTATGGAGTAAAAAATATTCATATTTTTCTGAATGTATCGTATGTAACAATGAAGAAATGTAGCACATATATACATATATATATTTTTTAAATTTATTTATTTCTTTTATAAATTAGGTACAATAAGGTCCTTAAAAAAAGCACACAATTAGACCTCTGGGGTCTGTCTTAGCATGCCATAGCCTGAGATTTGATCAACGCGCTAAGTTATAATCGAGTTGATGTAATGGTCTTTCAACTTACGCTTTATATTTTTACTATTCATAGAGTCTCTAATGTCTACAGATATTTGGTTTAGTAAATTTGGTATTAAGAAAGAAGCGGTACGCCTGCCATAGAACTTACTTTTGCGTGGCACTTGAAGTGATTTTGATTTGCGTTGTCGTGTATTCACATCATATTTTACTGGAATTTGAATACCACTGTTATCAAAGTGATCTATGAGGAACATATACTCAGCGCGCGCTAGAACAGGTAATACTTTGCAATGTTTAAATAACCCCGTGTAGTAATCTCGGTATTTCTTTTTTACATAGTTTGGTACTACAAGTTTCAGCAAACGTATTTGCAAATTATGTATTTTATCTAGGTAAGTTTTCAAAGTGCGTCCATAACTGGTGAGTCCATAGGAGATTATCGACTCAGCAAGAGCTGTGTACATTTGAAGAATGGTTCTATACGGTATATTGTGCTTTATAATGGAAAACTTGGTGAGTATTGCATGTAACTTGCCGCACACAGATTCGACCTGATAACTCCAGTTGAATCGGTTATCAATTATTAAACCCAGATAGGTATGATATGCAATCCGATAGCAATTACTGAATATACTTTCAAAGCCGCTTGCCATAGGCAACCAGCCAGTTATGAGCCTAAAATTTGCTTTTGATGTATTTATCAAAATAGAATCGTTTTCAACGTATATGTGATATTATACATAGTATTGATACTACTAAATATTGTGTTATTGAGCGTGGAGCGCGAAGTGAACGCCTGAACGATTTGAATAAAACGCTGTAGTATAAAAAACGGTTGCCTTTCCAAATTATTAGGCGCTTCTTCGTACAAATTTTAATAAAAGCTATGTTTATTTTTTTAGTTAGTGTTAGTACGAAGCTCAACCTTAAATTCGATAAAGTAGAAATTAGGTAGCAATTATTGATACAGAAAACTTTACGTGGTACGTACATTACGTGGGAGGGTTGCCATAATGTGATTTCAAATTTTCCCATTCGATTAAACCGATTTAAATTATGATTTCTTATTTCGAATAATTATATTCCTGTTTTATTTTATATGTATTTATATTTTAGATTTCCAAGTAATACTGAATCTAAAAGTAAATGGATATTAGCTATACGACATAGCGATGTAAAAATATTTTGTTTTTGTTTCGGAATGGAAGTCCTTCTTCACAATTAAGTTATAATACCAATCAACAATATCTTACTCGTACAATATTATCCTACCCATACAATATTATTCCCCAAATTATAGGGAAAAACTTTAACAAATGACAACCCTTTTTACACACACATAAATAAAAAAGAATATAGTAATAAAAACTAAAACCCAACTACGACTTAAAAGGTATAAACAAGACACCACAGACAGACAAATTAAAAATCCGGAGTCACACGTGTCCGGAGTCACAGGGCATAAATCGAACTGATTACGTGTGACTCCGGATTTTTAATTTGTCTGTCTGTGGTGTCTTGTTTATACCTTTTAAGTCGTAGTTGGGTTTTAGTTTTTATTACTATATTTTTTTTTATTATTTTGGGGTTATACTATACATATTTTTGAAATGTGCTCATTAAGGCCTTTCATTTGATACCCAACCCATGGTACGATTAAACCATATTTTTTAAGTTTCTCACTTTATGTCCTCTAGAGGGCGCCATTTTTAATTTAATGTGACTTCACATAGCCTATAACCAGCGGACAATCACGACGCTTCTAACGATACCTCATTTGTCAAATTGTGATAAGTGGTTTGGAAGATAGGAGGGAACAGATGAACATACATACATACATACGTACATACCGATCAAAATCATAACCCTCCTTTTTTCTTCGCCGTAGTCGGGTAAAAAGGTGGCATCACTTTTGATTTTGATTCGTAGTGCTTCCTTTTTTTGTTGGTCTGAGATTGTAATGTTGATTTATATGTACCTAGTTATAACGAATTACTTACATTGAATACTTAGTGGTACTTACCATGATAAACAATGGTTCTTTGATAATTAGTAACTCTACTTAACCTATCTAATTACCTATATAGGTACGTTATCTTAGTTGATTCCAAGTTGGCAAATAAAAATAATTTCCTTTAGTTTTTCTGCGCGAACTTTCTAACCATTATCGGAGTTATTTTCTTCACGAAAAGGTATAATTTCAGTGCGAGGGTTGACACGTGTCAAAGTAAGGAAAGTGGGGTAAAATAATTATGTACAGTTTTACCGATTTTAGTAGTGCTATCTAGTGTTTTGAGTGAAAATAGTCTTCGCCACATCGGTTTTACAGTGCGAGCATAACGGAAGATTTTCTTCAAACAAAATCAAAATAGTGTGTTTTGTTTGATGAAGGTAAGTAATAATTCAATATCATGTTGGAAGTAATAATTCAATATCATGTTGGTTAAGTTTAAGTAATTATAAAGTTTGCGTTAGTTCCCAATGTTATTTAACAATGTACCTATTCAGCAATGATTGATCGCTTTGAATGAAAACCATGAGGTTATGATTTGATGTCTTTTAAAGTTAAGCATTTTGGGCACAACGATCCTCTCCTAGGAGGGCAAAATGATCCCAGGGATCGTTTTACCCACACTGTTATGTTTATTGTTTGTGGTAAAATATCGAAGTGGTTAACAATAATTTAGTTAATTTTAACAACTATCAATCATCCATATTGTGTTTTTTTTATATGAAATAGATCAATAACTTATGCAATTATGTTTTATTTCAAGAAAAATGCCGCGGAATTATGTAAGAAAAACTACGCGCCAGAATTGCAGAGAAATCGCCATGGTGCAGGTGTTAGAAGCTGTGAAACATGGCATGCCTTATAAAACTGCCAGCAAGGAATTCTCCGTGCCGATCATGGCCTTTAAAAAACGAGCTAAAGGTAAAAACATACACGCCATTGGAGGAACTAAAGTGTTGGGGAGCAAACGTCAAGTATTCAGTCAATAGGAGCTTGAATTCTGCGAACATATTAAAGACATGGAAGGTAGGATGTACAGTTTAACAACCAAAGATATTCTTGCACTCGCTTATCAATGAGCTGAAAGGAACAACATAAAACATCCATTTTCTGTAGACACAGGCAGACACTGAGAAAAAATTATGTGAAACAGCAGCCTTACCAGTAACTCAACCTTCGCCTTCTATTTTAGCAACAGAAACTACTATATATCTGAGAACTTCATCTACTACATCACCAATACCATCCACGTCTTTTAATGCCCCTCTTTATTTACATTTATCACCACGCGCAGAATCTAATTCCATCATTCCACAGCCACATACACCGTCTATAGATTTATCTTCCGTGCTATACTACCACCGCAACACATATATGGCTCCTTTGTCATCATGCGCAGAATCTAACTCCATCATCTCACAGCCACATTCCGTGATAGTCCACCACCACAAGCAAATTCCAACTTTGAAACATTCGGTCGCTCTGTAACAATTCAATCTACATCCTTCAGTATGCCACCATGCCGAATTCAACCATTACCAAAAATAACAGGAAAAAGTACAACTGTCAAGAAAGTACGAGGGAAAAGTGGCATGATCACAAGCACACCGTATAAGAATCTGTTGGAAGAATAAAGACAAATAAATAAAGATAACGAAAAAAGAAAATTTGAACGAATGAATAAAAAAAACAAAAAATTAATGAACACGATAGTTTGAAAGAAAATGAAGATGTGTCAAAGAAAAGAAAGCGCTTTTGACCAAAGGACCACAAAAGCGCAAACAAAAAAAAAGAAACTACATAATAATATCAGAATCATCTTCAGGCGAAGATGATGATGAATCTGAATGTTTATTTTGTACTGAGAAATCTATAGACAATAGAGGTGAAGGGTGGATCAGATGCTGTTTGTTTGAAGTTGGGCCATGAGGCATGGGCTGGAGTTGATCCCAATAATAATAATAATAGTAAGAAGGTTTCGTCTGTGCAATTATGGACGAAGTTATCCTGACGAATAACTACCGGAGACATATTATGAAGGACGGGACGGTTGACGTGTGTCGGGCATGCCACCGTCCGGGTGAGTCCATCAGACATATTATCTCTGGTTGTTCTCGTCTAGCTAACGGCGAGTACTTGCACAGGCATAATCAAGTGGCCAGGATTATTCACCAGCAACTTGCGTTGAAATATAAACTTGTGGACTCTGAGGTACCGTACTACAAGTATGTGCCCGACCCAGTTCTCGAAAATGACCATGTCACGTTGTACTGGGATCGGTCTATCATTACTGACAGGACTATTGTTGCCAATAAACCTGATATCGTAGTGATAGACCGATTAGCGCGCCGCGCAATGATAGTCGATGTTACCATCCCACATGACGTGAACCTCGTGAAAGCTGAGAAAGAGAAACAAATAAAATATCTCGACACGAGGTTGTCCACATGTGGGATGTGAGCTCGGCTATCATTGTGCCGATTGTCGTAACGGCCAATGGCCTAATAGCCGAAAGCCTCGACCAACATCTCTCGAGGCTCTCGCTAGGCGGTTGGATCAAGGGCCTGATTCAGAAGGCAGTACTCCTTGATACGGCTCGCATTGTGAGGAGGTTCCTGTCTCTGCAGCCCTAACCACCGGTAGCTTGGACCCTGCTCCCGACACCGGCGGTCATCTATTTTTTATATTTTTAAATGTTTTTTTTATATTTTTATTTGAATTTATGAAATATTTAAAAATGTAAACAAATAAGAAAATAAATAAATAAACGAATAATAGTAATAAGTCCAGTATAATTTGATGCTTAAATGTTTGTTTCGTTTCATGAATATATGACGATGATTGTTAAGGTGTCGGAAAAAGTCATGCCGAGTGGGAACTTTTCTGGCATGTGCCGTTTAAACGAATACCTTCAGTTAAATGAAACAACTTACTACATAATATTATAGTTTGTTTATGTATGTATTCTTTACTTTTTTAAATATTTACAGGATTGGAAATAAAATACATTAAAAATACTCCAAGTAGGATGAACATCAGTTACATTTTAATCGAACCCACATGCTCAACGCAACAGGATGATCAATACGTCAGGAAAAAAAAATTACATGATTATATGCTCTGCTACACGTGAGAAGCCAGGGCAAGTTGCTAGTACTAGATACAGGAAATTAAATTTACGGTTTTCTGTCCCGTAACACTGGTCGAATCAGTTTAGGTTTCTAGGGATGGATATTATAGCAGCAAGTGGGGCCCAGGAGAGCGTTGTGATATTCCAGACCGATTTGATACAGATTTAAAATATCAGAAAATTTTAGTAGTTACTCTTAAACCCAGTAATTTCCGAAAACAAGGCCAATTTATTTTTCACTTCACAACCTCGGAATGATTCAGTTTATCATTATAAAATCTGAGTGCCGAGTCATGTCTAGGGCGTGCAAACCCGGTTTTCCGGTTTTGCCAAAAACCGGAAACCGGACAAAATTTACCGATTTTTTTAAACCGGGGTTGAGATTCAAAACCGGAGTTGGCTCCGGTATTCCCGTTATTGAATTACATTTTGATTTATATCAACTTTTTTCGAACGTACTCAAGAAATATTCTATTTAGAGTCATCAAATATATCCGAACGCAACCTATACCCACTTACACTCCTCCTTCCGCGACCCCGGTACGTAAGCTACGACTACAGGTCCTTGCGCTGTTTGTTCTACCCCGGGCAGGGCGTCATTTGCTACGCTGATGACAATCTAGTCACGGCCCGGGGTTAAGAAGCGGCACGCTCAGCTGTCGAGGGCGCGTCCTCTTTGTGGGGCGAATCCGGGCACTGGGGCTCAGGGTGTTGCTCGAAAAGACGGAGGACCTGGTATTTCATGCGCCCAGACGATGCCACCGGCTATCGCACACCTCACCACTTGTGGTGCAACAATAGCGGTGCGGTCAAGCATGAAATACTTGGGCCTGGTTTTTGTTTTGGAGGTGGAACTTCGGCGAGCACTTTGCTCAGCTTGCGTGGAAGCTAATCGGCACGGCGACCGCCATCAGCCGGCTGTTGCCAAACCTAGGCGGACCGAACGTAGTTTGCCGATGGCTAAACACCCCGGTCGTTCCCTGCGGAATTCCTGCCTGCCTAGAACAAGGCTCTACTGCGGAGGACACAGAGTCATGGTAGTCAAGGTCATACACGGATACCGCACAGTATCAGCGGAAGCGGCGTGCGCCCTCGCAGGTACACTCCCGTGGAATCTGGAGGCGCAGGTGGTCTAGTTTACCGATGTGGGGCAGACCAGCAGGCGGAGAGTGGCAGACGCCCGCCGCCTGAAGTGTTAAGAGATGGCGTAGGGAAGCTCAGCGTATGGGACGTTGAGCGAATCCTTGAGGCTGGAGACGCCCTGTAATGGTCACTGGACCGTGGGGGCCATCCAGCCGATCCTGGAAGAGTAGACACGGAAGCGACAAAGGTCGTTGTCCTTCGGTGGCGACTCCCGTGTGTCACCAGTGCGGCTGCAGCGAGGACACGGCGCTTCACACCCTCGAGCATTGTCCTGCTTGGGTGGTGCAGCGCCGTGCTCTCGCAGCAGCAATCGGGGCAGACCTCTCCTTGCCGGCCGTGGCCAAGGCCATGGCGTCCTGTTCATTTTACCAGATGACGAGGACCTGATGACTGACCTGGACGCTAGATAACGTAACTCTTGAACAGCTACTAGTATACCCATCGAGTGTGGGCTCATTAGATGTGTCTCAACGAGTCCTGTTCACTTTACTAGATGACGAGGACCTGACGACTGACCTGGACTCTAGATAGCAGAACTCTTGATTAGCTTTTAGTATACCCCATCGAAAGTGGGCTCTTTAGATGAGTCTCAACGAGTCCTGTTCATTATTCCTGATGATGACGATGACCTGGACGCACGCTAGATAGTGTGAACTCTTGAATAGCTACTAGTAAGTTATATAGGTAGGTGTACCTAAGCTCATGTATCTTAACGATTTCAAATAAAAAACGTTTAAAGTCTTTATACAAAACTAAGTAGAAAAGTAAAAAGTTTTATAATAATTACATACTATACTGTCCGCAAAAAAGGTATTTATGCGCAAAAAAGATATTTATGTGCTAAAAGTGAATGACATGCTCGCTGTTGGTATTCATTTGGTGTTCATCAATATTCTTCAAACAACTGTTTTAACTAAATATGGAAGAACATCACAATAATTGTGTTATGTGTCGACGCGGACTTCATAACGGAAGGTTTCAGCGTCACCTTTTGCGAGAAGACATCCGTCAAAATCTACCTTCGTTTGCAGCTTATGTGCTAGAAAAGGCTGAATTGGAGGTTTGCTCATGTTCCAGGCATTTAGCCATCACGCCTGTATTTCTTATTCCTATCTAAGGGGTCGGTAGAAGTGTAGTAATCAAAGAACACTTACATTTCGCCAGTAATGATTAAGTTCCATGAAATTGAAAAATCAACCTTCAATGTTCTGGTTTTTTCAGGTTGAATTCAATGGTACGCGTTATGTTTGTCATCGCTGCTGGCAGAGAGCTCGAAATGCTATAGCGTTACCCGTGCATGAAGAGCCGAATATTTTAGAACCTGCAGCTATGTCCCTTCATGTTCCAGATTACAGAAGGGCACCCAATACGGCGAGTCATTGTATTTATATGAACTGCCAAAACGAAACTCGTCGTCGTATACCGGAACCAATTAAGATATATTTACTGCAAAACTATAAATTGTACGTACCAGAATCTGCTCGAGTATGTCAAGAACACTTGAATGGCAATGTTTGGGACCAATTACCAGATTTTTGTGTGATGTTAAATGATTTCACTAGTGCTTATTTCACAGATATTTGTGACATGTTGTTAAAAGCCGTCCAGAATAGTACTATATTAAACTTCGGCACAACAGGTGCTATAAGCGATGAAGTCATGCATTTTTGGACCGGCCGTAATAACGAACAATTTCAATTGATTCTGCATGAAACGCCAAGTTTAAATGAGAGATGCAGAAATCCTAGATTAGCACTTGGCATGTATTTAATAAAGCTACGAACTGGTGAGACCAAAGTAAGAATAGCTACTCAATTCCACATGTCTGAGCGAAGTGTACGAAGAATAATTAAAATCGTGAGAGATTGCCTTACAAATGAATATGTCCCTAATCACCTGGGTTTCGACCATATTACCAGAAATAATGTTCTACAAAGGAACTTGACGATACCTAAAGGACTATTCGGTGACGTGGAAAATACTAAGGCCATTATCATTTGTGATAGTACGCCTATATTCAGAAAAGTACAAACTTTTTATTCCAACGTCTATCATACAGTTTGCACAAATACGACAATCTGCTAAAGCCATTCTTAATTGTGTGTACGGATGGATACATCATAGACGTTTTAGGGCCTTTCTCTGCTACCACGTCTGATGCAACTATTATGTCACGTACCGTAATTGATGAAAGCGGCGTATTTAACTGGTTTTTCCAAGAAAATGACGTCATTATTCTTGACAGGGGTTTCCGTGATTCTGTTTCAGATCTTGAATCCTGTGGGTATGCAATAAAAATGCCCCCCACAAAACTCAGGTCTGAAACACAATTGACTACGGAACAGGCCAATTACTCTAGGCTGGTAACCGTATGCCGTTGGACCGTAGAAGTGGTGAATGGGCGAGTCAAGCGTGACTATAAATTGTTACGTCAAGATTATTTTAATACCACATTACGTAACTTATTCCCAGATTTTAGAATAGCCTGTGCTTTAATAAACGCTTTCCACATCCCTATTGCTGATAATACGAATGCAGTCGCTATACTGGATTCCATAAACGGAAGGATTCATTCTCCAAATCATCTATATAGATTAGACGAAAATGACCCTCAAATGCAAGATTTTCCCCGACTTACAGAGAACGATATAATTATGTTGGCATTAGGATCATATCACTTAAAACTCGCGAAGTCATACTGCGGAGAACATTTTAATGACGGTCTATACTTTATTTAAGTATATCGAGATGACGCTCTCACCGATTCGAATGTTTACAACATGCCACCAAATGCATGGCTATTAAGAGTCCGTGTCCAATCCAGGCATGTTAGAGCAAGAACGTACTACAGTTATGTTTTAGTCAATAGAAGTCAAGAAGGCAAGGATGCAATAAATCAGTATTATTGTAGCTGTTTGACTGGGCGACACACTGTGGGCAGCTGCGCACACATAATCTCAGTTGTGTGGTATTTGGGATTTGCCAGACATCGCCCTTTCAGGGGTCCTGCTGAGAATTTGTTAGATGTTGACGGTATTTAATTACTGTTTACTCTTTTTACTTTTTTTGATTTCCTAAAATATATTTACATGAAAATAACAAAATAACGTAACTTACGCAACTTCACAATAACTTTTTTCGAACAGCAAACAAGAGAGCTTAGGTGGAATTTCAGTTTTTTTTTATCAACCTTCCAGGCCAATCATCAGATTTTCGACATCACATACAATGAATAGGAGTCGTTATCGTCATCAGGTAAAATGAACAAGACTCATTGAAACACATTTAATGAGCACACACTCGATGGGTTTACTAGTAGCCATTCAAGGATTCCGTTATCTAGCGTCCAAGTCAGTCATCAGGTCCTTGCGTCATCAGGTAAAATGGACAGGACTTGCTGAGACACATTTAATGAGCCCACACTCGATGGGTTTACTGGTAGCCATTCAAGGGTTCTGTTATCTAGCGTCCAGGTCAGTCATCAGGTCATCGTCATCAAGTAAAATGAAAAGGACTCTTTGTGACACATCTAATAAGCCCAAACTCGTTGGGTTTACTAGAAGCCATTTAAGAGTTCGGTTATCTAGTCCAGGTCCTTTGTCAGACCATGGTACCAAGTTATTGTATAATCATCGGAATGCATACATCAGGACCATGCAGGTGTCCAAGTCAGTCATCAGGTAAAATGAACAGGAATCGTTGAGACCCATCTAATGAGCCCACACTCGATGGGTTTACCAGTAGCTATTCAAGAGTTCCGTTATCTAGTTTCCAGGTCAGTAATCAGGTCCTCGTCTTCCGGTAAAATGGACAGAACTTCCTGAGATACATTTAAGGCGCTAAGTCCCGTTTAGTACCGTAAAACGGTCACATTAAAAAGCCTACTCCTCATTAACGGCTGGGTTAAAAGATCTGAAAAAAATATATGTTTGCCATAGATTCACGTACAACACGTCCCCTTTTCAACATTTCTGAAAAGGGGTTTTTGCGTATGGCTAATACTTTTGCCTTAAAAAAATATTTCCCGAAACGCTATTTTTGGCTAAAATTCCCTACTACTTCTCAACGGCTTTGATGTTTGGAAATATTTTTACACTGAAAAATTGATGGTAAGAAGGACTACAAAATTGAAAGAGCGTTTTTAAATCAATCAATATTTGCAAAGATAATGACCCCACTTAGAGATAGAGGTTCAGCGGTGCTCTGCGCGGGCGCGGGCGGCAATCGCGCGTGAGCATTGAGACGGGACGGCTGTGTCGCTCGCTGCTCCGCCCCGGCTATGGACCGACTACACGCGTTTGCGTGTATTAGTGCAAATATTTACGTACGAATTGTATCAATGTGCGTTTATAGACTAGCTCGCTGCAGAGAGCCCAATTCAATTGTGCGCGTAGGCGTTATATCGTAGAGTTTTTTTTTAAATGTGCAATTACTTATAAAATAGATTTTTTATTTACATTGACAAAATTTACATACAAATTAACAATTTACAATATAAGTAAACCAAAAAAAATGTAAATATAAAATCTAACATAACGTCACGCCTGTATTCCCCGAAGGTTTAGGCAGAGATGTACCTTTAGTTAGTACACTCACATTTCGCCAGATAAGTCCCATGTAATAGGGGCGAGCCTATTGCTATCAACCAGGCACAAATCCAGACTCCGGGCTGCTACTGAGCAATTCCAGATGTAAAAACCGGCCAAGTGCGTGTCGGACCACACAAAATGAAGGGTTCCGTAGTTGAGATGAATTTATTGCAAGAACAAACTCAACATTGTAGATGAACAACATTGTTTTTGCAACTGCAAATTTAAGTTGGTACATTATTACTCGTTAACTTGTAGAGCCTATTTAGCTGTGATAGTTTTCCTTTTAATTTCGTTATAATATATACCTACTACTGCCGTGAATTTTTTCACATATCCAAAACCAACTATTTACCTGCCAGGGGGGCCTCAACACTTGACTCTAATAAAAATTAGCACTTCAAAGTTTAATATTTCGCAAACAGATCTATGAATCCAAAAATAGTGTTCACACACTCGCAATATTTTTGAACGACCTTTCCAACGACACACGGAACCCTAAAAACGCAATAACACTTTGCCCGACCCAGGTATCGAACCCGGGACCTCATGCTCAGCAGTAGCGCTTGCGACCGCTAGACCAACGGGGCAGTCGTGACATAAAATATTGTCTAAATCTATAATAATAATATGTATAACCATCCACGTCACCACATACACATGCAATTCAGTAAAAGTAAAACCAATAGATACGAAGTCGCGAACTCACATTCATAAATGAGAACGTACTGCACAATCAATTATAAACCTTTTCTCATCAGATATAGCATGCATGTACCATGCACGCTATACCAGGTACAACTTACTCACACGAAATCACTGGCTTGTCGCACAGGGTAGCTCCCTTACAACGGCTGTATTACGCGCGCGATGCAACCGCTATAAAGTATCGTTTTGTGATTTTTACATTGCTTGTCCAGTCACTTAGCGACACACTTAGGTAGTGGTGAAGAAGCAATGTATTTCCTGGAAAAATAGTACAGTCGCTGTGATAATATGAAAGCAAAAATAACGTAGTAAAGGCAAGATATATTTTCCGATTTGTTGTTTATCATGAATAATGATTTTCAAGACAAATATAGGTAATAAAATACCTACTTGTGCTGATAATTATGTAGTAAGTGGTTTCATAATTTATAAACTTTTTAGTTTGGCTTAAATTTTTAGAAGAAACCACTGAACTGCATCTTAGGTTGTCATGTCATGAATGATGCGGACGAAAGCGTAAGTTCGCGGAGACGGCCATTTGCCTACGACATTAGCATCTTGATCATGGCGCGCGGACACAGACACGGAAGAAGTGGGGCATTGACCCTAAAACCAACCCACTCAACCCTCGCACTGAAATTATACCTTTTGGTGAAGAAAATAAGTTTGATAATTGTTCAAAAGTGCGCGTTGCTTCACATCGCGGTCTGAGAGCTGACCCTTATATTTATAGAAATATAAGGGTCAGCTCTCAGACCGCGATGTGAAGCACACTGATGATTCATGTGTCTCTTGAAAATAGAAGGTCATAAGCATAGGCTTATGACCTTCTATTTTCAAGAGACACATGAATCATCAGTGTGTGGTTCTTCTAGTTCTAATATTGTGACTATGAGTCAAGTCAAGATGACTTAGCGAGCAGCTACATGTGTGCGTGTATTAGTGAGCCGTGAGTTCACATCTCACGCAGTACTAAAACTTTTTGTAAGTTTTGAATACAATTAACTTCATAAAAAATAAATAATAAGCATGAATAGAATATAAATACCCTATTCATTAACAAGTGTTTGCATAAAATACAAATAATTATGGTTTCAAGGAAACAAAAATCAGCATTGTTATATAGGATTCGAACCCAGACCTCATAGATCGCGAAGCCATTGCTTAGCCCATACAGCTACGAGCAGACGATAGTCTATTGCGAATTTTAGCAGTGGAACGGTAAAAACAGTTTGCCACTATAACGTGTATTCTAAATGCAACAATGTTATATTTTTTTGCGTAGTAGGTAGGTACAACGACAGTTCATATTTGTGTGTTCTCTGTGGAATGTTGAGACATCACTCATACACGCACACGCACTGACTGTATCGTGCTCGAGTTTATACGTTACGTTATATTAAAAAAAAAACATGCATAAAGTCTAAAATAATCATATTATTAGTTACAATAAAGTCTGCTGAATACCGATACGTATAAATAGTTAAATAATAATACAATAACTAATATTTAACTTCATAATAAATAAATAATAAGAATTAATAGATTATAAATAAACATAAATACTTAACAGATAATTAATAATGATATCAAAGAAACAAAAGACTAGGATTCGAACTCGGACCTCATTGATCGCGAATCTAACACTTAGCCCATACAGCTGCAAGTACATAATCAGAAATGCGCGAATTTTAGGAATCCAATGGTAAAAACAGGTTGCCAAACTCGATTTCTAAATGCAACAGAAATAAATGATAAGTAGGTAAGTACTGGAGTTTTGAGCGTTTACTATAAGTACATGTAGGTAGGTATGTAGTTAGGGATTTAGTTAGGTATGTAGGTAGGTATACCTACTGTAGTTAGGTATGTCGGTAGGAAATATTTAAGGGGTCATTGTACCTACACACGGCTACACATCAAGCAGTATAATTCAATCATTTCCAGTATAAGCTGACCCCGCGTTGTAGGTACGGAAATTCTATACAATGCGAGATCAGCATAAACTGGAAATGTATAGCTTGATGTGTAGTCGTGTTTATTCATCATTATGAACAACTCACGATTTGAACAAGTCATCATTATGAACAGCTGATTTTTCTTTCGCGATTTCAGGGTTGGTCCCATATGGATATGGGACCAACCCTGAAATCGCGAAAGAAAAATCAGCTGTTCCCTACATTTTGACGAGCTATGCGAACATAAAGTAGGGAATAGATTTTACGTGATTTCAGGGTTGGTCCCATAGTAAAAGTTGTTCATAATGATGAGTACAATGACCCCTTAAAATATTTCTTGTATAAAAAGATACACCTTATATTTTCTTCCAAACACATGCAAAAAAGTAATGTCCAGTAAAAACTTAAAATAGCTATACGTAACTTATGCATCTATCTAAACTATTTTGCCTACGAGTCGTAGGCAAAATTGTCGGCCTATGCGCGCAAGTCTGCGTCCATGCATTTTCTTTGATCGTCGTTTTAGTTCAGCGCGCCACCGCGCGCGTTTTACGTATTCGGGGAGTAGGGAGTTTAGCTCCGCCCACATGCGGAAGGACACTGACAATACTATGGCTCTTAAATGAGCCCACACTCGCTGGGTTTACTAGTGGCTATTCAAGAGTTCCGTTATCTAAGCGTCCAGGTCCATAATCAGACCAGCTCAGTGGTTCCATATTATCATCGGAATACATACATTTGCAAATTTTCAAACAATGATCACCAGAATTGATTATCTATTCAAAGGTTCCATTATCTAGCGTCCACGTCAGCTCTGCGAAACATGGCCATAACTTTTTTCACACAGCGATTTGGAATGAGCCGCCACAGTAGTTATTGTATTATATTAAAATGCCTATCTAATGGCATATGTGTGGTTGTTATTGGTGCTAAGACCAGCTTCCATTCATTCCTGCCGATTCTCCTTTGTTTTATTTGTAGATTTTATGGGTATCTAAGAATATTGTTTTCTTGCTAAAATTCTACTATACAAAAACTATAAAAATGTAGCCGAAACCAGGGCTAGCACCGGTTTCCGGTTTTGGGCCTTGAAAACCGAAATTCAAAACCGGATTTGAAGTCTTTCCGGTTTTGAAGTCTTTCCGGTTTTGCACGCCCTAGTCATGTCAAAGTATACGTTACGCTAGCGTGGAGTTTTTAAAATTCGAACCTTTCTCTTCAATAATTTTCTATACCACCAGTGCAGTCGACTGAAAATGCATTATTACATTATTGAATGTCAGTGCGCCAACCTCATTTTTAGAATAATTGCACTGGCCAGCACGACGACTGCATGAAAAAAAAACTTCTTATCTCTCTTCTTCCGTCCCAGACCATATAAAATTCCATCATTTTGGTTTTTTTTTTTATAAAATCGAAAGAAATCATAAAATATAAGCGATCCCAGCAGCGACATGCCGAATTAAGTTTTCTTCCGGAAACAACGCGCGAAGTGTAGGTAGGTACATATACGCGTACAATTTGTTCAATGCATGGACACACAGACCTAGCATTTTCCTCGCTGTAGAAACAACTTTGCAGCCTCACATAACAAATAACTAATCTATTTTATTGTTAAGATATACGATAACAGGGGCAAAGAAACTCACGAATCTTGGATTTCACGTTCATTTGTTTTATTAGCAAGCTTAGTGTATTGTTCGAAAAACTGAGCAAGCTTGGCATTCGCAGATGACACTTCGCTCATTTTTAAAATCAAACGTCAGTTAGTCAACTTTGAACAAGTCAACGATGCACTCTCTAAAGTTGTGCATTGGTTTAATGTAAATAATCTACTCCTGAATGAGAAAAAGACTAAACTGATTAAATTTTCAACGCCAAATGTCAGGCAGCTAACTACCAACGTTCAAGTCAATGGAATAGAGTTGGACCCTGTTGAGTCAACGGTTTTTCTTGGAATAACTATTGACGGCAAATTACAATGGGGCCCACACATAGAAAAATTGTCAGGAAAGCTTAGTTCGGCCGCCTATGCTGTTAAAAAAATTAGACAGATAACCGACGTAGATACAGCCAGAATTGTTTATTTTAGCTATTTTCATAGTCTTATGTCCTATGGGATTCTTCTCTGGGGAACCTGTGCGGACATCAATAATATCTTTGTTTTACAAAAAAGGGCTGTTCGAGCCATTTACAACCTAGGTCCAAGAGATTCCCTTAGAGAAAAATTCAAAGAAATAGATATTCTGACTGTAGCCTCACAATATATATTTGAAAACCTGTTGTATGTACACAAGGATATATCAAATTTTAAGAAAATGTCCGATATTCATAGTATAAATACTAGGAATAAACACAATCTTGCTGTACATCGCACTCGTCTCCACAGAGTAGGCAACTCGTTCATGGGTCAATGTATACGCTTTTACAACAAACTTCCCATTGATATTAGAAACTTACCCATTAAACGATTTAAAAGCAGTATTAAAACCAAACTATGTAAAAAAGGGTACTATAAAATTTCGGATTATTTAGAAGACAGAAATGCATGGGATTGAGCTGCTCGCTCTGCTAAGCCTTGAAAAAACCCTAGAACTTGACATTTTAACTTTAATTAGTATCTAAAATCATTAAATTATACCAGTTTTATATACCTACAAATTGACATTGTTGATTATTCTTTATACAACATGACATTATTACTTTGTAAGTATTATTTTGTTTTGATTATTGTGAATGTGAGGACTATGTGGATCATTTTTTATTTTTTGCTCCTCTTTCCCTGTTTTAATGATGGTCTGGCAGTTTTTGAGTACTTTCTGCGGCCTACCCAAATGTCCTTTTTTTGGTATTGTTCGTCGAGTCGTTGAGCTCCTTCAGCTCTGAGTTGAGCTCCTCGGTTACTGACAAATGCTTGCACTGACTGGACAGGTCCACTCAAATCTGTGTGGTTCTTTCCTCAAAAGACCATTTCAGACATTAATCTACATGGTCCTCATATGGCTTGACCAAGATTATGTCTGGACCTTAAAAGAGACTGCGACCTCTGAGTTTGTTTCGGCCTTTCTTCTCAGAGTAGTCAGATAGGAAACGCCGACCTCATCTAGCTTATTTTATTTTTTTAATAATATGACGTGTAAAAGTGATTGCGATATCCTATTTACAGAATAAACAATTTCATTTCATTTCATTTCATGGTTTATCTAAAAATACTTAATTTAATTTTTTCAAGTTTTATTTTAATTGTGATTTAAAGTTAGGGGTTTATTTATTTATAAACGAACGTCTAACGTTTCGTTTCGTTGACGTTAGTGGAACGTTTTGAACGTCACCATTAAGTTACTAAATACACACACTGCAACTCAAAAGTTCATAACAAGCTCACTTTTCAAGCATTTTGCTGCTGGTAGTTCAGTTCAATCAACCTCTGATTTGATGCCACCACACATTTATTTCCAACCTTTTAGTGCGATGCCCATATTTTGTTTTTACACCCTACATGACTGTTAATGATGCTTTTTTTTTTCAACACATTTTAATTATGATTTCGTCTAAAGTCTGCCATTATAGTTTTATAAAAAATAAAAACCAAACCTATAACCATCGCGCAACCTAGACGAGACGATAGACACCTCATGTATTAAAATCCATCCAAGAATGCTTCGAGGGTATAAAGAATCCCACATACAATAAAAACCCGCTTTGCTATCGCGCAGTCAGGTAAAAATAATGAAAGACGAACAAAAAACATTACCCTCCTTCTAGGGCAGTCGGATTCAACTTCAGATTTTCAGAAATGCAATTGAGTTTTCAGATTGAGTTTAAAAAAATCAGAATTACAGCTGTGCCTATATTTTTATGAGACCCGTCGGCAGTCAATAGTATGGATCAAAATCTCTCTAAGCAAATCTTTAAACAGAACTTGCAATACAGAAATTGCTGTCTATCAGAACGACTGTATTGAGAATGTAATGGAAGCCAGTTTTTACAATAAGACCCTACGTAGTTGTGTAACGATAAAATCAAATCAAATAGTCAAAGTAATGGTTGTGTTTGCGATTTGGCTGGCCGCTAGTTCGGATAGCAAGCGGTTGCGCTAGGTTTGCGACGTGGCCTTGATGTGGTTGGTATCACCCACATTGTTGATTTTGACAGCCAAATGTGGTTCGTGTGAACGAATTATTCATTTACATATAAATTAGTCCACGCGTTGTCTTAGTGGTGTGGTTGTGGTACGTCTGATCGGGCGCTTATTGTTCATTTAAATAATAATGTACCTATACATTGCTGTGCTTTACAGGTACACACGGCTACACATCAAGCTATACATTTCCAGTTTATGCTGGTCTCGCATTGTATACGATTTCCGTATAATGCGAGGTCAGCTTATACTGGAAATGTATAGCTTGATGTGTAGCCGTGTGTACAGCTGGAGCGTTTGCACTTTTATTCGAGTTTCGAGTTTTTACTAGAAATTCGTCGATGATCGTATTTACGCGACACAATTATTCTGCTAGTGTATTCACATTCGGATACTACTAGGTCGAGTGCAGAAGTGCACATTTAACAAGTTTAGCAAATTGTCATTGTCTATTGTCACAGATATTATAAGGGATCCCTTCTTTTCGCATAATGTTCTTTGTCCTAATATACTTCGGCATAACAATTTTGGCACAATTTGTTTTGGCATAATAATACTTCGGCATAATTTTTTTAGGCATACATTTTATGTTGGCATAATCATCTTAAAGACTAATTTGTTTTGGCATAAATTTGATTCGCATAACGTTAGTAGGCCTAATTACTATTAGCATAATAATATTTAGGCATACAATGAATATGGTATACTGCCTTTTCGCCGAAAATTGTTAGGCAGATTATCACTTGCCAACCAACGTTTCGCCGATGTTTCACTTTGACAACTAACGATTAGCAAATTTTTGTATGACAACGTTTCATTTGGTAGAATTATTGTTAAGGTGATTATTATAATGACACAAAACGTTTGGGACATTTATCATTTGTTAAACATTTCAATCTTAGGTTACGATAGGTTAGGTTAGGTTAGAGTATGACAAACAACGCACGTGCTAGAAGCGAATCGCTTTTGTAAAATGAAACCCTTAAGTTAGGTTAGGTCACATTAAAGATAAAGTAAAAAACACTCACTCACTGAGCACTCTTCAATACACTCACTCATTTTAATTGAACTCTACTTGAAAGTTGGTATTTAAAAAAGTGTCATTATGAAAAGCAGACCAAACGTACAGTTGGTAACTGTGAGGTTGGGAAATAAAACAAAATTATATGATAAGTTGGCAAATGATTATTCGGCAAAATAAAATTCTGCGAAACGTTAGTTGCCAAGTGAAAATCTGGCAAACAATTTTCGGCGAAAAGGCAGAATTCCGTTTTAATATCATTATGCGTAAATAAATTTATGCTTTAGGATATTATGCTTAAAAAAATTATGCTTTAGAACTTTATGCTTAATAAATTTATGCTTTAGAATATTATGCTTAATCATTATTATGGTTAGAGAAATTATGTTTAAAAAAATTATGTGTAAGCTGTTATGCGTAATTATATTATGCGAAAATATAATTATGCCAAACAAAATTATGCTAAGTTATATTAGGTCTTAAAATTTTATGGAAATGGATAGGGAACCATATTATAATACTATGCTATTGTCAATGTGCTTAGATTTAAATAATTCAAAATCGATAAGACAAGATTACCTACTTTTGAAAATAAAATGGGGGCAACATAATCCGCTGCCATAATTGCTGTTTATTTTCAGATTATGATTCTAGCCGAGATTTCTAAATAATTCTAATAAAATCAATTCCAGAATATGAATGCAGAACAATGAAAGCCATGACCGAATCACTACTGCCATCTATCTATAAGTAGGAACATGCTATTTAGTACTGATGTAGTGATGACAGATGACACAAGATGGCAACAGATGTCACTAAACAAAACTATGTGATACAAAATAGATAATAAATTTTGATTTCCAAATAGAGCTGCAGACCAAAATAAATTAATAGTCATAGATAAACTAAACATACATACATAGTTCAATTAAGCCTTTTGAGGCTAGATTGAACTAAACAGATCAGTATTGTTCTAATACATACAGAATAGTTATTTATAAAAATTCAGAACTTAATTATGAATATGAGTAAAAGTTGTAAAGAAAATAGGTAGCCTCATTCACATTTTAAGTTGGTTGGGCACTATGTTTGCCATTATTTGTATGTTCTTGAATACCACCAAAGATCTTAGCTGTTCAGCCATTTTCATTAGGAGCTAACAGATGTGCAACCTGGAAGATAAGAAAATATATATACATTATTATAAGTTTAGTCATTGTTCTCATTATGATTAGGTATTATTTTTAATTATTTTGTACCTATCATAATGATAGAATAATTGGGCCAAATGTATGCAGGGACAACCCAGACCCAGGATAACCATGCCATTATCTACTAGGTAATTTAAATGTTTGTGGGAATGGAGTTCCAACATGTAGTCCACCAACAAATTGCTTGGAAACTATACAAACTCTGTCATAATGCACTAGACAACACAGACAACTGTTTGTACTGTGATACCTACATGCTTACTGAGTGCTATGTACAGTCACGGACTTTAATTGATGAGCCACCTGGCACTGTTCGTATTTTAGCCGTGTAATGCAAATCGGGTTTATTCGGTTCCCGACACGCAAAGTCATGTCTTCATAATAGAAGAATAAAATTATATTTCATAACTGTACCGGTTGGCTAACCTGAGAGCCAGAACTACAAACTTGACAGAAGAGTGACTACCCAAAGTCAACCAATTGCAGGTCTAGCAACAGTAACCTAACAACGATAAACAATCGTTGCTAGGTTACAGTTGCGATAGTAACGTTAGCGTACGAAGAAATATTAAGTCATTTCGACAAGTTGGAAAGTAACGTCTCTGACAATCTATTTCAACTGTCATTGTCTTCAGTTAAGTTTTCAGAAACATCAAGATAATGAGCTATGATTTAAAGGAGGTCGGTATCAAATAGATTGGATAAACTTAATGCAACATTGTATTTATTTTTATCATTGAGAACTTATTAATCAACCTCTAAGACTATTTCCGATTAAAAGTAATTTATCATTACATCTTGTTTACGAGCGTGCGATTCGAGTTAATCGTGTAATCTCGTGAATGTATGAAACTGTAAAATTGAAAAGTTTGAAGGTGGCTCATCAATTAAAGTCCGTGACTGTACATCCACAGAAAAGTGGCATTCATTTCCATGGCATTTAAACTATTTTCCAAATACAAAATGCATTTTCAAGTCTGTTAGATGTTCAAAAAAATTGGGAAAACAATGTTGTATGGTTTATGCAATGCAAAGCATATTAATATTGTCATCCACAAGTTGAAGTACCTACAGTCATGCCTGGATAAAACAGGCACCATAGTACTATTTAAAATATTAAGTAGCAGCATAGACTGAAAGCTGAGTGATTGCCCATAGGCAAAGCCCGGCAAAAAATATTGGAAACAACCACTTGCATTAATACCCAATAATATTGAACAGAGCATTTTTAACATGTGCATTACCATCCTGTTTCTGAACAATGTCCCATGTGCAAATTTTATGTTTTAACATGTTGCTATAAATTCCATAGTCCATAAGTCATTGTTGTACAAAACAATGTACCTATGTAATGCCTTCATCCAGTTGCTGTTGTGGACTGCTAGATGCTATGGCTGTCATGGCTAAATGATCACTGCACAGAGCATCACTATAATACTGGATCACAAACTGAAAGAAAGCAATATACGAAAATTGATGTAAAATCCTGAGATGGTCGAAAATTATAGATCAATGAAAAGTCCTATTTTACCCATTTCCCTATGCTACAAAATGAAGAATCTATTATTTTTAGTCAAAATTGTTTTTTTTTGTAATAGGCACATGTTTAACACATTAAATAAGTAGTAAAAATTCAGTCAGAGCTTTTACACCAGGTGATCACTGGATGCCCTTTGCATACACTATAATAAAGAATCAGCAATCCTGAGAGCTGTGGCTGTACTCCAAATATGAATAATATACATTTCATGAGACATTCGGATGTTGCTCTGGTAGGAAACATGTTTCATGTCTGGTCATCCTCAGGGTGACGAGTTCATTATTAAAAAATATTTATATCAGTACTACATAACACTAGAAAGTAAGTTGTTCTGTAATACTAACACAATATGGATCTTGTCCGAAATAAGTGAAATTTAATTTAACTGTCAAGGACCAATCACTCTTGACAATAATAAATGATCAAACAAACTTACCTGGTCTAAAGTTCAATCATTATTGAATTATATTTGAAAAAAATAGATAATAATACAAGTGATTAAAGAAACTGCATAATAAAACCTCACGGTCTTCACGATTTCGTGCAAAGCGCCGGTTTGTACGAGAATATTATGATTAAGATTGCTTATATTATAAGCAATCTTAATCATAATATTTTCTAATTTAATATCCACGTCAATATATCTTTTTTATTACCCATGATTTCTAGCATGAAGAAAACCATTGCGAACGGAAGCATTTAGCCGTACCGGTGTAATTATGTAAAAGCAATCACAAAACACCTTTTTTATTACCCAACTGTAATGCTAGAAAGTAATGTGCTATGTGCTTATCCTTTTGAATTTTAATTTCTTAGTCTAGGATCGTCCACTATACTTACTAAACTCTTTGATAAGGAATAAAATATCTACTCTCTTAAGAGAGAGAAGGGACCCAAGGAAAAAAAAACTCACATTATGAGAAGACGACCCATTATTTTTCGTGATTTTTCGTCCTATTCTATTCTTATTTTTAAGTAAAAGTGTCTTCGTGCGCGTCTTCACGAAGCGCACGTCTGCCTGGCAGTGTTTTAAATGAAATCAAATCAATGAAACTACCTACAGAGCACTATGAAACAGACACAGACTTGTTTGAAAGAAATCACCTAGAAGAACAGACACAATAAACACAGAGAAACAAGGAACCTCAAGGAAATTCAAGGAATGTGATGTAATGTGGAGTGGGAAACGCACGCTAGCTTCAGCAGACAGCAGTTGCCGTTGCCGCGCATCGCAAACGAAAAGAATGATCACAGACAATGACAATTGATTGAATTGATGACAATGACCAACAGTGTTGCCAACAATAATATTGAAATTCCGCCGACTCTAATAAAAAAATCCGTTAGAAACCGTTGTTCCTTCTCTTTTTTCCGCCAGAATATTTCGTCCAAATAATGATAGATGATAAATATACATGCGACAAATTAAAAGACAATTACAACTAGGTAGATTCATTTTTTTATTTTAAAAAACATACAAATAAAATCTAAGTTCTTTGTAGAAATTATTTTTAAATAACAATACCCGTAATGATAAGGCGAGGTTGCAGTACTTTTTAACTTCTAAAGCTCTGGAAATATAAAGTTTCTTAACAGATAAGTTCATTTCATTAGTTGGTGCTACCAACGTGATGATAAAATTACATATTAAATGTAGTTTATACATGCCACGGTTTTTAATCATAAATAAATTAATCGATTGAAGGCTGAATAGTTAGAGTAGTAATATTCATAAGATTCCGCAAAAAAATCCGTCAGCCGTTAACATATGTTTTGTTCCGTTTTACTCACGCCTGAATCCGCCAGATTTGACGGAAAATCCGTCAAGTTGGCAACGCTGATGACCAAAGAGTTAAATGATAAAATGACATATAAAAAATACATCTAAAGTGGGTGATAGACGCGAGTACTTAAGTGGATGATAGGCGTGCGAGCAAGTACGCGTACTTATGCCTCGGCGAGCTTACTCGCCCGTCTGTCATCGCTGCGAGCCGCGAGCCGCGAGCCAGTTTGACAATGTTTTGAGCAAGCTTCACGTGTGTCACCAACGCGACGGCGAGCCGAGTAAGGTCGCAAACTTAAAGACCGCGTACTTTAAATATTTAAAGTAGGTGACAGACGTGCATACTTAAGGTACGTGGTTTTTAAGTTTGCGATCTTACTCGGCTCGCCGTCGCGTTGGTGACACACGTGAAGCTTGCTCAAAATTTCATTGTCAAACTGGCTCGCGGCTCGTGGCGGTGGCAGACGACGAGCCAAAGCGCGCTACGAGCAAAATTTCAAACCTGTTGGATCGCCGGCGAACTTACTCGGCGATTTTAAAGTCCGCGTACTTACCATGACTCACGGGCGAGTAAGCTCGCAGAGCCATAAGTACGCGTACTTGCTCGCACGTCTATCACCCCTTTAAGATGGAATGTACGCCACAGCACCTGTTACGACGGAACCGCTCTCGTATGAAACCAACTGCTACTGCAACGGAAAGTAATCGGGTGGTTAAGTAGTGGCAGATAGAAAATGAATCATAGGGTAGTAGATAGATGGGCAAACAAAGTTCATACTCAGCAACACAAATATTTTGGACAAAAACAATAAGCATAATTATTATTGTAATTTATCTTTCTCTTATAATTACTTACTTAGTTCGCAGGCATAAAAGCGATGATTATTAGAGGAAGAAAGTGAAGAATTAAGAAATTACAAGTTCGCATCAAATGACTTTACCGCTCTGAAGATAGGCTGCGCATGCGCGCTGGCATGGGCGCTACTGTTTTTACCCAACCACGGCAAAGCAAAAAGGAGGGTTATGATTTTGACCGGTATGTATGTGTGCTATGATCATCTGTTCCCTCATAACTTCTAAACTACTTATCATAATTTGATAAATGAGGTATCGTTGGAAGCGTCTTGATCGTCTGCTGGACTTATGTAACAACACATTAAATTGAATAAGGGTTCAAACCGAGACGCGAAGCGACGCGCACTTTTTTATGATCCGATACAATATCGAATTTATATACTACACATTAAGGTAAACGCGTTGCACAGCACGGCGCATCTCAGCATACTTTGACACGTGTCAACACTGGCACTGAAATTATACCTTTTCGTGAAGAAAATAAATTTGATAATTGTTAAAAAGTGCGCGCAGCGTCGCGGCTTCGCTTCACGTCGCGGTCTGTGCTGACCCTAAGGCGCCCTAGAGAACATAGTCATGAAGTAATTTTTATATTTTTTATATTATGCCTTGGTGTCAGAGGACTTAATCAGCATATTTCAAAAATATAATGTAGGTATATTATAATAACCCAAAAACAATAAAAATAAAAGTTAAAACTCTAAAACCCAGGCAGGCACTAGCAAAGAAAAAACATGTTGAAATCTCTATTTTCTGTCAATGTTCCATACAATTTTTGACAGGAACTAGAGATTTCAACATGTTTTGTCTTGAATGTTTCGCCAGTGCAAACGCACGGTAAGAACATGCGCTACAATAACGAAACGGGTGATAGACGTGCGAGCAAGTACGCGTACAATAAGGCTCGGCGAACTTACTCGCCCGTCTATCATCGCCGCAAGCCGCGAGCCGCGAGCCGCGAGCCAATTTGACAATTTAACAATGACATACTGAGAAAGCTTCACGTGTGTCACCAATGGCGATCCGAGTACAGTCGCGAACTTAAAGACCGCGTACTTTAAGTACGCATGTTTATCACCAACTTATAATTTTTGACAGGAACTAGAGAAATCAACATTATTTGTTGTCAATGTTTCGCCAGTGCAAACGCACATATAGTGCTACAAGAATCTTCTTTATCGGATGAAAATAGAGAATGCTCATTTAATAGCTTATACAGAGAATAGCATTCTCTGTCTACGTTTAATAACCTCGATGAAGTTAGCCGCACGATTTAATTATTATGAACTTTTGTTAGTGCTAATCGTTAGAGAGAGTTAGAGAGAAAAGAAAAATCGTTAGAGAGTAATTAGTTTTTATGTAAAAACAATTTTAATTTTTCGTGTGAAGTTGGCCCCCCTTCCCGCAAAAATGGACTTAGATGTAATTTTATTTTTTTAATCGTTTGCGAATCGTTAGAGAGAGATTGAGAGTTACACAAAATCGTTTAAATAATTTCTAAGAGCGTGACGTTAGCCCACCTCTGTGAATTTTGCCCCCGATATAATTATTCTCAACTTTTGTTAATGCTAATCGTTAGAGAGAATTAGAGAGAAAATAAAAATCGTTACAGAGTAATAAGTTTTATTTATCAACGATTTTAATTACTTTGTTACTTTTTGCGAAATGTTTTTACATAAAAACTAATTACTCTCTAACGATTTGTCTTTTCTCTCTAACCCTCTCTAACGATTAGCATTAACAAAAGTTCATAATAATGAAATCGTGCGGCTAAATTCACGGAGGTCGTTTAATAGTATAGGAGAGCTCATTCATGTATAGTACATACTAATTCTATGCTGCTATGATAGTACATACTAATTCCATGCTGCTATGATAATACATATTTCATGCTGCCATGACAGTACTTACTAATTCCATACGGCCATGTCATTATTCCGACTAGTAATAAGTAAATAGATTTCTGTGGCGTACATTACCGCACTGATGCGGTAATATTATAAAGTAAAAAGCACCCGTGTTTAATACACTGCATTAAGAACCTAAAATCGGTTCAATAAGAGTCACTTTACAAGGAAGTGTGTTGAAAAATCATATTAGCGTCTGTATGACTCAATAGATGGCGCGATCTTTTGTCTATAATGGCTGGTAGATGGCAGTGGTTATTTATTCAATCAATTCCATAAACGATTCCCAATGAAATGGAATGTTTTTCTCTGACAAGCCAGGTTTCTCATGGGATTACCCATCGGCAGTTTTTCGGAAGCCTTCGGGGATGAGTTTCTAATAAAAGGTGAACTTCCACTGGTCCGCAACTCACGCACGGCACGCAACGTATTGAACGGATTTGCAGATGGCATGCGTCCACTGTATCCGGATAAGTATTATTTCTTGTTGGCTTTGAATATTGGTGCCGATTCTCTTGTACTTACACCGAACTAAACTATTTAAAATACTTACCACTAAAATTCTTTACTTTTGGCTATGAGAATCTTATATCTATTCTGCAAAATAAAATCTCTTTTTAAACATTATTTTGGCACAACTAATATTGAATTTGACAATCGCGACTCCACGTGGTGAGTAATTCGTCAACTCATCCCACATCCCTACGCCTATCTACGGCCCATTTAGGACGACTTGCAGAAAATCAAAAGAACGTCCTAAATGGGCCGTACCTAGGCATGTAGGGCGAGTTGACGAATTACTCCACGTACTTGTTTGCCCTGAAATTTTTTTAGAGCCGGAGGCTCTCAAGGCGGCAGCTTCGACGTGTTTTCTATGAAATTTTTGAATGGAAAATATGAAAAATTATTGGGAGTGCCTCGCTGCCGGCGCCGGCTCCCAAAAATAACGCCATTGGAAATCGGCAGTGACATTACTGGCCGGCACCGCCGGCTCCCATAATGGACACCGGCGCGGCGGCGCAGCGTTTATACCCTTCCAGTATTCAGAACCCCAATAAATTTTAACCTTACAAAAATATTTTTTTCAGTATATTCTAGTCGTTTTTGGCACTCGCCGGCCGCTGCCGCGCAACCGCTCGCTTCGCTCGCTCGGCTCGTGGGTAGTTCCAGCCTAACCTTTTTTTTGCGAGTAGGTATAGTAATATTTAACTTTATGTAACTAGTTCGGTTCAAGGTAGTACTTTATTACCTACTCGAATATGGAAATGATTATGGAAAAGAAATGTTCTAATAAATGCTTTTTTTAATCAAGCTTATCCCTCCACGACAAATTGACAACCAAAGTCAGTGCCGGCAGCCAATTCAGCAAACGGCGGCGGTGCCGACAGAGGTACTTCCATAATTATTACCTACATGTTGAGTTTACGGGGAGTTTTCCAAAGGGGGTTGAAATTTTCATTATTTTCGCACACCATTTTCGAGATATAAGCAAAAGAAAAGAAATAAAAAGTGAAAAATAACTTTAATTTCGGAAGTCGGTGTCTTTGCTTTTCAATTTTCGTTTTTTGCCACCGACTTCCGGGCTGGCCCGCGAAATTCAAATTTTCTTACGTTTTTTGCAATTTTTAGGTCGGTATCAGGTTATAGGTTGATCTAATAGTAGATTATGCACTAAGGGGATAAAATAGTGTCTTATTTAGCGGGCGCCGTATTGAGTCCCGAGCAAAACGAAGGATTCTGAGTGTTAACTCCCGAGCAAAGCGAGGGAAGTTCGCCCAAGACGAAGGCACTTTTATCCCCGAGGAGAATACTCTACTTTTTACACCATCTACGAGACAATAAAAAGCATTAGTACTAGAATCCAAGTATTTATTAAAATTACAATAACAGTTAGTAGACCTATTTAAAACAATAAAATGTTAAAGGTAATGTTTGATACATTAGACCAGTTGTGGAAAGACAAAGTTATGTTTTTATTCGGTACATTTATTGAAGTTGAGGTAGAGTTTATTTGAGTATTACTGTGTAAAGTTTCAGAAACTTGGGTCTGCTGAGGAACATTTTGCATCATGAAAGTTGGTGAAAGTGGTGTTTGAGGCAGCGGGCTAGATGAATAGTGTTTTGATGTGGAAGGTTGTGGTGACAAAGGTGTCCAAGGATCAGTTATCAACGGTGTTTTTATTTTGATGTTGTCACCGGCAGCTTATTTTATCCTTATTTTGTATAGAATTGTCAATGTAGCCCTTTGCTACTACATCAGATTTCCAGCCACCGTGTCTTTTAATCTGGGTCATGTCTGCTCCTGAATCCGCCAATAGAGTAGCCGATGTTCTCCTGAAACAATGTCCCGTGTAGAGCTCGGCATTTGTTAATTTCAGGTATTTCGCAATTTCTTTCGGCATGCTGCTGATCTTATTTTTTCCAATGACTTGCCTGGTGCACTTGCCATTATTATAAGCTACGAAAAATCTTTTAGTGTTTATATTAGAGGGGCGTAGAGCTTGGTACTTTTCGATAATTCTTACGTATTCTCCACGGACTACGAACGACCGTTCTTTCTTTGATTTTGTATCTGGCAAATTCACCAGCAACAAATCTGAATGTTTTTCGTTATCTTCGATTTTAATGTTTATGAGTTCATTTCCACGACAAGCGCCATTCACTCCAAGAATCAATGCCACCTGTAACAAAAATAGGTAGGTAGGTTAGTATTTAAGTAGGAAGTTGCACACACATATGAACACTTGTTTGAAGAGACCGGCCAGACATAGTCATATATTTGATCAAACACTTTGATAGACTTTGCTCACACAGGCTAGGGGTGAGGCGTTTAAATATCGTAAGACGTACCAGATAAAAATAACAGATATTAAAAAATAACAACTATCAATTTGTTCCTAACAATATAAAATACCCGTTACTAATTAATTAATAACAGACTCTCAAGACTGTTACCGCGGCTGTTACTGTTAAACATTATAACAATCCCCTCACAAACTGTAACCACGGCTGTTACATACACACTGACACAAAGGAAGGAATATAGCAAGGTTATCAATTTCTCTCTCTTTCTCATTAAAGAATGGAAGATATTCAACTGAGATTTAAATACGTATTTATCGTCCGTACAAAAATAACAGGCTGTTATTTAATAACAGATATTTGGAACAATTTTTTTTTGTAACAGTGATACTGATAACATATATCGTGTTTAACCTGTTACAAAGAGTATTAAACCACTTGAGAGCTGATAGACCGATTTCGTCTAGGCACACGACTCACCACTGCGGGCCGGGGGACGAAGACATTACAGTAGGAGTGAGGCGTATTTATCGTCACAGATAGAAATCACAGATATTAAAAAATAGCAGATAGCAGTTGCTCCTAACGATAAAAAATATCTGTTCCTTAAAATCACAGATCCTCAAGACTGTTACTGTTAAAACTTCGGTTACGATTTTCGACTTTAACGAAAAGAAATAAAGAAGATATTCAATTGAGTTAATACGTAATTGAATCATCCGTACAAAAATAACAGGCTGTTATTTTATAACAGATAGATACGATTTTCGACTTTAAATCAAAAGAAATAAAGATGATATTCGATTGAGATACGTATTTATCGTCCATACAAAAATCACAGGCTGTGATTTAATAACAGATATTTGGGTCTGTTATTTTTTTGTCACAGTCACAGTGATCACAGATATCGTGTTTCACCTGTTACAACCCATCTCTACATTACAGCGGTTGTGATTGGCCGATGCAACAATGTCAGGACGAAAGTCCCCAAACATAGTGAGGCACAAGTCAGTTTTGCAACAATAATATCGATATCGATAAAATCGACGTCGATTCGACGATTTCCTAATTGAACAATAATTAAATTGAATTTCACTTATAAGAATTTATTGTTCTATCCGAAAGGAAATGACATTGCTATTACTTATTTTTAATCTGCTGTGAAATGCCTTGAACAAACAACGCTATATTTATTTGGAATAAAATTTTCTCTGTGAACTGCATTAATCCACTTTAAATTAACACAATCTTAAGGTTACGGAATATTTTGAAATCTAAAATGTAAACATTAAGTACTTAATGTTACTTTTTTACCATAACATCGTAATTTTTATCGTCAATAATATAGTTGCTTTATTATGAAGTTATCACAACACTCGAGCACTCTCCAGTATAAGTGCAGATAGAAAGGGACAGACGTATTGCAATACCCAAGTGAGAGAAAGGGACTTTTCAAAAAGACATCAACGCGGTGTACTTTTTGTGCCCCTTTACGTATCAACCAGTTTATCTTGAGCCCTGCAATAAATTCATAATATTATTAAATTACAATATATTATACTTACCAATGAAAATTAATGCTATCTTTTTTATAGTTGGATGTTCTAGACGATTTTCCACACCAATTAACCGAACAATAACTCATACTTGTTTAGTATTATGTTTTTTAAGATCAAAATAACTGCGTGTGCAGAGTTCAAACCACTGCGCACTGGTCAAAACTAAAATGGTGGTAAACGTGCGTACTTACCGCGGTCTTTAAGGGGGATGCGCCAAGGTAGCCCGCGAAATACAAATTCTCTTACGTTTTTTGCAATTTGCAGGTCAGTGTCAGGTTGTATATTGATCTATATATTATTAACGGCCGTAACAAATATGGGTTTATAGAATTATAAACATTAGAATCAGCAATACAACTCTCTAAGTTCATGAAAGTGCCAAATGTCATGATTTCATGAAATAGTCATTTAATGCACTTACATGAACGTAGATAGTTGTACGAGTATATGATGGCACTGAGATATTAGTTTAGTGAAAATGCTATTCTGAATTTGACGTTTTAACCTAAAATTTTGTTCTATATCTAAAATCTTCTAACTTAATCTGACTATTTTTAATCCCGATTAAAAATGTGTGGAATAAAATTAGATGTTATGAACTAAAATTCAAACCAGCACCTCGACTTCAGTTGCAAATGAGTACTGTATCTTATTTTATTTTATTTTGCTTATATCTCGAAAATGGTGTGTCCTATCGCAAAAATAATGAAAATTTGGACCCCTTTGAAATCCGTAAATGCTCTACATGTCGGTAATTTTTTTTATTTTTTCGTCCAAAAAATTAAAAATTCCATACAAAATACGTCGAGATGGCCAGACTGCGCGCATCTCCGGCTCAAAAAAAACCACAGGGTAGAGCAAACAAGTAGGTACCAAGTGGAGTCGCGATTGTCAAATTCGATTTTAGTTGAGTAAAATATTTTTTTTTGGCAGAATAGCTGTATGATTCTCATAGTAAAAAGAAAGGAATTTTAGTTCGGTGTACAAGAGAATCGGCACCAATGTCGGACGGTAATCACTAATCATAAACAGTAACAGTACCCATGTGGCATGGCATCAAATGCAAACCATGAAGGTCTGTACATTTCTTCAGCACCAGATCCTGTCTTTGTAGACTGCTTTATTATTTTTTATACATTCCCTTTAATTAATGGGTCAATAAAATGTTTCTCTTCTTTTTTAATTCCTCGATAGTGCAATGTACTGAGAATTTATCATTTATCCTGATCCAGGCGTCATTTACCAAATTCCTATTTTATGTTGTTTTTTACTTTTAGGGTTCCATAAATACATGGTTCTCCTTCAAGCAACTCAATAAATTCTAGGGCACTCGTTGATCCATTCCATCTTGCGATTGAGCAAAGCGACCGTTCCGGTCAGTTATTTACGAGGCACTGGGCTTGCAGGCTACGCACACATTTGAAAGTCGAACGCGCTACGCACACATTTGAACTTTAAACGCTTTGATGTGCGCTCGAAAAACCGACTCCGAATGGAAAAGTTGATATAAATGATCAAACTTTGATGAAATACCCAAACACCCCTGCCACACATGTGTCAAACATGTGATCATACATGTGATCAAATATTGTTGCTATGTCTGGCGCCGGCATTAGAAACATCACCTATCAGTAGATCAGATACAAGCGATCGATTCATGAGGGCTAGCTAGTACCTATACTTACCTATACATAGTAAGAAGTAAAGTAGATATTTTAGTTACTCAAGATTGAATCAATAGGTAGGTACTTACTTTTGTGGCAGATCAGATATAGACTTGACGCCCTTTGTAGTTTCCATTTGTAAAAACGTCGTAGGCTTTAATGTACGATTCCTTGGACTTTTTCTGGGAGTAGATTGTTGACAATGCCAATGGCTTCGGATTTAATGAACTCCGGAGTCAAACCACTATCGGCACTCGACATTTTTGTGAAAATTTGTATGTATTGTGTAGTTAAGTAATTTGTTGGCAATTCAACTTTTAGTATTCGCGCCTCTTTATAATTTGTGTTCTATTTTTCTTTTTTTTATATTCTACTCGTGGTGGCCAGTTCGATTTTCGAACAATTAATTTTTAGTGCAGATCTTAATGGTGAATGCATGGAATTAGTATGTACCTACTACTTATCATAAATGTTCTACTTTATATTCCAAATTCAAATCACATTAATGACCAGCGGGTCATAATGAAATTCAGTACAATATTTTTACCCTGCTAGACTCTTAGGTCTTAATGACGTTTTACAGAATTATAATCGTTAGTATCAGCAATACAACTCCATAAGTTCAGTATTCACATGATTTCATGAAATAGTCATTCAATACACTTAAATGAACTTAGAGTGTGCTATGGAGGTCGGATAGGCAGGCGCTCCTTGCCTGTAAAGCTGCATTGGTACAAATATGTACCAAACGTCAATCGGCGTCAAGTACCGCTGGTACACTAACGTACCAGGCGTTTCCCGAAATACTGTTATACAGCTGTATCCGCTTAGACTGGAAGCCGACCACAACATAGTTGGGAAAAGCCTAGGCAGATTGATTGATTGACTCCATAGGGGCGGTACCTACTAGCGAGTGTTGAAAATTCCAAATTGAACCTACTACTTAGTTTGTTTCACGAAAGAAACAAAAATATTGTTTATATCAGTTTCTTTCGTGAAAATCGGGTTTTAATGAAAAATCTATTTAAAACGTCGGTTTTAAATAATACATGGACTTTTCAGTACCGTCTGGTGAGTAGGTACCTACTATGCATAATACGGGGATCAAGATCAACTAATGGTCTGTTAGTTTCCGTATTTAAAGGTTATTTGGATGGTACCCTACGGTCGTTCTGGGTGTTAGCTATCAACGATTCGAACGATCTATCTTTTATTGTTCTTCAATATGTTGAACTAGTTGCGCCCCGCGGTTACACTCACGTAAGTCTCGATCCCGTAGGAATATCGGGATAAAAAGTAGGTATCCTATGTCCTATTCCAGTCTAACCATGTGCCAAATTTCATCAAAATCCGTTCGGCCGTTTTGGCGTGAAAGCGTAACAAAATCACTTTCACATTTATAATATTAGTTAGGATAGGATTAGGATTAGGGTTTATCTTTCATCGTAAAAATTCCTATAAGTATCTCAACTACCACTATTTAACTTTGCGTCCATAAAGACTTTCAACAACATGTTACAGGCTATAATTGTCCCAAAATGTCAGCCAAATTGGTCGAACGGCTTTTTCCTAACATTTTAGGGCTGATAGATATTGAAAGAAACTGAAATTATTTTAAAGTTTTATTTAGCGCTATTAGTAAGCTATGCTATCATAGGCGTAAATGTCCTTCTTACACATAAAGAAAGCCTCAAGCTTTTAAGAAAATATTAAAGCGCTATGTTTAAGTAAGTTTTACTTAGTGCATTAGTACTTTCGTTCATTTAGTACTTTTTAGTTTATTGCTCAGTGGCAACGAATCGGTTAAGGTATTAATTTCACCTAAGAATATTGTAAGTACTATTGGTAGCATTTTATACAGAAAAGTTCCCAAGAACGTTCCAAAATGCCGACCACAAAATCCTACTACTTACTACAGAGTGGACACAGACTAAAGTCTGTTTTTTTACTCTCGTAGACTAATTTGACAGATGTGAATGTCAAAGTACATTTCGAAAAAAAAATCAGTTATAAACATCCAAATTGATAACCTTCACCTTTTAGAAATCGGTTAAAAACAAACAACATTGACTAGAAATTACTCTACGAGATTAAAAACAGACTTTAGCGCTACGCCGTAGCTCTGCGCGTAGTAACATAATCGCGCGAATTTTTAACCATCTTCAAAAAAGGAGGGCCTTGTGGGTAAGAAATAACAGCCGCACGGGTCAATCAGGTTAAGCTACGTTTGCCGCGGTTGGTCGGTGGATGGGTGACCATATTTACATACCAAGACCCCTCCATGCCTCGGAAAGCACGTTAAACCGTTTGTCCCGGCTGTCATTTGTAGATCTTTGACAGTTGTTACGGGTCGTCAGAAGCCCGAAAGTCTGACAACCAGTCTTACCAAGGGGTATCGTATTACCCAGTTACTGGGTTGTGGAGGTCAGATAGGCAGTCGCTCCATATAAGATACAGGTATTCAGCTGCATCCGGTTAGACTGAAAGCCGACCCCAACATAGTTGGGAAAAGGCTAGGCAGATGATAATGATGATGGAAAAAGGAGGGCGTTCTTTGTTCGTCTGTAGGTATGTTTTTTTGATGTAAATATATTCATAGTTTTTTCATTTGGTACAAGAAGCTCACACAGTGGTCGAATATGAATTTTATGAAGTTTGCTTTGGTAATTTTTGAATAATACAATAATAGATACGTATTTAATCCACTTTGTGTATGTCGATGATATTACAAAACATAATTAGCCACGAGCTCCTCTGTATGGTCTCTCCATAAGCGTAGTAGATAAGACTAAAGTTTTTAGGGTTTCGTAGCCAACGTCGTACTAACGGAACCTTGTAAAATCCACTTTTTATAATTGATGATAATAAAACTTCCTGCCGCTGTTGTTTACATACCAAGTAGTGGTATACGAATTTTATGTGTGGGGCCCACCCCAAAGAAAAACATCCAGTTGTCGTACCCTAGTACGACAGTTAAAAAGTGAAAAATAAAAAACTTTTTACTTAACGCAAAAAAACACTACAAAGGGAAAAAGAACTTTAATTTTGGCTGTCGGTGGCAATAAACGAAAATACAAAACCAAAGACACAAACTTCCGTAATTAAAGTTATCCAATTAATTAATGAATTTCAGTTTATAAAAATGACAGTTGAATCCGATTTTATTTAGTAGTTTATTTGAATTGAATATTAAGTTATAATTCATGGTCAAAATAGACTCGTTTTCGAGTTTTTACCTGATTAAATAAATATCATAATTGAAAAACCATTCCACCTCAACCACAAAATAACAGAAGACCTAGACAAGTGACAATCGCTTCGAAAGCGTTTCGTATTTCTACAACGACTTTCAACAGGATTGACATAAGCTTTTCGATGGCTTATGTCAGTTCTATACATTTTTGCCTTTTCCATCATCGTTATCGCTGATAGAATGTCACTTTGTCTAGGGCCTCTGATCGGTCAAGTTTTAGGTAATAGGGTAAATGGGTTTTAAAACAACCTTTCACTATTTTTGTGAAACAATTAATTCTTGCATTTGCCATCTTTTTAAAACGACATTATATTTCAATACCTAATACTCAATCATGCATTCTTTAATGTATAGGTAAGTACTTATGAGATCATTATGGACCCTGACGGGCGCAGAACAATTAAGTAGTAGAAGAGAGCAAGCAAAACTTATCAGTACTTACCTACTTCAAGAAGACGGCGGAGCCTTACCTATTTAGTACCTACAGTACGACACAACTTAGATGTAGCATTAGCAAAATACGTAAAATCGATGACCATCCGAATTGAATGCGCCTTTAAAATCACCAATCTTTATTACTGCTTTAGATGAAAATGATCTTCACGCAACCACAATAACTTGAAAATTCAATAACTAAATACATCCGTAAAATTACATTACATTTAAGTTGTGTCGTACTACTTAAAAAGGTGTCGCGTCGGTTGGCACACTTTCGGTACGGAACCCTAAAAAAAATAAAAGTTACTTCTAGCGGAAGCCCCCATAATCTCTTCTGAGCTCAATGTTGCGGAGGCAGGTAGTAATGTCATATTTGTCATGGCATGTTGATTTGGGTCACCAGTTTTTTCAAGATCAATTATAGGTACCTACCTAATTTTATTTCACACATCGCCTGCGTCAACAACTTTCAGTCTCTATATCCGCCTGTGTAAATTTAATTTCTTCAGTAGGTGTGTCGGTCAACAAAAAGAGAAGTAAGTAATCAGCTAAGTTATAAACATAGGTATCTGCGCTACAAATCTACGGGAATCTTGAAGACAGTCGTTCTGTAGGTATGTGTAATTTGGTGGCCTTTCAGTAATTATTCATTGCCCTATCAAACACACTCTAAATACCTACCTAGGTTTATATATCTAAACACCTTTCTTATATTCGTCAGCGAACGAAGACAAATAACAAAACTAAACTGAGTTTTTAGTTTCAATAACGTTTGGTTTTGTTATTCACCAACAACAAAATTTACAACAAAACTCGACCGTGTTTTAATTTTGTTGTAAAAATTGAGATTGGAAAGTAACAATACTGCAGGTATAGTAAACTTTTCACTTTAAGTTTTTCTAAAATTAGTGGACTCGTCAAACAACGCATAAAATGCTAGAATCGTTGACAGATAGACAATGGGTCAGGCCACAGGACTAGGGTGAGGAGTGTCACTAAAGGGGCAGTACGGCAGCAGTGAGGCAAGCGCCGCCCATACGGTGCCCTAGGCGTACATCACCCCACGTCGGCAGCGAGACAGAGATGCACATGGTCCTGGTCGGCAGCGAGAGCAAGACGCACGCCCGAGGGCGGGGCACTAGCGATCCGTACGCCGGTGCCCACACCACCGCTCATTCGTCTCTCGCTTAGCCTCCGCTATGTAAACCGGCCTTGTTGTGAATCTAAACAAAATCGGTCAGTCGTCGTTTTGTTGCCGTAAGAGCAACGCGTCGGAGGTTCCGCGCTTTCGGGTTGAGCATGTTGCGACAGTGAACGTAGCCGGAAAAATGCACGCGTTGTTTGGTGAACAGAGCCCGTATGCATACCGCGGAGGAGCCGCCGGTGGCTATTCAGCCGGTGTCACACCCTATGCCTACGAACAATATCGCTATGGATATGGAGCCCCCTACCTTCATCCACATCAACAGCATGTTGGTGCTCCTAAAGATATGGTCAAACCGCCCTACTCATACATTGCGCTGATAGCAATGGCCATACAGAACGCACCTGAACGACGCATTACACTAAACGGCATTTACCAATTTATAATGGAACGATTTCCTTACTACAGAGAAAACAAACAAGGCTGGCAAAATTCCATTAGACACAATCTAAGCCTCAATGAGTGCTTTGTGAAAGTGGCAAGAGACGATAAAAAACCTGGTAAAGGAAGTTACTGGACTCTGGATCCCGATTCGTATAATATGTTTGATAACGGTTCTTACTTACGTCGGCGTCGTCGCTTTAAGAAGAAAGACGCGCTAAGAGAAAAGGAGGAAGCATTAAAGAGACAACAGCAACTGCAGCAAGCCCAAGAGGCGCTCACCGCACAGGAGACGCTGAGTGCGGCGGACACGCTAGGACAACAACGAGACGTCAAGCCTGACGTGAAGCCGCGCATCTTCGAGTGCAGACCAAAACGAGAACCGGGTGCAGATTGTGCGAGATACGATAAGCCTGTCGATTCTCTTGATGACTTCAGTGAACCGCGACTTCCAGCTTCCGCTGTTTACTGTTCTCCCCAACCGTACTCGCTAGTGGCTGAAGAGTTTCGTGCGGCCACGTCCGGGTGGTACTCAGCGCCCGAACCTCCGGCGGAGCAACTCCCGCCGGCATTCCGCGACCTGTTCGAGCCACCCAGCTGCCAGCTGGCTGGGTTCCGCAGTGGCTCCCCCGTGCCCGACACTTACCGCGCGTCGCCACCGCCACATCACCATTACCGCACGGCTGCACCTTCATATTACCATCACCAAGCCTGCGTCGCCTCCGGTCCTGCGCCAGCACATAAGTCCTACTGAGACCCTGCCCTCAGGTGAGCTTCATATTATGTTTCCTAACTAAAAAGCTAAAAGCCTGCGCCCTGCGAAGTTTCTTTCGTTGTAGTATAGCGTTCGCGAATTCCGCTGTGCGTGTCGGTCAGCTGCTCCGTCGGTCCGTCGAGGGAGCGCCGGTGTGCACCGAGACACTTCGTGACGTGGTTGTGGTTGCAGGAGGCCGGCATCGCTCGGCGCCGAACGGATTTAGCCGCACGCGTCAGTTCCAGAGCGGATAAATATAGCGCAGTAGCCGGAGATGCCGTGGAGGCAAGTGGCGGCGCGTCGATAACCACTGTTTACAGATCGGCGGCCGACCCTGCCGCCTCCCGCTCCGTTCACACCTATAGGTATGTCGAAACTTCACATGTGTTAGAATATTAGACGTAACAATAAGTGGTGACGCTGGCGGGGTGTGCGTGCGCAAGCCCGTGTGAGTGCGTGCCCGCCGGAGCCGCCGCCACGAACCTCGATATGTGATGGCTTACGGAAGTTTCACAGTTACGGTTGTTTTGATTTGTTTTGGACATACATTATCCAAACCGAAAACCGAGGTTAGGTGGGTAACTATATTTATTACAGATAATTATGATTGTGTTTTTAATTTTCTTTATAGGCATGTTCAACTGTCATCGTACCTATACCTCCACCGTAGATCACCTGCCTCAGTGTTTTCATACTATTAAGTACAATAAGCCAAAAAATCTTTACAACGAAATAATGGTTATTTTTAGGTAAAATTCTTGATTTATAACAAGGTATAAAAAGGTGTTTTCATATATCGTTAAAATCTATAACAATTTAAGTTTTAAAGACCTGCGGGATAATTGCTTATCACACTAACAGTATGTAGCAACTGGCTTTCATTTTGACAATTCAACAACATTCAATGCGTTATTTACGTTGTTGAGCAGCGTATTTTTCAAACATATTTTTGAAGTAATGGATTAACAATGTCCTTCAAAAAAGTGTGTTACGCAATTAGGGTGCGTTTTGAGTTACATAGGGCTATACGTAACTCAAAACTTTACAATAATTACAATTTACAAATTTGTAAATCTAGCAAGTGTGTACCTACCACAAAATTGTAGGCCACATATTTGTAACTGAAAAACCTTACAAATACGTAATTTTTTGTGACAAGTCTATTTACATATTGTAATTTCTGTGTTACGCATTAATTATATTTTACAACTTAGAACAATTTTGTAGAATTGTAAACTTGTAACATTTTATGGTAGATAGAGTGCCCAGTTAAATGTGTTAATTTGAAAGAGGTTAACAATACGTATCTGACACCACGTGCGTTTCATCAAATAGTTCCTATGCCGTAATGTTGGTTCCAATGTGGTTACGCTACGAGCTAAGGCGTTACCTAAGTAGGTCCGTTTTTTTTAATTTAACAGTGGAGCCAACATTACTGCAGTGTAACTATTTGATGAAACGCACTCTAAATGATTCCTACATGTTCTAAACTCGACATGTTTTTGACAAGTCTTTTACAAGGCTTGACGAAAACAAGTACCTATCATAACTTGTATATGGGTGTAAACGCGGGGTTTGAAACAAAACAATGTTGGCTGTTTTATGTTTTTTTTATCTGTCAAACAACTGACCATCTGGTGACCAAGTGCTCTACCACAAAAAACACAAAAGCGTGTGCTTGGGAACTTGCTGCTAATAATGAACCAACATTATATTTCTTGGAGGGCTAATCTAAGCACTAAACAAAGTAAATAACCGCACATCATTACTACCTTACCCTTTTTATACCCATGTGTACTGCATCCGCCTGCAACAATCTTTAAAGCTTTGACGTAGATTAGGTACAGCATCATGTAGGTTGTTATAAGTACAAACATTAGATAGGGGACCGAATTTTTAGTATATAAACAAAATTATATTTGTGTTTGATATTACGGAGACGTCTCCTAAAGTCGAGGGTGACTTCGTGGGTCAGAAGCACTCCTGAATTGCGCGTCTCGCAAAGCATTTCCTCTCAATATTATGTTCTGAGATACAATAAGTAGCCAAAGAAACTTTTAACATTCTGATGGCATTATAATTATTATTTTCTCACATGCATGTCCTGAAATTCGCAGCGGTCACTATCTTTGAACGCACAGGCTTCACAAGCCGCCACACCAACCGATTTGTATAACTTGAATATTATAGGGTTTCTAACGAAGATATTTGTAGCTCTATCGTAGACAAACATAACTACGCTTTAAACGACAGAATTAATCGATATAATTATGTTACCTACCGATCCGTTGCCGATCGTCGTTGTGGTTGATCGGCAACAAAAGTCGATTGACAATAACTTTTAAACTCAACAACAAATAATGGAATTTGTATAGAGTAAAAATTATTACGTCGAAGTTAAAACAAATCACTGGGCGGAGAGTTCGAACCCCAGTAGGAGGAACTGAGTATCTCATAAAACATCAATGTCGTAAAACCTTACGATTGAAAGCTATAAATATTTTAACGCCCCACTAGATTCCATAAAACATAGATATGTAGATAAAGTATTATTTATTAGGTGTCGGTCAATACTTATCGATGGAACACTAGTTTATCTTGTAAGCAATTCATATTTTATTGTTGTTAGTCTAGCTAAAAACAAAATATCGTCTTATTCTTGGAAGCTTGGAGAAGCAGGTATCTAACTCGTTTTTTGACTCGTATCTAATTTAAAAAGCAAGTAACTCTACAATTTTTTGTCAGGGATGCGACACATCCGATTCGGCAGTATTTTTTTATTGGTGGTAGTATACCGTATCGAAGCAATTACGACACATATTCATTTAAACCAACTAGATAAACTACTTGGCATCTACCCTCATTAGAAAATCCCAGAGAATTGGTTTAGTTTGTACACAAATTCGCGTTTGGGTTTTGGGCCGGTGAGTGTATAATATTTGTTTTGAAATACCACTGTAAAGTTTTATTTATATTATCAAACCCGCGCGAACTCCGCTCATTATATAGTAGAGCACATTCATACCACCACTTTAACCGGGAAGAAACGAATGGTAGAGCTACGGTTATAAATTATGAAATCGGATGAGACTTCGTAAACCAGGGAAACATGGCACAGAAAGCAGGAGGCCATGAGCCCATGACGATTATCAAGATGTTGTGGTTGAACATTTTGATCAATATGTGTAAAAACGCATTTTTGGGTTTAACTTACAAATAACATAAACAATAATATAAAATAGACGAAAATGTAAAGTAAGAAAACTAATCGTAGCATACTGCTACGAAGTTATAACTTTGGCGTAGAGTCAAAATTACTCAGAAGGCTGGCCTGGGTTAGATGAAGTTTTAATGCATACAGAAAACAGAAAATTTCATCTATACCATACAATAAGGTACTCATCGGTATCAGACATTGACAATGGCAATAAAACTCTAGCAATACTTAGACAAATAAACAAACACATTGCAGAATTTGCTGCGGCGTAGCACCAGTATTTTGAAAATTCTTATTATTATAATAATATCAGAAATAGGTTTTTATAACATGCACACCTTCATCTTGAATTTCCATAGCAATAACAATTCATAAAATCAATATATTTTCGGATATCCGATAAGAAAGAACTGTAAACAATCACGATGGTGACACAGGATGGACGATGGTAAAATTAGAAATTAATAAAAATTAGTAAAGTGCATTTTATGTTTAGTTTTGGAAAGTTTGGAGATAAGTTATAGTGATATGTGATATTCAATTACAGACCAGCAGTATTGCTTAACAAAGACTAGGTTGCTTTCCCGCCAATATTTATTGTTATACACAATGAAATTGAAGAAGAAATTGAAAAGGTAGAATATAATAACGTTATAATACTCACATGTTTTTTTTTATTTTTAATGCCTCCGGTACCGTTTTGCGCCACCTTTATTATGTACGCGGATTCTAATGCAACAGGCATTATTCATTATTCATGATCATTTTTATTTGAGTGTACCCCATTATAGCGAAGTTTGTTACAGCGAAGTACGTTACAACGAAAGTACGTTATTGCGATGTACGTTATAACGAAAGTACGTTACTGCGATGTGAATTACTTTGAAATACAAACTTAATTTTGCTCTCGACAAAATTAATTTTGTGAATGCGTAACTATTCATCCCAACTACGGAAACTTTCGCTTTGCGTGGTACGAGACACACTTTCGGCCGGTTTTAAGTCAAGTTCAATGCCCGTTAACTTTGTTAACATTGTCTGGGCAACCTGTAAGAGTTGTCTAAGCATTACGCATAGGCCAATCGGTGTCGTAACTTTAGTGATCGCCTAGTGGCTAGTGAAATGCTTGAACCGCTCAACTGTCGATTGGCCTTCTAATGGCCGATAACAATTAAAATTCTATTGTGTCTCGTTAATTTCAGTTGAAGATTTAATGCGCTAAGGAACTCTTTGTAATATCTACGCATTACATTTAGATGTCGCCTATAGTGTTAGTGAAATCTGGCACTCGTCATTGCTTAGACATTGTAGATGCCGTGCAAACACTGGTCCAACTGAGAATCCCGAATGTTGGCTAAAAGTGTAGGTAGTGAACACAAAAGAAAATAACTAATTATAATCCAAGAGAAACCAAAATATCCTCCATTGTAGTACCTAAAGCCGGAAATTATTTTTAACCGCAACACTCATTATCACCACACGCAACTGATCAACTGGGATGTCTTTTTTATTTCATGCAGTGTAATATACACAGAAACTAAAGTATCTTCTTATTTAATTAATCAAAATAATACATTAAGCAGGAACCATACGTACAGTCACGGACTTTAATTTTATTGATGAGCCACCTTCAAACTTTTCAATTTTGCAGTTTCATACATTCACGAGATTATAAGATTAAACACGAACTCAAAACGCACGCTCGTAAACAAGATGACAAATAAATTACTTTTAATCGGAAATAGTCTTATCCATAGAGGTTGACTAATAAGTTCTCAATGATAAAAATAAATACAATGTTGCATTAAGTTTATCCAATCTATTTGACACCGACCACCTTTGACAGTTGAAAATAATAACGATGTCAGAGACGTTACTTTCGAACTTGTCGAAATGACTTTAATATTTCTCCGTACGATAACGTTCCTATCGCAACAGTAACCTAGCAACGATTGTTTATCGTTGCTAGATTACTGTTGCTAGACCTGCAATTGGTTGACTTTGGGTAGTCACTCTGCTCTCAGGTTAGCCAGCCGGTAAAGTTATGAAATATAATTTTCTTCTTCTAATACGAAGACATATGACTTTGCGTGTCGGGAACCGAATAAACCCGATTTGCATTACACGGCTAAAATACGAACAGTGCCAGGTGGCTCATCAATTAAAGTCCGTAACTGTACCTACCTACCTTACCAGGAATAAAACAATCAGGATTTTATTCTTAAATGCAGAACGGCAAAAATTAGATAGGTCTGGAATTCTTGGAGGAAACAATCTGTTACCTCGCATATTATATTATAAAAAAATGGAATGATAATTAATAATAAATCTCGGCTAGCCATGTAAAAAATAGAAAGCAATATAGAAAGAGCATTGAAGTCTCCTCCAAACAAACTAGGTATGGTTGCGATAGGCAGACTTTTAGTTTGGTACGGGGCGCTATCGATTGGATGGCATCCTTCCTATCCAGCCCAAAATAATTGAATTCCCCAATATTATCTATAATTATGTAATTGTAATAACTACCTGTTGTCCGTGACTTTGTCTGCGATGTAGGAAGAAAATTTGCCTTTGTCCTTCTCGGTCAGGTCCCAGACTACCTACCTGTCAAATTTCATAGGACCAGTGGTTTAGGCATCAAAAGGCAACAGATAGACATACATAGTTACTTTTACATTATTTTTAAATTAACTTTTGCGCGCGGCTTCGCCCGCGTTGAAGTCGAAAATTATTATATATACTAACTCAGGTCATGGTCTATCTGTGTGCCAAATTGCATCGAAATCGGTTCAGTTTTTATGCAGAACCGCATCATTTATAGATTTTATTATGTGTATAAAACATTAAACATAATAATTAACTTAAATATAGGTAATAGAGAAATCTAGATGTTGTTTTTAGAGTCCCGTACCAGAAGGGTGCCAAATGAAAGCCTCCGCGGTCCGTCTGTCCGTCTGTCTGTCAGCGGACTGTATCTCACGAACCGTAATAGCTAGACAGTTGAAATGTTCACAGATTGTGTATTTCTATTGCCGCTATAACAACAAATCATAACACACATCATACCATATTTTGATATTGAACTATTTTTTTCTTACCCATTATTGGCATGTGAGGTGTCATTTATCGAGCTCATCGAGTAGAGTTCAAATATAAATTTTACTTTTTATATCTTCAAAAATGAAGAAATAGGTGCCGTCAAAGTTGTCAGTTTTAGATCATTTTTGTACACACGGCTACACATCAAGCTATACATTTCCAGTATAAGCTGACCTTGCATTGAACGGAAATCCTATACAATGCGAGATCAGCATAAACTGGAAATGTATAGCTTGATGTGTAGCCGTGTGTACGTGGTCTATCGCAACAGTAAAACAAGTTAGGAATTTGAAACTTCTGTATAATATCATGAACCAACAAGTTAATAAATTAAAAACGCCGATTCATAAGGTATTTTATTTAAATATGGGCGATTTTCTGCAACTGCAAAAAAGAACTTTGTAATTCACAGTATCATTATGAAATAAAAAATCATCTTTGCGATTTTAAAAATTTAACCTGGATGTAACCGGGGATGTACTTACTTGTACCGTATTTTTTGGATTACGCGTGTGCCACGATGAAAAATAATCTTTAATAAGTACATTAATTTGCTAAAAATTCCCACTCGCATTTGACCGGTTTTTTATAGAAGTCGTAAAAAACATGCGAAGCACACTGGTATTTATTATAAGTCTAGGTTTCATCATGTTTTCCAACACCATAACATAATCTCAGCCTGCCTATGTCGAATCGCGTCTATTTCTTCGCGGATTATTGGCGTTGATTGAGATTTTATCTTGGATTTATCAGCACAGATATCCCCATGAGGTAAAATTAACGAGACCGGTGTTAAGACTCCTCGGAACGACCCAATTTGATTATAAGGAATTTATTTGCACATAGTATATTCGTATCGATTACTGGGTTTTTGGTCCATACATGATGTAGGTACTTACCTTACCCCTTTGCTGAATCGCTTGCAGAAGTGCTGCCGGTATAAGAAATGTTTGTTTCAAAAATGCAAAAAAGATTCATCACGCCTTCCCAACTATAACTATTTCTATTCCTTAATCGTGTTAAAAACTTAAAACAATTTCACAGAACTCAATCTCTCTCGTTTTTATCTATTCAATGTATTTTTTTATACTCACTTTATTCTAATGTATAAAGACGGAAGCGGTGAGTTGGTGACTGAATGAGTCCATCATCGCTGGGACGAAACTACTGTAGTTACAATAACTACAATTATTTACAGTCAAACAATAGATTCCATGTATTATTTATGAGACGAAAAACATGAAACGATTTTGGGTAATTCATCCCCTAAAGGAGCGTGAAAAGGGGGAATTCCGTTTAAATGCATAGTTTAGATTCTTCTTAACTTAAGAAGAACAACGCGGTCACACATAATAGCGACTTTAATTCATAATATTTATAGATATGGATACTTACAGTTTGAGAACATTTAAATTTTGTTTACATTTTTTTTTATCTCTAAGTACCAGGGTTACAGACTAAAAGACAGGGGAAAGTTAGTATAGTCAAGCTAGACTGCGGGCGGTTGCCGCCACGTAGAGTCCGCAATTTACCGTCGAATGACGTCTCTAAAACGTTATTTATGTTTCCCTTGAGAGCGTTTTTTGACAACATAAAGTCCAACCCCAGTGCCATCATTTTCATGACAGCCGTTACTGCGACTGTTATGTGGTGGCCGCTTTTCTAGCAAACCGTAGCTAAGTCCGTCATATTTTTGTCCTGATGTCTGAGTCCAAATTCATCACTGAGAGGTTTCTAAGAGACAATAGTGTGATAAATAGCCTACAAACAACCCTGGACTGGTGTAAAACGGTCCATCTGGAATTTGAAATTTACAGATTATCAATCAATCTGCCTAGCCTTTTCACAACTATGTTGGGGTCGGCTTCCAGTCTAACCGGATACCAGTATTTTACATGGAGCGACTGCCTATCTGACCTCCACAACCCAGTAACCGGGCAATACGATACCCCTTGGTAAGACTGGTTGTCAGACTTACGGGCTTCTGACGACCCGTAACGATTGTCAAAGATCTACGAATGACAGCCGGACCAACGGCTTAACGAAAAAAAGAAAAGAAATTTACAGATTGTATACATCTGAATACCTAAGCAACTTTGAGTAAAAGTAATTGCTGTGAATGGGAAATAATTTTTATTATTAGTATTCCATTCCGCTGTTAATTGTATTGATTACCCGAGCGAAGTTAAGGTGGGCCGCTAGTGTTTAATAAGTGACAAAAATTGGAGAGAAGCACATTCATACGATTTTTTGGCTTATTTAGGTCTTGTGCAGCATTCATTATTACCTATTAAAACTATATAGAAGAAAGTATTATTAGTGAAATGTTATATGTCCCATCACCATAATATTGCAATGGGTCTTAGTAGTGTTAAGAAAATATTACCTCACTCCACCCGCTTCTTAAAGACCAATCGTAATAATATAAGCAAATATCGCAATGCATTAATGAAAAATGTTTGTTTGTCTCAGGTATGGCGGAACCAGAATACGGGAGGCGGAGGGCAGGGGTCATGCGTATATTTAACGTGTCTGGAAGATATGCGGCCACTAGTGTTGTATGAACTCAATTCCGCGTGGTGCACATATTGTAGCAAACGTCTCTTATTTATAAAGTTCACGCTATCATCGTATATCCACAAGAGATATTGGCGAATGATAGTGCCCGAAGACTTATTTTAGTATGTATATTCGTTTACCTATGAGCTTAATATAATAAATAGATAAGACGAAATCCGATAATTCCGATATAAAGTAGCGTTCAAATAATGTTGTAGGTACGTAGGCCAAGACATACCTAAATTTCAGTATTATACACTCAAACAGTATTGTGTACATGGAGCGTGTACGTATCACATGATCTGTAAACAAATATTATTAGATAAAATGTAAATACTTAGTTATAAAAACCTAGTTATTCTATAAAGCGTTTCTTCCCCTTGTGAAGAAATAAAAGTTTTTATAAAAACATACATAGGGGATGTGCTGTTATTCTAGTCTGCTACTTTAGGCAAAATATTTGTGTAATAGAGACCGAATCTGGAGAAAACAAGAAATGAACCACACAGCTACTGAGGCCCACTTGCACGTTTAGTCAGGTTAATTAAATAAATGTAGAGTTCGTAAGCTCGGAGTTAAATAACTAAAATTTTTACTTTCATTAGAGTGCGTTTCATCAAATAGTTCCTATGCCCTAATGTTGACTCCACAGTTGTAGAACCAACCAATACGAATACCTACGCTACGAGCTCGAGCTACGACGCTACCTTATAGGTCCGATTTTTTAATTTAACAGTGAAGCCTACATTACGGCAGAGGATCTATTTAATGAAACGCTCTCTACGCGTTGCGCCACTAAAGGATAACACCGGGCTAGTTAAAAACCTGACATTAGTGTTTTATGCGTTGGGTACATTGCAGTTCAATCGAGGAAACATAATAATAAAGAATAGAATTGCAATGTCTTTGCCCTGATAATTATGCAATCCGACCAAAAATGAATGAACGAATAATGAACAGAAATTGTGTACTAATCTCTTTTACGGTACGTACAGTCACGGACTTTAATTGATGAGCCACCTTCAAACTTTTGAATTTTGCAGTTTCATACATTCACGAGATTACACGATTGAACACGAACTCAAATCGCATGCTCGTAAACAAGATGACAAATAAATTACTTTTAATCGGAAATAGTCTTACCCATAGAGGTTGACTAATAAGTTCTCAATCATAAAAATAAATACAATGTTGCATTAAGTTTATCCAATCTATTTGATACCGACCTCCTTTGAATCATAGCTCATTAACTCGATAATTCTGAAAACTTAACTGAAGACAGTGACAGTTGAAATATCGATGTCAGAGACGTTACTTTCGAACTTGTCGAACTGACTATTAATATTTCTCCGTACGCTAACGTTACTATCGCAACAGTAACCTAGCAACGATTGTTTATCGTTGCTAGGTTACTGTTGCTAGACCTGCAATTGGTTGACTTTGGGTAGTCACTCTGCTGTCAAGTTTGTAGTTCTGGCTCTCAGGTTAGCCAACCGGTAAAGATATGAAATATAATTTTCTTCTTCTAATACGAAGACATAATATATGACTTTGCGTGTCAGGAACCGACTAAACCCGATTTGCATTACACGGCTAAAATACGAGCTGTGCCAGGTGGCTTATCAATTAAAGTCCGTGACTGTACATACGTAATACTTTCTTGTCTTTGAATTTTAGAACATGATATTTCATTTTAATCGTATTGTATGTGGTTTCCATGGAGATTTGGTTTAGGTATTGATTGACGAAAGCGTCAGTTATGAAAAATAATATGTTTTTTTTTAAATAATTATTATTTATTTTTATATGAGTTCATGAATATATTACCTGCTGATAGTACCGAACTATAACGTATTATATGGTCGAATAATATAAAATAATGTATCAGCCTCATAACATCAATTTATTTTGACATTATTTACACTAACCCAGAGTCTAGCGACTTGCCCTCCCTTATCGGTAGGTTAGTAGTTTATTTAACTCTTGATGACGCAAGATTAATTTTTTGAGCAACCCTTTTTTATCTGTTAACTCCGAGTTATTTAAGATTAACCATGAACAAGTGGGCCTTAGAGGGCAACAAACAACCTATTTTATTTATCACAATAATATTATGCACCGCATTAAACACTTTTTCATAAACTACCTATCCAAATATTTATTAGGTACCTATCATATTATCAAGTCTGTCTTCAAATCAATATTGCCTGATAATTTATTTTCCTGAAATGAATGTATTGTCCAGTTTTATGCATCCTAAGTCAAGTTGTTTATGGTCTGTAATGTTGTACCTACCTATTCATAACCCTGTGCACATAACATACTATTATGAAGGCACAATAGCGAGATGTGAAAGTAAAAATGTTCTTGTAAGTGTATTGAGTAAATTATGTACGAACGTTAATCAATATAATTAAGCTTAGCCGATAGTAAAGTTGTAATAAGGCACGACGAAAAGCGACAACTGGTATTTCTCGAAATAAGATAAAGAACTTTTTACATACTTAGCACCTGAATCTATTGTATGGAGCCAATTACAAAAGCAGTTTGGCTTTTTAAATCCAAAATGTTTTAGAGATTAAATTGTGCATTTTTCATAGCGTAGCTTAGTGAAATTCTGTAAATAAAAGTGTACTCTTACGGTATGTTCTTCATAAAGTGCATGTCAGGCACAGGATATTAAGACTAATGCAGTAAATAGAAGCCAGTCTTACCATTAAACAACATCTGAACTGTCATCAAACCTCTTACAAGAGGTCAGTTACTAGCCCAGCATTGTGATTGTAACTGTTTGTAGAAAGCAATACAGGAGGTTGACATCGTCTCCGACGGGGTTGAAAAAGTTAAAAGCTTCATCTGTCTTATCACATTCTTATTGCAAGGAGACCTGCAAACCTACTTTAAATGTATTTACTAATTAAACCTACTTTAAAATCTATTTTGTTGTTAATGAATAGGTATGTATGAAAAACTAAGAAATTTAGAATATCTAAACCATCACGCCATTGTTTTGTCAAGTTAAAAGTAGCCAAACACCTTTTCTTACTTGCGTACACGGCCTAAAAAAATCCACCTTCAGTTAAAATTGTGTGATATAACTCTCCAGTGCCCAAAGTGCCCTACACCTGCATCTGCACCTACAGTAAGACTGCACAACTGAATCGTTTGGTACTCGTGTATCGTAATACCTACACAGTGATCTGATACTGAAAAAATGTTATTCAGTCGAATCAATAAAATCGCACAGTTTTAACGGATGGTCAGAAGCCTAAATCAAAACACAGAATTGCAAGACAGTCTCTCTATAAACATTCATATTCATGAATAACACGTATGATATAATTGACCTACGAATACTTTGCAAGGAAGTGCAAAGTATAATGGACCTGTAGTTGGTGTAGCAACAGTAGGTAGCAATATAAGTCGCAAATGCAACATATAGTTGCAAATGCAACTTATATTGCTATTAAACCTTCTAACGGGACCAGCTCTCTTATGAAAGCGCTCGTCAGTTGTTACTAAGTGTGTGTAATTACTTCTTTGAGTCGAATACAACTGCATCTTTACCAAGTAGATTAATATTTGGTAGAGCACTGATCACAAGTGTTTGAAGAAGAATCTCAAAATATTCACGCTAGGTAGTCTAAAATATTCTTTTGCATACCGTTTTCTGCGATTATTTTTAATAATCAAGCAGATTTTTGTTAAACAATAGCAGACTTAAAATATGATTGTTTAAAATAAACCATAAGCTAATAAGCCAAATTTGATGGCCACCAGTGATTTTGTCAAAGTTCACATTGCATCATCCTATTGTTTCGCATAGTAAAATATTAGATGACCTACCTATTAGTTGGTAAATTTGTGATAATTATCGTAATCGTGTGTACATAAATGTATTTAATAATAAATGTTTATTTGTATTTAGCATATCGAATTTATTCGTGTTTTTTTATTTACCACTCTTTACAATCGTTCACTTTTTGCGGATGAACAACGACTGAAACCAAGATAGGCATATGCCAATGCCAGAAATAATAGTTTCAATTCAAAATATTCAGGACTCAAGTGTGTTTAAGAATTTAAATATTAGACGGTCGTCGCCACAAGTTCTCGGAAAAAAGTGAAATACGTGTGTCAGCCTCAGACCGTTCGTTAGTGAGTAATAATTTTAGCTTGTTTGTAGTGTGAATGAAACGAAACGCACAAGTGGCCACTCGGCCGATTGGATACGAGACTGATTTTATCGAATCATCACTCAATCAAACATTGGTACACAGATTTTTTAGAAGTTGAAGCAGAGTCATTGAAAAAACATGTCAATAAAATTAGGCAGACAAGTAGGTTGTTTGAGTAGGCGTTAAATGAATGCAGTAGGTTATGCTGGATCGGAGTGATTTTATTAAATGAAAATCAGCTTTATATTTTTCAAGACTTAGGTCGAATTTCACACAACTTTTATACTGAATATAAGTCTTAAGGCTCTTACATACAGGCGCGATTTGCCGCGCGACGCAACGCCGCCGCATTGTTCGCCGTGAAGTTTTCTCAGAAATTGTTTTGTTAAAATTCGCGTCGCGCGTTTTTTGACAGTTTTCAGACATTTTTGACAGTTTTTCCATACAAAAACTGTCAGATGACAATTTTATTCCAAGGATAAAAACTAACCCTTCCCCTGATGTTTGACGTGTTACGTGTTTGACTTTGATAAAATCAGCCCTTAGTAAACTACGTGTACCTGTAGGATGTTTTTGGGTGTTGTACCCAAAGGGAGTTTACGGAACCCGGGTGGCTACCTATTAATCTATCTACATATCCGCTACCGTCACAGGACTGTTTCTTTTTACCGTAACAGATAGCCAGTTGAAATCACTTAAACGGGTTTTCCTGGGCTCTCTACTATGTCAAAACAAAACCAACGTGAATGTGGAAAATTAAGTAATATCGTTGTTTCTTAATTATTTCACTATTTCACACAATTATTTCAATTATTTAGTCACCTAAGTTACTACTGCCGTTGGGTCTCACTCAAGGGTTGCACTCAAAGGATGTTATTTTCACGCAGTAATATTGAAGACCCACAAGCTTCATTATTTTCGCTTAAGCAAGACCTGCGCAATACTGATCCTACATGGTGCAATTAAAATATGGTGCGATAAAAATTAAACTCCATCAAACTTTTGTTCTAGGATCATTGCGCAATCTTCCATAATTAACCCTAAACGGTCAAAAATATTGCGCAGTTCGTGATATTGTGCAATATTAATAATTGAACATTTAGGGCCTGCCTTAGATAATAAAAAGAATTGTTTTTATTAGGTAAATATGTAGTAAGTATTACCCAGAAACTGCCGGCAGTTGCTTCAACTGGCACTGGTCACTTTTGCCCATAAATCTCTGTAAATTTCTTATTTATTCTGTGTATGGTTGAGCTTTCAGATGGCGGACACAGTCTAAAAAAAGGTATGGTATAGATAGGTCAACAATTACCTAGGTACCTACATTAGATTCCGCCATAATGAGTCCGCAAACAATACGGTTAATAAAATTGAGTCATCGATAGAATGGTGTTTGTTATAGAACACAGAGTACGGAAAAGCTAAATAATCATAAAAACTAATGGAACTTCGGTATTAGGTACCTACAACTTATTTTCATGATGCGGTCTGAATTTGTTTGCTCATCAATGATCGTCAGATAAATTGTTAGAAGCCATTGATACTCTAAACTCCTTTTTTCCTTCAGAAAAGCAAATTCACAGGACGTATGACCTGCAAATACGTGTGTGATAGCATAGTTATGTATAATAATTAAGTAATAGCACAAGAAGGACTAAGTGGAGGCCCATATTCAACAAAGGGAGAAGGCAGAGCGCTCGTTTGAAAAAAAAAGTGATAATAATACCTGTCTAGGACTTATCTCAAAAACCAACCAAGTTTTGAATATTCATAAAATATCGGCCCAAGTATACACTCAACAGACGATATACACCTGACATTCCGATGATAAATAAAAAATATCAAGTGTCGATACAAGAAGCTGAGGTTGGTCACAACAATGACGATACACCCACCAGTTTAGATGACACGTTGATCCTGCTTACGTATTGAGTTGAAGAGTCTCTTGTTGAACTGGTCAGCATCAACATGTGCCGAGTCGAGAGGCTCCATCATTTAGTGGCGGATTCTTCAATTTGACATGCCACCGCCCGCGTAGATGTCATCCTCTTTTTTTTATTGAAGGCATTGTATAAAAGGAACATTTTGTTACACGTAACGGCGAGCAGTACTAGTAGAGAATTTGAGATATTTTGATGGAAATCAGTGACGAGATATTTGATATCGACCTTCGAGAGAAACCTTAGAGATCTTAGACCGACTGTAGAATGCACCATACAAGTAAAAAAATTTAGTAGGTATAGGTTACAATATACAGAATAGTCGGAAGCTCTAAAAGTCCATCAAAACACACAGTTCACACTATAAATTGCTCGAGATAGTTTTCTTGAAAACGATTGTTTTATTAATTTTCTCTTCTACTGTTTGTGTTCAATTAACAGTTTGTTTACAAATCATTTCGCAAATTAACATTCTCGCATATCTGTAGACATTGTGGAAGGTAGGGGGTGCTTATTTTGGCAGAACATCCACTGAATCGGTCAATGAACCGATGTTTATTGTTTTTCTACAACAGCGGTGTTGATATTGGCACAAATTCTATTTGTTTAAAATGGTAAGTCTCGTACAAACAGGTAGATTTACGTAACCATGACCTTATAATAACACAATACAAACTCGAGGCGTGATGCGCCAATAAGTATACTCAGTAGGTACAGTATGTAGGTAAGTACGATCTGAGTGTTTGAACTTGAGTTTTTTAATAATCACGACTTAGGCTTGTCGCCCTTGTTTCTATAAACAGCTGATAGCCTCACTTGTTTTAGCACTGGACGGTGTAGCAATAGCAATAACACAAGAACCATTTTCTCTATGCGGAACGGTAAGATACGAACAAAAAGGAAACCAACGCTATTGGCATTAACCTTGCAAGATGATACCTAATTCCATTGACGAAATGCACACCTCTAAAGGACGCAAGAAGTACCTGCCACCTTTAATGCCATGTATACTAATTTAAGAATGCTTTCAATTCTGTAAGCAGTGACACCTTGTTGACAGAAGATAAAATAAATACTTAAGTACCCATTTTCCTTCTCTACCTACTGGTAGAGAAAGAAAAGTACCCATTTTCTTTCTCTACCAGTTAATACTTTAAAACCCGTGGTAAGTGACTCCAGGAAGAGACCAGATGGTATGAAGTTATTCAAATTCAAAATCAAAATATTTTATTTCACATTTTAGCCTACATGGGCACTTATGAAACGCCAGAAGCTAGTTGCACGGTTCCAATTGGTCGTTTCCTATGGAAAAGAGCCGGCAAGAAACTCCATGGTTACTCTTTTAAAAATAATTGGCTTTTACAATACTTTCAAATTGCAGTGTTGGTAGGCATGGGAGGACAATGTAGGCCTTTCAACAAGTAAGTACCAGGTACTTAACAAAAATAGAAGATGTTCAATAAATTTACAGTCCAATAAGCCTACAACGTTCTCACATTCACAAAATAGAAAATAATCTATCTAAAAGACTAATAATAATAAAATTCAAATTCAAATAAAAATAAAAACCTATTTAAACCAATTGACGTGATTGCTATCACAACTGTAACAAATTGAATAATTCCACAAAAGCCACTAAGAGTTGAAATTAATTGGAGGTATATAATGTCAAATACAATGATTATAAGTCAAGGATGAATGTAAAGAAAAAATTTGTTAAAATATTGTTGATAAATATTGTCTTGGAAGGTGGGTAGGCCTCTGGTGTGGGAAGCAACCTGTGTCGACACGTTTGCACCACTCATGTTTCAAACACGCTGGGTTGACTTGGTGCTGCCACTGCACCTACGGTGACCCTCAAACGGCGCAAATAGGTACGGTACTTAACCATAATAGTTATTGCTACCTAATATAGTTTTGAGGTTCGGTCGATAATCGTCATGGTCATGATGGGGCAGCGAATTAGTCCTTATAAGGGAATTGCACCTGGAATGGTTGATATTCGTCTGATCCAGAAGGCTGGCTCATTCTTACATTCCTACTTCTTTGTTTTTATTAGCTGCTGCTCCCGACTACGCGTGGACCCTAATTCTTTTTCTAAAATAAAATTAGCCTAAATGACTCCTTATAATATAACATCAGTTATCTGCAGTCAAAGTACCGTATATACTTTCATATAATGCATTTAGTATAAAACTGTTATTTTGACATACAGACACTTCAATTTTATTTATTTGTATGTATTTTTATGTATGTACTTCTACTTATATATTAGTTTAGAAGACTCCTTTTTATAGGTATGGTTTTTGTAAAATGTAGGTATGCATTTATTAGATATCTATATTATAAGTAGCATATTATCAATACTAATAGAGAAGTATTGTAGAAAAAGACATGTTGCACCGACCCTTAATAAATTGCGATAGGTACCTAAGGGCACAATATATTTATATTGTGCTAAGGGCAAGAGAGTGATGATTAGAGAGAACTTTAAATTGAAAAAGTAAAACAAAAACATTGGCTATGCTTTCTATGTGGCCGCCGCTTCCGAATGCCTAACTTACTGAAAACTACAGTACGACACAACTTGTTGTAGCATCGGCAAAATTCGTAAAACCGATCACCATCCGAATTGAGTGCACCTTCTAAATCACCAATCTTTATTACGGCTTCAGGTGAAAATTATCTTTACGAAACGCAATAACTTGTAAGGTCATATAACCAAGTACATTCGTAAAATTGAAAAGAATGAATGCAAAATTTCAAATTTATGCTACATCTAAGTTGTGTCGTACTATACCTAATTTATAAAAAAAAAACAATTTGTGATTAATACGCTTTTTAGTATGTCGTACCAACTCATCACCTTCAGCTGAAAATGATTAGTATGGTACCTACTTAGATTGCAACCAAAACGTAACATACCGAACTTTCACTTAAGCATCGAGAATTCATTTCCAAAGTTCCAAACTTTAAAATAAGACGAAATGAGTCAGAGCATTACTTTCCCGGAGATCGGAGGTCAACAACCAACTCATCTGTATGGATTATCTCTGTCTTAACGCGATAATTTAATCCTTTGTTTATCCAATGCCTCTAATAGTCCCGATGCACCGGAACGGTAAGCATCTGAGCACAGTCATGTATCATACTCCAACATATAAGAAAATAATCCGCCCGCTTGAATTACGACCGGGGGTTGATATTACAACGAGCTTCGACGTTTCAAGAAAGTCTCAATTAGAGTATAAGTTATAGCTTCTAAAACTCTGTTGTTCGTGAAGCATAAAATTCTAAATTTAGATGTTTTTCCAGCTAATCTTGCGTATGGTTTTATGGTGTGTGCAGCTAAAATTCTCTAATCGTAGAATGTGAGCTCTGAAACACCTCAATTAATGAATAAAATGAACTGTGTCATGTTACCTAAACCTCCTGAAAATACATCGCTATCAAAATGGCGTCTCCGCCCTTTGGCTTGGTTCCCCTTTCGAGCACGCCCCTTTGTCACAACTGTCGGTTTGTCAATTGCCGGCAATGTTACTTTTACCATTTCTTAGCTCGCCATTGTAAATTAAATTACATCGCACCATTTGTAATCTAAATATTAGAACAACTCTATGAGTTTTAAGTTTCTGTTGACAGCTACATAATTACATAATACATTTTGGTCAAACAGGCGTCTATCAAAAGTGTTTTATATTACTGAAAACTAAAAAGTGGATAGTTCATACAAATGTAGAGTAACGAATTTAACCGTGATCTCTCTTTCCGGCAGGAGATCATCAGAAATGTTTATCTCCTCAACTGCGATTACTTTTGACAGCACCCCAGGAAAACAAAAATAGGTCGATATGAAAACGATCCATTAAAAAGTGTATTACGGAAAACTAAAATTTTCCCTGAAACAGAAGATCTTTGAAGTTAAAGTTTTAATTAAATCTTGTTCCGTGGCAGTTTCCCGATAGATTTCCTATTTCTAATCGCATTAAAATCTCAACATTGGAAATCCGAGAAACGCGGGCCGCAACCACCCGCAGTCTAGTCGAAAAGCAATTTGATTTGACGGCTATCTCACCTCCTACTACGTTTATATCGAAAGCTAGATAAATATTTATTTTATCGAATCTAATTTGGCACGAAACTGGCCCCAGATCGCCGCCCTTTCAGACAAGATGTTTCTGATAGAAAATTAAATGAGGTAGGTAATGTTAAAAAGGCACTTAGTTTGGCATATATTGATATATACCTACCTAATAATATTTTTTGTCATTTAAAAAGAAAACTATTCAACCGTTTTGTACGCATTAGTGAAAATCGTTCAGAAATGTGATGGACTGCTGGGATTTTTGTACAAATGATATTTAGAATGTTAAAAAGTATAACACATGTCGGAAATGACAGGGCGCAGCCGTCGCCGACGTCGGCGTGCGGCGGGCGCGCCTGCGTGCCACCGGGTTCGGCTCTCGGGTCGGGTATCGTGCCGTATACACGTTTTAGTTTACGTTTACATTACTAAGCACTTGTTGAGTAAATAAATAAAGACGTTTTAAAATAAACTTTACTATTAATCCTTGACTTAGTAACGTTTACATACCGTGAGATCGGTGATGGGCATGGACAGACACACACAACACTGTGGTAGACCGAACATGGGTAGTAAATTATGTCGCTAATTTATATTTTGCAGTTATATAGAAAGGTCCAATTGTCCATAGATGATGATAGATTGGTGTGTGTTATATAACAAGTATTAAGTAGGTACTTATTGTGAAAATGAATTATACTTATCGCAGTGTTGCACGTGGCGTGGATAACTTATATAGTACCTAAAGTAAAAAGAAAACCATATGAATCGTTGCAAACATTTTCTTAAATTATTTCTTTAACAAGCGTTATTTATTTATTTAACAAAAAAGCATCCATTTCAGTGTTTACAATGGGGTACAACACACGCTCAATTACTATATGTTCGACATTTGCTATCTAAACTAAAACAAACTGTAAGTATCTACTCATTCATCATGAGTGTGGCGGCTACAACACAATTAGGTGTTTCCCTGAAGCGATCGCGGCGTCGGTCGCCGTCGCGCGGCCGCCTGCATACTGTCATTACAAAAATAGTGGCCCCAGAAAGGGTAGTCCGAGACATGTCCCATATGGACCCGAGTGCAATGCCGCAAGTTATTTTAACTTCTTTCATTGCCGCACTACAGCTCTCCATTAAATTATTTATCGGTATATGAAACACTCTGCTAGATTGTTTGTGATAACTATTTATGTACCTAACATTTGTGAATTCCACTTTTTGACATTCTTATGAATGTCAACATACATTATCTCATAACCGATGAGAATTACAATAACCCGTGTAAAATCCTTTAGATCACCTGCCAACCTAATTTTCAACATAAATTGTGAATACATCAACTTTAGGACTTCGTTCCCACTAAGATTTCTTACAAAAACGTTAATCGACCTATCCCAACTTTAAACTAAAAATATTGATAAGGATATAATATATAAATTAGTGTATGAGTCCATTCTTTACTCGTGCGCAAAACAAGGAAATTCGTGAAAAGCTATTTAATTTACAAACGCAACGTGTCGGTCGGCCAACTGTCGAATAAGTTTTTAAACAAAAAGTGTGTATTACCGGCGAATGGCGATCTCCAGCAGGTTTACGTTATGATTTCGATCACTTTGATCACTTCACACGTTCTTTTGTTAACAATCGGGCTGTTCTCAACATTCGCGTGATATTGAACGTTTGTGTCGTGGAACAAATAATGAATTCACCAACATCTTTTATACTTCATGTTATATTTATTGTAATGTAAAAACATGTATATTGTACTTACACTGGTGCATAAAATTATGTTCGTAAAACGTGACGAACAACTCCGGTTTCCCCGAGAACTGACACGCCTATGTAAAAATCTTTGAATCGGACATTGACAATATTGATGAAATTCTTTACGATACCTACATTCGTGTCTCGATAATAAATCTTTACCTCAACATTTACACAAATTAGACAACGTGACAAATAGATGTGATGGAAATAGAAACGCTGACAGTAGAATACACGTCGATCTGTTCGCATGCTAATGCCGGCTTCACATTCCATTTTTCATGTTAAATTTAAAATAGTGGGAACTATGTTTTTGTCCGTGTGTAATAATAGGTGCATTATGTTGAAATGTTACAGGAAGAGAGAGTTGAGCATCATTGCGTAATAAATCTTAAAATTACATCAAATTCTACTTACAGTCAAGTCGTTAGTCGTAGTTATGTATGTGAAATGTTAAGATGGGCCATAGCCGCCATGGGCATCGTCCTATCAGTTGAATTTTAAACGACCAAATATTTATCGAGTTTCGAAAATGTTTGCCTGGTAACCTATCCGATGCACCATGAACAAATATGCAGAGATGTTCTTCTAGAAAAAATAAAAAGCAGGGAGTCGGCACCAATAAATCGATTTGGAAATTGTTTGCTGAAGGGTGGGCCTGAGGTATTTAAAGAACAATTAGTCGGCTGCTTCCCAGCCCTCAGGGCAAATATTTGCCTATTCCCGCCAACCCTCGTTTGGGCCAATGCCGCCTCGAGCGTTGTTGGAAACGGTTTATAGCTAAATGTTTGCCCGCTCTTCCCCTATATACTTAGCTATAGGTAAACTTCCCCTCCTAACAGCCCGGTGATCATAATTTACATCCCGCTCGGCGTTGTGGAAATTCAGATCAATACAGTTTGGATGCTTTTGGATAATACCTCAATAAGGCTTCACTTTCGATAAACTTTCTTGTTTATGTTGTGAAAAGTTAAGTTGGCTTCTGATGTAGAAGGAGACTTAATACAAACGTTTTAGGAATCCTCTAAATTTATTTTATAAAGTACTTAGGTGCAAACAATAGTGAACGATAGGTATTGATGCTGCATCAACAACTATACAATAGTGAACGATAGGTATTGATGCTGCATCAACAACTATACAATAGTGAACGATAGGTATTGATGCTGCATCAACAACTATACAACCTGCTAATCGTTGCGCCGTGTTTTCAGTCTTTCTTTTTTTTACATAGGTACCTCCGGGACCTATTATTTAGGTATTCAAAAGTAGTTAAATTCTAATATTTTATAAGTATAATTAGTTAGTTAAATACCAAATATTTCAAAGCAAAAAAGCTATTAGGGAACTGTTTAAAAAAAACAACGAAATCATCTCTCAATCGTAATTTACTTACACGATATTGTGACATAAAGATTAGTCGGGATTCGAGTTTGCCCGTTGTATTTTAATGCTGTTTTACAAGAGATTAAATGCCGACACTGTTTTGATTTCTTTCAAAATAACATCTCGTAAGTTTTGACCGCGAAACTTCTAACTATTAATTTATCGAATGAAATGTCGCTGAAATTATAATACAATCACGGTTCTTGACTTGATCCCTACATGTACTAACTCAATTCTCATAGTCTCTTACGATGTCATAAATAAGAAATATGAATCAATTTTTTTTTTTTACAATTCTCTATATGTGATGTTTGACAAAATGACAAAATATTAACGTCAGAGTCGCAAACAGGTAATAAAGCTAGTTAATTAATTTAAAATGTGTGTTACGTAGACAGTGGAGCAAGGTGACCACCATGGCGTGAGTCGCCGCCGGCGGTCCGGGCGTACTTACAAAAATACCAGAATGTAATTAAATGTGGATAACTTGCGCTTTATAGACGGCTGCGCGCGCCTGTGTTTGTTTAGTTTGTTATAGATGTGTTTTTACGCAATCTGGAAGTCGTAAATCGTAAACACCAAATTATGTCGTTCGCTAGAGTGAGGTTACCTTTCCACGTTTTCAGTTTTAAGGTTTTACTTTGTTTGGCAAATCTATCACAAGAGTACTGTGTTCAAATAATTTAAAGATCCTTGATGAGACTTGAATTTTTTTTTTGTCTCAACACGCGCTTCGACCAGAGTTAGTTCAGTATATCCTTTACCTATACCATCTTAAATATTTACTTCGTGGTTAGGTACTTCTATTTACTCCAAAACAATGTACCTACTTATACTCATACGAATCCAGATACGCAGCTATACTTACATAATGCGAGTAACATTTTCTTTAAACATGATTTGGATCTATCTTCATAATGGAATACTTAATATAACAAAAGATGTGTTACAAACAAATAATGGAGACACAACAAAAATTCTTATTGTGCACGCACACAAAACTAATAATCTAAATGCGCAACATTTTCGAGATCGTGCCCACATCGAGAATAGAATCCGCACCCGCGGGTAATGTGGCGAATAATCCACCTCGCGCGCCACCGTGCCCCGGGCTCACACAATACCAGGATAGCTATAATCCGCAAAAACTAACAGTATACCGATAACCAAATAAACTTCACTATTTTTCAAACTAAAGCAACGTCAACTTTCGACCTTCTGACTTTACCGAAACGTACCAGTTCTCTATGAGTGTCCGTACAATATTTCTGCAAGTATCTTTTTTTAACAAAACGTTTTATTTACAATATCGACACGAAAAATTTTTCACAGCCGATTTAATTCAATTTGTTAACAATAATACTACATTTTTTACTCCATTATAGGTGGTCTTGGCTATAATAGTAAAGAAGGTCAGAGCTTTCGGCTCCTTCCATTTTTTTTTTTGTTAATTTTATTTTGTGAACCGTGCTGCAATTTTTGTTAGTGTATTTAAAGATTTTTTTCCATTTTTATCGGAGACTGTGGGTCCACAGTCTATTTTGAAGTCATCGGAATTCGATCAAATCACATTACACTCAATACAATTTCCTGATTATATCATAATATATCTAAAAGGCCCAGGTACCTTTTACATATGATATAATTAGGCCTGATTAACTTACCCTTGAGTTATTATTGTGCGATTGTTAATACATAATTAATACAATACATCGGAAAAATTGCATGTTACTTTATCACCTTTTAGATAAGATATGTATGTATTTTTGGGCATTATAGTGAATTTTGGCGATTGTTATTTGTATTTTCCACGACAGTCTAATAATTTTAAACGTTTAGACAAGTTGATGGCCAAATCACTGACAAGCGGATAAACCTTTAGCCACCGGGTCTATCATACTTAAACTGCAAAAAAAAAAAACGAAACTGCCTCGTCATTTTGACACCATTCATCCAGCCCGTCCGGACCCTGTTTTTTGTACACTAAAACATTAACATCATCTCGTGATCTTTATTACAAAAGAGTAGGCTTCAAATTACTGTGCCAACATCGGTCGCCTTACAACGTAAGCTGTTTTTTCGCAGCAAAATGTCTTAATGAATTCCTTGAGCGTCCATTCATGTCATTTGCTGAATAAACACAGACCTTTATCAAAAGTTATTTAATTTTCAGCGATAGTTTGGAAAGGAAATAAAGGATACCCGAGCTCGTCAATACAATTTCCTGACATCTTGCTGACAAAATGTTCTGTGTTGGTTGAATTTTCAATTTCAGAGCCGATTACCTACCTACATAATTATCATGAATGAAAACCATTGAATGTTCCGAGTAAAGTTCATTAGAAAAAGTAAGATCATTGGAAATAAGATTAAAAGAGTGATAGCGCAAAAAAACTAAAAAAACAATTGTGTATCTATTATGTACTGCAGGTAGCAATTAATAAATGTTAAAAAATTCTCATGCGAGCAAGTGGTAGCGGTAGGTGGATGATGACGTGTCGTGGGCGGGCTGCGGGCCCGAACAATGCCGGGATTAGTGCGCGTTGTTCATTTTTGTTCACATTGTTCCCTGTCCACGGTTTATACAGCGCATGCAACTGCGGATCAGCGCTCACGCATCGGTGGCGCCGCGTTATCACGCTGCTACACGTTCACCACCCCTTTCAACTCTATTTTAGATGCGGTTTCAATTTGAAACTGTTTGCGGATCAGCATATTTTACTTGCGGCGTTTTTGTAATGAAGCTCCATTCAATCTGCTATCAATTAATGAGATGGGGATGAGCGTTTTGTTAACTTACAAAAGTAATATACATTTATCTGTTCCACTGCGTCGACTAGTTAATTGCGATAAATATCATCGGTTTTTAGATTCAAATTATTATTAGACATTCTTGAACGTCATGAAACCATACCAATACCCAGGAGAAGTCATGAATTCATTATGGTTTTTATTTTCAGCCGATCCGGATGCTTTATCGGCGTCTGCCAAACTTAACGCATAAATAATCTCGGACGGAAACGGAGGATCGATTTCTGGACTGGAGCCGCTCATCAATCTATCATCTCGTCGGTCTGATCAAACGTTTGTCGCGAATCAGCGCCGGTCACACGGCTCGATGACATCTGACATAATATCATGAAGATGCTTCAAAGAGTTTTTAATGCGAATTACCTACACCTGAACGGATATGCCGAGATATTTCGGTTTTCACTGACTATTTAATTAATATCTTGATTATTGGTAAATTATTAGAATCGTATTCATGAAAGTTACGTTACGTTGACATACGCACTTCCTTCTGGATTTATAATATACATCAAAGGCGACGCGATTAATTGAGCAATCATCGTGGGGGAAAAACGCGTCAAAGCGCCCTCTTCATGCGTCATGACGTCACCACGGTCAATTTGTAACGACACGTGCGTTTTGCTTTTGTTTTCACCTCTGTAAAGTATATTTGCTTCAAACTTGTATTATCTGACGCTTGAGGATGTTACTTTGTGTCGGAACGAATCACGACATAATTATCGTTTATTTGTAAATAACCATGAGTTATTAAGATTGAAGAGTGTTTTCCTGGTGTGAACTTAATAGCAGAGCTTAATTAAAGTTTATAATTTAGAATTATTAAATATTTTTTGGTTAGATACTTTAAATATAATAATCAAATATAATTTTTTAAAAAAACCTCAATTTTCTAGCCTTTCAGTTATTTTTTTACAAGAATCAGGTGTTCTAGGTGCTATTGTTTATTTTTAAACATGAGGCTATCTCAAAACTATAGAAATTACGATTAAAGATCGCCAAACTTATCGATACAGTGAGTAACAACCGCAAACGACTCAAAAAGCAAACAGCTGCAATTTGGATTTAGCCTCCACGCCTAATTTCGGTTGGTAGACTTATTTTAACATTAAATACACACACAAATATCCCTTGTATAAACACATCGCCCCTAATATTGGCATCGCGGGAAGGAAACAGCTTAACTTTAATTAAAGTTGTTTCGGCATTTTCGCCTTTATTGCAACTACAAAAGGCAGGTACGTATACCACAGTTAAAGTATTTGTATTATTTAGCTTACACACAAATTGTTTTAGAATTTCTTATTGCATTTATGCTAAGATAGTATTTATTCATTTTAGTATATAGCAGTAAGGATATATTTATGTGCGTTTCAACATTTATCTATTTGGTTGGTGAGTCACAGTGGATTCTCTCAATTAATAACGCTTAGGATTTGTAGAAAAAATATCAAAACAAGCAATAAAGAAAATGTAGAGATAACTTAGCTTGAAACATACAAGTATTCTCCGAGATTATAATGATAAAGTGCATCGGTCAGCGTTACAGTTTTATGGATAAGATCTTGATAGTTAAATCGACCTTAAACCTTGAATTTGCCCATTCTTTGTAATGAGAATATAGACGAATACCTTAGAACATCTATCAAAAACGGCGAGACTACCTAATGATATGCACAAAACACTGAAAATCATTATAGTTAAGTACTTCAAGTAACTGCTAAGTTGTTCGGGTCAGTTTGGAGTACCTCTTTGATGATTATTCTTTTCTGAGCAATTTTTATTCACCTAAATTCGGTATGTTACCTAACCTAATTCTGAAAACTGTTTTCCGTTGACTATTGCTCATTCTAAATCTAATGTAGGTAGTGCCTAATCACTCAATCCTTACTAATATTATAAATGCGAAAGTAACTCTGTCTGTCTATCGCGCTTTCACGCTAAGACTACTGAACCGATTTAAATGAAATTTGGTACACAGATAGTCCAGAGCTTGAGAAAGGACATAGGCTACTTTTTATCGACATACCACGCGGGCGAAGCCGCGGGCGGAAGCTAGTATTTTATGTTTTATGAATGCTGTATTTCCATATAATAAATAACGTAAACGTAAATATCTATATACAACCAGAGAAAATAATGATAACAGAACAAAGCTTGATACAGTTATCCCCAACTTTGTGGCTGTGCCCAATCCTTTCCTGTGAGGCCGATCTTAATAAACAAATGACGGACAGTATTTGGTTTTACCTTTCAATACGTTGCCCGTTAACGCTGCCGGCGTGCAATGTGGCGAACACATGGGCATAAGTCCACGGTCGCCATGAAGACGGGATATTGATGCTGGGTAGAGTGAGTCGCGTCAACTCGCGTCTAAGTTTCTACATTTCAAAATACACAAATGCATGATCTTGTTCCAATAAGTAACTACATACCTACAAACTATCAATAAAATTCGGAAACGCAAATTGAGCACCTTAGTAAAAAAAGTTGTTGCCTGATGCATGCAAAAATATTTAAAAATGTAAATATATAAGAAACAAAATAAATAAATAAACGATTATAATAATGATGTAAAAGCGACTGATGCCACATAATGTATCTTTCCCTGCACTATGTGAGGAGTGAGGATCAGAACTTATCCCAGTGCGTCAGCCGTGTGGTGGCCCGCGCACTTCAGTGAAGACAACGGTGAGCCGGGTCGGCTGCACACACACCGCGCCCGCGCCGTCATAACTCTTCACCAGATTATTAACGAGCTTATTAACTTTACCCCTAATGTCTTTGTTGTGGGATAAACAATTGAGAACAAAAAGTAAGCTTATCATTAGCAGTTACTTATCACAAACAATCTTTTTTTTAATGTTAATTATAACATATCAATAAGTTCCTGTCATTTTGTTTGCAGATAAAAAAAATGCGTGTCTCGTAAGTCGTAACGTAAATCAATAGGCACACAAGTACTACATACTAAGCTCATGCAAATGCAATGCATCATAGAGAAAACTATAGTTTAAAAAAAATGTGGAATGGATTGTAAAGCTTGCGTATCTTACAGTCGACTTAAAATAATAATGTTAGCTAATAATATTTTTTAATGTCTAGTAAATGTTGTAATAAAACTTGGGTTGTTGTGGCGGCGGTATGGTTAAAATACAAGATAAACAGAACGGTGTCAGTACACTCTCGGGACTCGAATCGTATTTATTTGTCTTACTTTTTAGATAAATAACATTTTGCTTATTTAATAACTTCTGCCTGTTGCCGATATCGATTTCAGTATCTGTTACTGAAGAATTAGGAAGTTTATTAGCTGAAAATGAAACCTTTCAGTCATGCATATTAAAAATATATGCCGCGGTTAGTATTTTGTCTCACTTCTTACATTGCGTAGTTACATTTAACTATTTTATTCGTTAATGTACCTAGTTAAGTGAGTACCTAATGAAGTCCAAAATAAATACCTTAACTTGACTGACTTTTACAGAACACAGGTGATAATTTTCCAAACCACTAAAAATTCAACAAAAATTAAAGTCCTTGTGATTTAGAATTAAATTGCATCCCCTGTGTCGTGAAGCTATACAGTATAAAGGGCTATTCATAAAAGCGAGTTTTAATAAAATTTGTTACTAAAATGTTAAAGTGGCGGCGGGACTAAGCCGCGGTTAAACTTAGTGCCGTTTGTTTAGATAAGCCAAACGCGTGTGACGGTGAAGGCCCGCCCCAACGAGCAGCGGATACATTGTGGCAAACAGCGGAATAAATTTATTCTTTTTTACTCAATTTAAATATCATCAAGAGCTCAAATAATGCTGTAATAAAATTGAAATAGATTTTTTTTTTACAAGAAAATAGAATTACATCTATACGAGTCTCTTTGCCACAAAACAAACATAATAGGTGAGTAGAAGAGAGTTCAAGAGAGTGACACATTTGTGTAGTGAGGACAGGCGTCCAAGAGCCTTGTATTATGAAAAAAGAAAAATGCTGCTGAAGACTCTGTAAACGCCGCGTAAAAATGCGCAATTAACCGCGACGACATCGACAGCGTAACAACACAGTCACGTGCGGCGCCACACTGTGCACTAACCCTTCATGATGCGCACTTAATTCTGTCGCTCAGTGGAAACTGTTACTTTTTACTGTTTAATCAAATTAATATCACCCTGTTGTCACCTTCTGAAGTGTACTTTTCAGCCAATTAAAGCAATTCAAATTTCAGCATCAAATAAGTAAATCGATTCCAAAATACCATGATAATAAGCCCACCCAACTAACTAATAATTTGTGACGTCGTAGGTACCACGCTCCTATTTCTTAGCAGTAAGTTTCATAGCGGACATAGCGGTAGGTTTTCGTAGCACAAGAGTCGATTGCACTAGAGTCGGATGACGGTATCTAAACGTGATAGCTACATAGGACTTACTTAATTCTAAAAACAATCCTAAGTAGGATCTTTTAAATTATCAGAAAGAAAACGGAACTGACTTAAAAATAACAGTTGGTAGGTACTCTACAGCTTAGGTAGAGCTGTCTCTGCTTTTATGGAGGTGCACTTACATGGTTCGCTTACTTCACGAGATTCGCTAGTTGACGAGTATTTATAAAAGTCTCACACAAACTGTTGTGTGCACCTACTTTATTTTATAATTAAAAACGTGACTTGACAAATAATTACTCAACCATTAAATTCTATGTTCATGAATTTATAATTTTTCATGAATGGAAAGCGTGCTTAATTTTGAGACTGGCCGATTATCCGGCAGAACAATCCGATGTGTAAACACTGTCAGCCGCATTCCCGGCATCTTCATGGCACCACGTAGGTGTTACTATGGCCCACACAAATTTCAATGGAGACTTAACAATGCGCGTCACTTGTCGCCTACCAAATCTGGTCAGTTTTGACATGTTGTCATGTTTTTATATTCGCCCGCTGTCAATGCTTCCACGACGATTTTACGGTCGAAGGGCTGCCCAATTTGCCACAATGGCCTACACTTCTAATTCCCATTGTGAAGATGACGAATTTACGTCTCCATGTTATTGCGATGCGCTTCACAATGCGGATTAAGCTTTATTTGTTCAAATGACTTTAGTTTTTGGTCCTAGTTGTGACGGGAAGAGATTATATTTGCTCATCCTGTTTCGTGTGACTTTTCAATATTGTATAATTGGCTTACCTACCTTTTAATCATACAATTGGGTGCTAATTATATTTTAGAATTTCTTTTATGTACCTACTAAATTAAATAAAAACCAGCCAAGTGCGTGTCGAACCTCGCGCGAAGAACGTTCAGTCTTTTTTGTACCTACCACTTTTTCGGCGTGATTTATATATTATAAGTATACCCATACCAAATTACGGCTTTCTAATACCAACAGTCTCTGAGCTAAGCCGAGGACAGACGGACCGACAGACAGACGGACATGGCGAAACTATTATGGTTCCTTGTTGACTTCGGAACCCTTAAAGCGAAAGTGACTTTTTACTTGTAATTTTATTTCATTTTTGGAGGCCTTTAGTTTACTTACAATTGCAATGCAATGCTTAATTAGCAAAAAATCCGAAAAAGTGCATCAAAGATTGCTAATTAACTCATCTATTTCTAAATCTCATTGTAGTTGCAGAAATAATGCAGTATGGTTGGGACCTAGGACACTAGGTAGATACTAGAACATTCATTTCAACTCCTAGCCCATAGCCTGAAGTATTTTAAATTAACGAAAATATCCGTAAGCCCTTAGCTTAATTAATTAGGAGTAATTAGCATCTATGTAGGTAAGTACATACTTATTAGTTATATTATTCATAAATTATTATTTTTTCCTTTGTTAGTCAAACATAAAATATTTAAATTAAATCACAATAATTTAGAATGCTTTGTATAGGTAGGTATATATTATTATTTATTTTATTCATAGTCTCGCCTAATTTATCACCAGATGGAAAGCGATGATGCCATGATGTGGTGGACGATGGCGCCCGCTTGCCTAGAAGGTATCACACACAGATCATAATGATCTATGGTAGGTAGGTAATAGGTAATACGGGCTCATATCCGCAACTCCACGACAAAGCGCGTATTTTGCGTACGGGTGGGATCTATGGTAATAAACGAATATTTTGATACCTACTTTAAATCATGAAAAAAGCTACCGATTGCGTAGACATTTTCGTGTAATTTGTTTAGTTTCCACGCTAAAGTTCAGCACTTTACTTTTAATTCAAAATTACTTTTCATTATTAAGGTAACACAGAGCAGATATTTTTTTTCCTCAACTCGAGATTCTTAATTTTGAATGTTTACACAGCCGATAGGGGCGATGACTAAACGCTTTGTGACAGTTACTGATCTACAAAGAGGCCAATAACACCCTCTATTGTTGTTCCTTATAAAAATAAAAAATAATATGTTGAAGTACCTCCATACTGAACTATTTATTTCGAAATTTACGTATTATAATTCATATTGCACTGCAATAAGATTTAAATTGGTTCGCCCCTGATTCCCAATTGTAAGGGACGTCATCCCTTTGTATGAATTGATTTTGTGTGAAAATGGGGTGTTACTATAACATCTCTGTTCGTGGTCAGACCCCCCAGTCCGTCGGCGAGATATTAATAAAATTGTTTCTTTAGATCTAAAGTAAATCTTTATTGGTTGTAGAAATCGATTTTAATAATTTTCCGACTTTTTCATTCTCAAAAGGTTGTTTTTGTGACTGGATATAAAAATATAAGATAATATATGTACCTAATACGTACCAGAATTATGCCTACCTATTATTTGTAGCACCTTAACGTTCATCTACAAATTCTAAAATAGCTTACATAATAATCTACAATAGGTAGATAGGATGTGTAAATAATAAATTTTGATGCAAGTACACCCGGCTACACATCAAGTTACTTACATTTCCAGTTTATGCTGATCTGGCATTAGGTAGGTAGGTACTTAGGTTAGGTAATCCGAAAACTCACCTACAGGCTATTCGCCCGTTTAAATCCTAGAAAGATAAGGATCTGCAACAAGTGTCAATGCGATTAAAATAAATGAAGGTATTCTATTGGTTAATCAGGCCTTAAGACAGACAAAACAGGACAGATTTGGTACAACCCGTATAAGTGAATAAAGTTTAAATGTCATTTCCTTCATTCGAAGGAAGACCCAACTTGTCTTATGAAACATTATATTTGGCCTTTATTTAAAGGAGCTCTTTGAAGACACTTGGTATACTATGTAAGCATGCAATAGTAAGTACATACAATAGGCCCTAAATGTATGTACCTAGTACCTAAGGGAGTGGAATACCAGAGTATAGCGTGGTGTAGCGACCGGTTTCAGGTCGCCGGCCAGGACTCGACGCATGCGTCCTCAGCTTTATATTATCGATCGGCCCCTTGGCTACCATTTAATGTCTATGTAAAGGCATCTATTATATTTCAGGTATTTGCGGCCATTTTCTGTGGCGCTATAGAAAAGAACTACGTTTTGTCACAGTATTTTATTTTTGTTATAAATTATGGGAACTCTTAGGGGAAGGTGAGCAGCTGGATATCTCAAACCCGTACGTTTAACTGTTGGTTTCGTTATAGTTCCCCAATAGAAGAAAGCCTAGAAAAGAAATATAGGTACATTTCACTCTGTTTTTATTCATCTTTAGGACATAAAACGTAGATAACACACACACACTTCATTCTTTTACATAGATAGGTGCCTTTCTCCAAACCATTCCCAGATTTTGCTATTGCGGATTTTCAATTATCCTGAAACTGAAACTTACCAAATATGTACACACGGCTACACATCAAGCTATACATTTCCAGTTTATGCTGATCTCGCATTGTATAGGATTTCCGTACAATCCGAGGTCAGTTTATACTGGAAATGTACCTATAGTTTGATGTGTAGCTGTGTGTACCTAACCACTCTTAGGTAAGAGTATTATTTAAATCAGCAACCAATTAACATTAAAGTACTTACCTTTTAATTAGGTACCTAATTTGTGTATTCATTTTAGGTATAGAATAGGTTTTTTTTTATTTATCCAAAAGATTTTTTAAATTCTCAATAAGCGCAAAGGAAGTAATCCATGATGGTAGGTACCGTCAACATATGAAGTTATGATTATGCACTATTGTCATATTATATGAAAACGCTGGCACATGACACCTCCGGTTAGTTTTATAAAATAACACTGCCTACTGACGAACGTGCATTGTCATCGACAGAATTCGAGCGAACACTCCGCCCGTCATTATGGACGTACAATTAAAGAGTAAATGTAAAGTAAATACTTAACATTTATTGTCGATTTGATCCGTGACATTCGTGGTGGAGTGGCTTTAGGATCCGACTGCTTACTGCCAATCTAATATCAACCATGCCTATTTACATCAACGTTGCTTTTCCGTCGACCACAATGTAGCTTTGTCACTGGAATACAGCCCACGCTGCCTTTACATTTTTGTAGTGTCTGCATATATTGAATGGATTTTATTTTCACTTTAAGCTGAATATACAGAAGGTTTCGATTGATATAAACTGCTAGTTTTTACTAATTTGGTGAAGCAAATATTTTGTTGGTGTGACAAGCCTGTAAAATGTTTTTAGTTGCTCGGGAACAGATCAATCCAGTTTTCTTCGCATTCAGTTTTCTTTACATTTTAAACCTTCAAATACCGAAAACATAATGGTTTAAGTTTTTGAGTAATTGAAGTGGGTGCCTATGTGCCTAATAAACCTAAATAACTTATCTTCGGCTCACACAAGGCTCCCCTGTGCGAACAAGACAACATCAATCTGCCTAGCCTTTTCCCAACTATGTTGGGGTCGGCTTCCAGTCTAACCGGATGCAGCTGAATACCAGTATTTTACATGGAGCGGCTGCCTATCTGACCTCGACAACTCAGTAACTGGGTAATACGATACGCATTGGTAAGACTGGTTGTCCGACTTTCGGGCTTCTGTCGACCCGTAACGACTGTCAAAGATTCACGAATGACAGCCGGGACCAACGGCTTAACGTGCTTTCCGAGACATGGAGGAGTCTCGGTATGTAAAGATGGTCACCCATCTTCGGACCAACCCCGGCAAGCGTGGCTTAATCTCATGGATCGACCCGTGCGGCTGTTATTACTTAGCCACGACCTCCTCCTGGTAACAAGACAACATCATAGGAAGAATGAGAGCATGAACATAACTTGATATTTCACTTCTCGAAATAATTATCGATTGATAAGTAGAAAAGTGGATTGGAAGAGTTGCAGTTAAGCTGAGATGACCCCGGGCTTTTGCGCTAACTTGCCTCTCAATATTCATAATTCGATATTCATCGGCGTCCGCATAACTTGAGGGTATTACACGGTTCGGTAAGGATTATACTTACTTTGCTTCTACTGAAATAAGATCATGAACTGGATATTAAATAAATAAGTTAGTAAAATCGAATAAAGTCAACAATAATATTGATTTAATCATTCATTGGAGAGTACGACTGGTAGAGTAATGTCATGCGGTACTTAAAATACCTAAGTACTTAAAATTAGGTAATGTCATGCGGAAAGCATGAGGTAAGCTATTATTTTATTTAACTCTACCTTTACGCATAACATCACCTAGGTAGGGACGAGTAGCCACTAAAATTAATAAAATTATGTGTTTTCTGGTCTTTCCAAAGTACGCAAATGAATGACTCACATAAGTGATTGTGATTTTGTAATAACGATAGGTATCTGAAACAGTTATACAACGCAAGCGGTACGTTAAATTCCGTAGCATTATACCCTATTAGCAACATTAGCTGGTATCTGCAACAGTTATGCGACGTGAGGTTTGGTCCACGCTTGACAAAGGCTAGTTTCAATAAGGACGTCACAGATGTAAGCGTGTAAGCAAGCATGTGTCCCATTGTTTAACGATGGCCTCAGATTCGTCGTAACAGAAAAACTCCGCCGACGCCCTGCGCCCATATGGCTTACAATAACAAATTCTTAACCAAAAGTAAACCAATGTATCCTCGCGTTCCGTTTTTAGTTAGTCCGCTGCATGCAGGCGAAAATGGCATAAAGCCGTTTGAGTGCTTTTGTTTCCTTCAGTCTGGAAGTGCTCGAATAGAGCTCCGTGTAAAACATACACATTCTTTTTGTAAACCAACTGACATAATGGATGGAGTGTTTTCAACTTTTCAATAAATGATACTATGTTATGAAGCTTCAAAAAGGTACAATAACGTACTATGCAAATGAATTTAAAATCTGAAATACCTACCTACACGAAGAAGTATCATGTAAATAGCTACTAATGACTACTGCAAGATTTATTGTAGATACCTATGTGGAAATTCGTAAGTTCAAACTGCAACTTAGAACTTGAAAATTATAAACATCCAATCGTTTTCCCACACATTAGGTTTAGTACCTACTTACACCACTATATGAAAATACTTACCTAAGCAATTTATTGGCTTTTTCTTAAACTGGCGCGGCACCTGCTTCTGTAGTCACGAAGTAATGTTTTGCTCGCTAAAGACTAAAAACTCATCGTTCTAGGTAAGTGCTAATGCGGTATTCACATTAGCAACTCGTAATGTTTTGATATATCCAGCAGTGCGATAACTAGGTACTTACAACCCATCCAAGCCAGCAGCAAGTTGGAAAGTGTATTCGCCCTAAACTTGTCAATTTTTAACCGACTTCGTCAAAAAGGAGGAGGTTTTATGTTCGTTTGCATGTTTTTATTTTTTTTTGTTTCTTTTCATGGATATTTTCGCCAATAGCGAACCGATTTAAAAAAAAAATTAGTTCGAATGGTTCCACTCCCGAGGTGGTACCATATAAATTTTATTAACTTTGCTTGCGTAGTTTTTGAGTAAGTTTTAATAATTACGTATTTTTCCCACTTAGTCTATGTAGACGATATTATATTATTTGACTCTGTCACTGCTATTTACAGTGGTATTCGAATTTGTGTGGGGTAGGTACCACAACTAAAAAGTGAAACATAAAAAGGTTTAAAAAAAAAACAACAAATTTCCAAAAAAAAACACTCAAAAAGTGAAAAATTACTTTAATTTCGGAAGTCGGTGGCAAAAAACGAAAATTGAAAAGCAAAGACACCGACTTGCGAAATTAAAGAAAAAAAAATGCATTTATATTTGACTCAATCTATAATTACAATAAATTAATATTTCTCTCCTCTCCTGCTCCTATCTCTATATATAGATTTTACATATTGATTACGGGAAACATTATTTTTAAGTCATTCAATAGGTACCGCATGATGCCATAACCCATTTCTTCTTTTACCTGTGTGACTCAAATTATTCTCTTCGGGAGGAGGTTCACGAGGACCATTGTTATCCAAACTATCTACCAACTTCAGAAATGTCGATGCCTCATTTATTCGTCGAAAAAATATATCATATCCCACCTTGGACTTGTCTGCATTACGATTTGCGTCGTGCACTTTTATCATTTCTGCTAAATTTACAACCTCATGCGCCATAACATCCATTTGTACAAGTTCGCCTAAGTGCTGGAAAAACAATATTAATATGAAATTGCAGACAAAGCGCTAACCATAAAATGGCAGAGGGCGTAAAGTTTGGGGAACACTATATTGTGGAAACTTTGCAAACCTACGTACCTACCTGTGTAATCTATAAACTAGAAACAAAATAAAATATACAAATCTGCCTAGCCTTTTCCCAACTAAGTATGTTGTTGTCGGTTTCCAGTCTAATCGGACAAAAACAAGGGTCTTGGCCTCGTGGGGTAAGATTACAAGATCAAAATGTCGTTATAAAGGGAGAATAAAGTATTGCGTCGACCTATGAAATTGGCGTTTTTTACCCGACTACGGCGAAGAAAAAAGGAGGGTTATGATTTTGACCGGTATGTATGTATGTATGTATGTATGTATGTTTATCTGTTCCCTCCTATCTTCCAAACCACTTATCACAATTTGACAAATGAGGTATCGTTAGAAGCGTCGTGAGTGTCCGCTGGTTATAGGCTATGTGAAATCACAAATGGCGCCCTCTAGAGGACACAAAGTGAGGAACTTAAAAAAAAAAAATAGTTTTTTTTACTTGATTTTTTTTTCTCACAAATAAAGAACCTCGTCACTTCTATGATTTAATTCATCAATTGCTTGGTATATTGTATCGAATAATGACCGTCATAGACAACTACCAATAGACAAAAAAACCTTAAGTTTTCTAAACATAAAAATGACTCCTCATTTTGTTAGCAGAAATGACCACTAAGTTTTTTTTAACTTACCCAAAACTTATTTTTGTCGCTTAATCTAAGTGGCATACGTTATCTTAGTTTTTAAACATTAATTTATAAAAGTTTTAAAACATTAGTGTTCATGGTTTATATATAAATTAAGAAAATGTTAGTATGAAAAATGCAACTTCTTTAAAATTCCCCATACAAAACGCTGAATTCATAGGTCCGACCTAATACCTTTAATATTAAGAATATACATACGCTCCTCTCGTCGGTCACTACGTACAATGCCGGATAGGTCTCTATGGCATCTAAAACGCTTTTATACAACTTGAACATGTTTCTGTGTCTGATTCTCATTTCATAAATTATGCTGCCGTATTGGAATTGTGTGGTTTTAGAAAGAGACTTTCTATATTGCTGTATGCTCTCAACCTTCGTTATAGCATCGAAGAGTAACTCGCGAATCAGCGTTTTCAGTTTACCTTTTATTCTCACAACAAAACCTTCATCAGGGGGGTAGTAAGAATCGCAAGGTTTCCATATGACTGCAATAAGCAAAATACTAAATTAGATCATCATCATCTGCCTAGCCTTTTCCCAACTATGTTGGGGTCGGTTTCCAGTCTAACCGGATGCAGCTGAATACCAGTATTTTACATGGAGCGACTGCCTATCTGACCTCCACAACCCAGTAACTGGGGAATACGATACCTCTTGGTAAGACTGGTTGTCAGACTTTCGAGCTTCTGACGACCCGTAACGACTGTCAAAGATCCACAAATGACAGCCGGGACCAACGGCTTAACGTGCTTTCCGAGGCACGGAGGAGTCTCGGTATGTAAAGATGGTCACCCATCCACGGACCAACCCCGGTAAGCGTAGCTTAACCTGACGGATCGACCCGAGCGGCTGTTATTACTTAGCCACGAGTTCCTCTAAATACTAAATTAGATATTATTTTAATATATTTATGTTCAATTTCCATAAGAATCAATTTGTAAGTCTATGGGGTAAAGATCGTAGATAAATGTTAAAGATCATAATATTATATTAATTTTCGAAAACTATCTTTCAAAAGGGGTGGAAGGGTTGTTGAAGTTTTTCGAGAGAAGCACGAAATCCACGCGGACGAAGTCGCAGGCAAAGTGCTAGTTATATCATATACCTTGTTGGGACAAAAACCAAGTATGTTGGCGTCGGCTTCTAGTCTGAGTCTGATGCAGCTGAATTCCAGTATTTTACATGAAGCGGCTGCCTATCTGACCTCAATTCCAGTTAGGGGCAACACGCTACCTCTTGGTATGAAAATCTAGGTACTGACTCTCTTAGTTGAACTGGTTGTCAGACTTTTGGAGACTACCTGTAACGACTGCCAACGGTCTACCTATGAAAGCCGGGCCAACAGCTGTGATCAAAGACTTAACGTTCTTTTCAAGCCACGAAGGGGTCTCTATGAAATGGTATGGTGAAATACTCTTTTTTCCAAGTAATTAGGTACACCATACATACCATAAATTTAAAAGTATCCTGTTTAATTAGATACCTATCTATGAAATGGATAGTCACCCGTGCTTTTATTTAGCCACTACCACGTGGATATGCTTTATAATAATAGTATTTAATATGTAGCTAAAGGTTATAATGATAATATATTTATTTGCTCAAAACATGGTATAACAGGTGGGTACAGTTTAAAATAGTACAAACATGTTTTGCCGGGTCTAGACTCAGCATGCAAATTCAAGAATAAAAAAGTAAGTATTTCAGACTATCAAAGTTATTTTGGCTTAGCCATGCACTCAATTTCTGCTTAAAACAGTATCTCGTCTTTAACAATTTTAAATCACCAGGTAATTTATTATAAATCCGCACACACAGCTAAGCAGGTCTTGTTATATTTTGCAAGCCTAGGAGCATTGCTTACTACATGCCAGTACCTATGGGTCTCGTCTGTTTCGAGGACATTATTATTCTTTGCCATAACATTTAAATGAGTACATGGGTACTTACCAAAATATGGTTAAAACAAATTCATAGCAAGAATAATAATAGGTAATAGGTACTTACTTAAATTGTAAAAAAATAACAAGTGCAACAACAGAAACATTTCAGTGCTATCGTTCACTAATTCGATAACATCACAGCTTATATATACCTCCTTCATACACTTTACATCTCATTAATTAGTGTGGGGCTAGTTCTCGTCGGCATTTGAACTCGGCCATCCTCGTTTAAATAACTACTTACTTTCGGAAAAACATCCCATTTAACTACTTTTTAGATAATATGGATGTGAATGTAGGTAGCTACTAAATATATACTTACATAAAGCAATAGAGCATCATGATACGATACACAAAATTCTCATGCGTTTCATCCTACTACGTTTTTCAACACACAAGACTTACGAGGAGTAAATGAATAAACTACTTATATATTACTTAGATAGGTCGCGTCGCGTATTTGTTATCGTATTTTGAAGAAGTGTGCGCAACAATTACAGAAGGGATCTATAAGATTTAAATGTCTATTTTCGACAACATTTCGCTAGGGTAAAGCCGGCCTTAACCTGAGGCGCCACGGCGTCCTCGCCTTCCGCCTGACGCAGGTCCTCACCGGACATGGCAGCTTGCGGAGGTTCCTGTGTAGGATTAGGCGGGAGGAAACGCCCGGGTGTCACCACTGTGTTCATCGCCCGGAGGATACGGTGGAGCATACGGTGAAGGCCTGCCCTGCTTGGGCGGAGCACCGCCGTGTCCTCTTGGAGGTGATTGGCGGCAATGACCTCTCGCGTCCGGCCCTAGTCCAGGCCAAGGTACGAAGCGAGAGGGCATGGGAAGCCGTCATCTCCTTCTGCGAAGCAGTAATGCTCGCGAAGGAGGAGGCGGAACGCGTGAGGGAGAGGCAAGGTATGCGCCCTCACGCCCCTAACCGCCCCGCCGCAGGAGACGCCCTGGGCGTCGGGAATCCCAGGCGGATTCCCGGCTACCATAGGCACAGAATAAATAAGAGCAGAATGAAAGCTTCCTAACAGAGCTCAAAATTCTTACCTACTTTCATAGGGCTGTCACTCGGTTATTGAAAATAAAATAAAACCGGGCTACGTGGGAGTCGAGATTCGGCAATGAGCACAGATAGATGGACAGACGGACGGATGGCCGGACGGACAGACGGGTAGACGGCCGGACGAACGCGAACTGACGGACAGGCACTGATAAGTTTCCCGTTTTCCAATTTTGGTAAGGATAAAAAAAATAGTGTAGCTTTGAAAGGCTAAATGGTTAATTATGTTACGCCCAGGTACGCACGAGCGATTTTTTCCCGTGGCGATTTTTTTTCGCGCACTGGTTTGTTGGATATTTGAAAATCTAACAGTGTGTTAAGTAAGTACCTATCTAATAGAAAAGGTCAAACGGCATCTTGCTAAGACCACGTGAACAACCCTCAGTTACTTCATGTGCTAAGACGGCCTATAAAGATACTTTGGTACCTACATACCCAGTAAAACAAAAATACGAAACAAATGTGTGCGTTACCCCAGCAAGAAAATGTCTTCTAGAAGGAATTAAGTTATACCAATAATTAGAGCATAGTCTGCTGTAACTGTGCGCCAAGTAAAAAATTTGTGCGTGCTGTCGTTTTGGAGAAATAACGAAAAAACCAATTCTGCTGGGGTAACGTTTTGCGACGAACAATAACACGCCAATTGATACAGGCGGTACCTACTTAAACCATAAGAATAATAAATAATAATTCTTATGGGAAAACCTCATCGCCATCCTAGTCATTTTGGATATTGGGTAGGTACCTAACTCGTAACTAAATAATTCTGTAATAAGCATTAAAAATGTGTAAGGTTTGTGTAGTATAGGTACAAAGGACAGGATCCTTTGGATATAAAAAACCTACTATTATTAATACGCACAGTACAGAAATTTGGCTTTTTTTTTAAATAAAAACTAAACTTCCGCGTCGTACCTATCGCTGCCGCTGGCACACGGCATACCCCTGCACTTAATCTTCGCACTGAGCCGGCTCAAACCGGTTTTTCTTCTAGCGGGCACCGGTGCACCCGTCGCGCGCCTTGTCCGTGACAGGCCACGCACACATCGCTGTGCGTGTAGTAGTGTTCCCGCGCGAGACGTTAGTATGAAGCTTGCAGTTTGCTTCTTATTTAGTCTTGTGCCATATTACTTTACTCTATGCTTGTGCCATAGGTGCGGGCTAGCGGGCGGCGAGCAATGGGCAGCTCGCCGTCCGATAAGGACCACGCCCGGGTCGATAGCGCGTTGTGTTCCACGCGCGCCTCAAAGAGATGTCAGCACAATCGGCGGGGTCCGATAGGACCTGATGCCTGCCACGGTTGCGGGAAAGTCCGAAAGGGATATCGGGACCTTGGCAATAAGCAACTGAAGGAACACGGGTGGGTTTTAGTCAGTAAAAGTCTGACACGCCCTTCCCCGCCCAGAGCGGGAGAAGCCATTGGACGATTTACAACCTTCAAAAAAAAAAAAAAGGGTAAGTCCGGGTAAGGGTATAGACATAGCAACAATATTTGAACACTAATTTGATCACTTGTTTGAACACATGTGTGGCAGGCTGTTTAGGTATTCCATCAAAGTTTGATCACATATTTCAACTTTGCCATTCGGTATCATATTTTCGAGCGCACATCAATGCCGGCGCCAGACCTATATCGCAACAATATTTGAACACTTGTTTGACACATGTGTGGCAGGGGTGTTTGGGTATCATCAAAGTTTGATCACTTATTTCAACTTTTCCATTCGGTGTCGGTTTTTAGAGCATACATCAAAGCGTTTAAAGTTCAAATGTGTACGTAGCGGGTTCGAATTTCAAATGTGTGCGTAGCGTAGCCTGCAACCAGTGTTGCCAACTTAGCTACTTTGTAGCTAGATCTAACTGTTTTTCGGTGTCAGGCAGCTACAATTTAATAAAACTTGTAGCTAGATGGTTTAGCTACTTTTTCTAGCTACTTTCACATGACGTAAATACTTTTGATATTTTTTATTAGGGCACCGTTAAATAGAATAGAATTTTCTTTATTCAAGTCACATGACTCAAAAATGGTTTGTAAGACTTACAACTATGTTAGTAAGAAAGAACTCACAATTCACAAAATAAACATATAGCATCACCGTTGTGGCAACCCATGTGAGATGGCACAACAGTGACCCTCGAAAACATAGTCTAGGCGACTCGAAATCATGCTTAGGATACTGGTACTGGATATGGTAGAGTGCGTATGGAATTAAGAAATTATCTATCTATGGTTTCATCAAATAGTTTCTTTGCCGTAATGTTGATTCCACTGTTAAACTTTAACAACATTTTTTTTTGTGTTGTGTTATCAATTTAAATTCATGCTCGCGGAAAATGGAATTACATGAAAAAAGGAGGTACGAGTATAAGTTGTTATTTGACAAGTGCAAATGTCAAACACCAAATTAAAAAAAAACAAACAACAAAGATTGCAAATAGAATCCTTCGCTTACTTGGTATTCAAAATCAACACTCGCAGCAAAAAACAACTTTGCTCTCTTGTTGCACAAATAACTATTAAAAAAATAGTTAAGTAATTTCTGAAAATTTGAATCTTAAAGCTTCAAAATGCTTTTTTAAAGTCGCAATACGACCATTTTTCACCAAAATACAGCCTGTCAAAAAGCACACAAATAGTAGATTATGCACAATACGCACTAAGGGGATTAAGTTATGTAGCGGACGCCGTATTGAATCCCGAGCAAAACGAAGGATTCTAGCGTTAACTTCCGAGCGGAGCGAGGGAGTTTATCCTGAGTGCAGCGTGGGATTCAAGTCCCCGAGGAGAATACTCTACTTTTCACACCATCTACGAGACAATAAAAAGCAATAGTACTAGAATCAGAGTAGTTATTATAGACCTATTCATTAAAACAATTACATTTTAAAGGTAATGTTTGATACATTACACCAGTTGTGGAAAAACAAAGTTATGTTTTTATTCGGAACAGTTATTGAAGTTGAGGTAGGGAGTGTTTATTTGAGTATTACTGTTCTGTCTGCTGAGGACCATTTTGGATCGTGAAAGTTGGTGAAGGTGGTGCTTGAGGCAACGGGCTAGATGAATAGTGTTTTGATGTGGAAGGTTGCGGTGACAAAGGTGTCCAAGGATCAGTTATCAACGGTGTATTTAGTTTGATGTTGACACCAATGCGGCAGCTTATTTTATCCTTATTTTAAATAGAATTTTCAATATAGCCATCTGCTACTACACCAGATTTCCAGCCACCGTGTCTTTTAATCTGGGTCATGTCTGCTCCTGAATCAGCCAATAGAGTAGCTGATGTTCTCCTGAAACAATGGCCCGTATAGAGCTCGGCATTTGTTAATTTCTGGTATTTCGCAATTTCTTTAGGCATGCTGCTGATCTTATTCGTCCAATGACTTGCCTGGTGCACTTGCCATTATTATAAGCTACGAAAAATCTTAGAGTGTTTATATTAGAGGGGCGTAGAGAGGTATTTATTCGATTTTTCTTATTTGCCCGTTTTAACCCCTAGGCTTACTTCTATCTACATTGCACTTAATTAAAGTGTATGTAGGTAGGTAGGTAGTAGATACCTACTAGCTTTGGCAGATACCGTAGCGATTGATACTGCAGTGTGAGTCTCGGGAAAAATTGACTGTGTGATACACCCATGGAATTAGTAGGTATGTAGGAAGTATATGATATGACACACATGATCGAAGTCAAATGGGGTCTATCTGTTACTTTTTCCAAAGAAACGGAATTGTTGGATTCGGCTTTGAACTCAGAATTTTGGTCGGACACTATCGGTCTGTAGGTACCTACCTAAGTATACTTAGAAACAGTTATCAAATAATTACGTCCTAAACTTTATTAGGTACTTATTCGTTTTTAATTCCATACGTTCGCCATCTACATTCAGTTTATATCATTTCAAAATACGTACTTATATAAACTTTCAAAGAAATTACATGACGCGCTACCTGATGCCCAGTTCCATCGCTGTTTTGCTTACTAACCACTTATCGCTGTCACTTAGGTACTAACTTTTGCACCTAATGCCTAACGATCTTTACTAGACTTGGATTCTTAAAGTATTAGTTTACAACCCTTGTAGACTATATACACTTCAATATTGCCGGTTCGGTGCGGTAAGTAGGTAGCTACCTCATTAGGATTACAGACAAGTAGTCGCCGTATGCCTTTCATTTTTAGCGCCTGCAGAGTCCGTACCTATGATGGCTCCAAGGTTTATGCAGTTACTTCAACTCAAAAAAAATATGAAAATCTAACCAATCCGAGGCCGAATGCTCGCTTTTACAGCCTAAGTTTCATTTCATCTTTTCGAACTCGCTTCCCTCGCTGTAGTTAAAAGTACTTATAAATTATGTTATGCGAAACATCATGCCATTTATAAATATTGCCCGAAGAAAGTAATGGTTTAAGTAGGACTTGAGATTGGTGATGGGGCCCAATTTCCTCTGCTCACTAGGGCCACCTAATTACGCCACTGGGCGCCCGTCTCTAGTCTCCAAAAGTAGAGAGGAGCGCCGCAAAAATCTCGCCCAGGGCGCCCGCCGGTAATACTTAAAACCGGCCCGACTGGTCAACACAATCACTGTCACACGATACTGCTGGATAATTCGTATATACTGCCATACCTACCTGTAGAACAGTTAATTAGCAAACCCACTCGTGTGGTGTAACCTTGCAAGCCAATCTACACTCATTGCGAACTTAATACGAAGCACAAAGTTTGTTTAGGTTAGTAGGTAGGAACAGTACCTATTTAACTGACCAGTTGGTAACCTACCTTGCAGTGTTATGAGTTTCTTACAAGTACAACTCAACCAAGTAAGTACTTTTCACTGAAGGGATCAAGTTACATTACCTACAGTCTACAGTGATTCTCCATTCGGATTTTTTTACCTAAGTAAGTACCTATATGATTTTACAATATTAAAAGGCTTACTGCAAATATCTACTTACTTACTTTAATGTAGATATCTACTTACATTAATGTATTAAATTGAGTTTTTGGGAATAATAAGTTGTGGTTCGAGGCTATAGGGGTTGATACAAAAGCTTACGGGGACGTGGAGGCGGGCCGACCGCGCCCCTTCCAGCTCTATCATACACGCTATCCCACTCTAGCAAACATTATCGATTTGGGCCTGACTTCCGGCATTCTGCACAATTTATAGCCAAAGAGGTAATATAAAAAAGGACATACTGTGTCACTCTATTATATGTGTAAAAAATACTTAAGTACTCGTAGTGCATTCCTGAATCTATATTCATTCCCTGCTATTATTTGCAGCTAAATAGGGTTCATATAGCTCACGCTTATTAGAGAACGCATCCTCAATTCACATAATTATTGCAGAAAATATGATTAAATACAGGTAGGTACAAGTTATAGCTGTTGCAGACAGACAGCTTAACTTAACAAACAGATAATTTTGTTGTTAGCCAAATCTAAAGTAGAGACTAAGGCAGACAGGCAGCTAAGTAGATGCCTACTAACTTATTAGTTGGTTAGGTAGGTAGTTAAGTAGGTACTAACTTATAAGTAGGTACAGTCACGGACTTTAATTGATTAGCCACCTGGCACTCTGTTCGTATTTTAGCCGTGTAATGCAAATCGGGTTTATTCGGTTCCCGACACGCAAAGTCATGTCTTCGTATTAGAAGAAGAAAATTATATTTCATATCTTTACCGGTTGGCTAACCTGAGAGCCAGAACTGCAAACTTGACAGCAGAGTGACTACCCAAAGTCAACCAATTGCAGGTCTAGCAACAGTAACCTAGCAACGATTGTTTATCGTTGCTAGGTTACTGTTGCGATAGTAACGTTAGCGTACGGATAAATATTAAAAGTCATTTCGACAAGTTCGAAAGTAACGTCTCTGACATCGTTACTTCAACTGTCACGTCTTCAGTTAAGTTTTCAGAATTATCGAGTTAATGAGCTATTCAAAGGAGGTCGGTATCAAATAGATTTGATAAACTTAATGCAACATTGTATTTATTTTTATCATTTAGAACTTATTCAACCTCTATGGATCAGACTTATTTCCGATTAAAAGTAATTTATTTGTCATCTTGTTTACGAGCATACGATTTGAGTTCGTGTTTAATCGTGTAATCTCGTGAATGTATGAACTGCAAAATTGAAAAGTTTGAAGGTGGCTCGTCAATTAAAGTCCGTGACTGTACCTAGTAGGTATACCTACTTAACTAAGTCTCTATCTTAGGGGGGATCTTATTATAGGGAAGGCATACCTACTTCCAGAGGTGGACGACTTTCGATCATTATTTCAGCCGAATGTTGGCCACACAACACACAAAATGTTGAAGGTACTACTTAATACTTATATAAGTATTAAGTCACAAACAAAGCTTCTGCTAAGATAAAATTGGATTGAGAGTAGTCCACAACAACTATATTCTACCTAAATAAGTAGCATACCGAAAGATATGTTAATGTGGGTTAAGTATATTAATTATCCCAGATGGATTGAACAAGAATTATTTTGAAAGACAAAATGGTACCTATACTTATGTACTTAACGGTTTACGTAACTATCCCATTTTGTCTCATCTATCCCATCAGGATTGCAAAGGCTGATATACCCAATTCAATCCAGTAACACAAGATCGAATATGAACAATTATTATCGTCTGCTGTATTCTAATCCAAGGCTGTATAGGTACTGGATGGTTCCTGGACTGGATTGAACTGTTTACATACTGAAATATGATCTATGATAGTCAAACTAATTCTTCAAAAGTCATCGTTATTATTATTCTTCGCCTAAACGGCTACTAAGATCAAGAACCCTAGAACATTTGTTAGGTATAACTAGATATCCTTGGAAAATATAAAAGTTACTTTTACTGCTTATGAAAAGCAAACGGGGATAAAAAAATGCATCTGCTAGAGAAATACAATATTTAGGTAAAAGTAAAACGTAATTATGAAGTTTCTATGGGCTGATAGGTAGCTACGAACAGCTATTCACAGGGTGACAGTAGTGGTGGCCTGGTGTGTTACGATAAGGCGCGTGTTCCCAGCCCACGGCCCGCCCCGACGACACCCATTTACATTTTAATTGAACCTCGAGGGTAACTGCACCGGATAAATTCTAATGGATTAATTGTGTTTCTCGACGGTTTCACGTTCGAAACTCACCCTCTGACGCTACCAACTCCTAAAACATGTAATAGTAGGTACCGTAGAGCATTAAAGAAAATTTAAAATGGAAAGAGAATAGACGACTAGAATATCTAATGGCTTGTTACGATAATAATTTCCCGCTTATATAAAAACGGAAATGTTTTCTTCCCTTGGCCTTTAAGCCTGCAAGTGCGCGATAATAAGGTATTTTTACTAATTTTATGCTAAAGTGACCATGTAATGTATGAAACCACCATGTATACTACTTAACTTATGCTAACTTTTTTTACATCTGTTTCTGCCCATACTATGAAGGATGGACTTCCTGGCTTTTGAAAAGCGCGGAATGACACACGGCTATCCTTGTTATGGACAACATTAAAATTTACAAAAAAGTCCAAGCATTTTTTCTAGGATCAACATGACCTCCTGCTGAAATAGTTCACCATTAAAGTATTTAAAGCCAAAGGTCTGCATACATCCGGTGTAGGCGACAGGCTGTCTGCCGTATCTACTGCTGTAAAAACTATCGTGCTCCTAACGTCATCCAAATAACTAATCATCCACCCACTACTAGATCGATGCTGCAAAAGATACTTTAAGCACAGGCCCTAAGGACATTTTAAATGCAAGAAAACATTGTTTTATGTATGTATAATTTATGGAGAAATGTGTTAGAAGGACAGACGGTAGCGCTTCATATGTCACACGTAATTAATTACTAGGCCCTTCAACGGTCTTTTTTTTTAACAGTCTATTGACGTTAAGCTTATTTTTTTCCCTTTCTATCTCGGAAGCGTTTCCAACAGCCAAATAAGAAAAAACAAATAGCCCGAAAAAAGATCGTACAAAGTTGTTAATGGTAGTGGTCGTGGACGTCGTCGTGTGGAACTTCGCGAAACAGGGTTGGCGAAATTTCACATAAATTGTCTTTTGATCATTGATATAGTAATAGTAGTTATTTTGCGAGTTACGCAGAGACAACGAATAATGCAAGATTGAGCAAAGCGAGCTCGAAAATTATATTATTGCACCGTCTAGGATAGGATCGGTTTTCTTTCGGCCATTCATGTAGAAATGGGGCTGGCTGTAGGTCTAAAAAGTGCGTTCGCCTAAAAGTTGCGCCCATGGCAGCCGCCCGCCTGGCCAGCCGCCAGCTACGACGCTGTCTACAGCCATATGATAGGGCATCCGAATCCCAGTCCCAACTCCGGCAATGGTCCTGTCCTTATACCGCCATCTAGCGGTTACGTCCGTTACTGTTAATCAATAAAGTTGGTACGTCTTGCACTCCTTAGTTCAAGTAGGTACCTACATGCAAATCGTCGATCTACGTTTTAACCTCAAGCCATTAAAGATTAACCTTTAAAGCCAGATTTGCTACAAATAAGTAATTTAAAAAAATCGCCTATGAAAATTTATTAGCGTTTGAATGAAATCTTTCAAACTGGCGTAGCGCCATCTATGATCTTAAATATTCCGTTAGAACTAATATTTCATGTAATGAGCTAGAATATCAAACAATTAAATTACAATACAAGTGACTGAGATCGGAGGAACATCATTATTGTGTGTTGGTATTAGTGCGGATTGGTAGATATCACAGGTCTTCGAATTTTTGGTTTTAGGACAGGCCGGTTTCTTCACGATGTTTTCCTTCACCGTTTTGAGGGCAGTGGTGATGGAATACTTTACACAAAGTAAAGCGCCTGTCTAGGTTCGAAAAAGTCGCGGTGTAAATCTATCACTACATTATTATAAAACAAAGTCCCCCGCCGCGTCTGTCTGTCTGTCTGTTCGCGATAAACTCATAAACTACTACACCGATCTTCATGCTGTTTTCACCAATGGATAGAGTGGTTCTCGAGGAAAGTTTTAGTATATACTAACCGACATCCACGCGGGCGAAGCCACGGGCATCAGCTAGTTACGAATAAAAGTGCCTAATTGTAGTTTTATTGTATCCTGCATAGACACGCGAATAAGCAAATGCCGCGAAATCTAAAAGTAGTTCTTGACGAAGCGGTAAAAATAATTAATTTCGTTCAATCTTGCCCACTGCAATCATGTTGTTTTCAATATTTTGTGAAGATGGCAGCAAGCATAAATTACTACTGGTCCATACAGAAGTGAGAGGGTTACCTCGGGGTAAAACTTTAACAAGGCTTTTGAACTAAGGACGGAGTTACTAACTGCGCGAAACAGGATTCTCAACTCAACCTCCAAAAACAACATACCGCAATAGACTGGATGCCGAATCCGACATTCGTCTTCGACTCTCTTTAATCAATCTATTTACGTTTACCTCTTTAGCATTTTATTTCATTATGACCAGTATTTTTACGGAGCCCCCATAGAGGCTTTACGGAAGCCAAGGGCTCCACGGAGCACAGTTTCAGTATGGTTGGATTAGATTAGGTAAGTGCTAACCCGTCTAATATTCAAAAGCTCGAATTTGTTTACATGTAACATTTATAGTAGGTTACTTATGTCAATACAACAACAATTATGTGTACAATTTATTGTAATTATTAATAAAACCAAAAATAATAATATAAATTATTTGCAAATAAAATATAACTTTTTTACACTATTTGTTGGATGTTTACATTTATATAACGCGGTACAATGCACTATTTGCAAACAACACTATCTATTAGATCAGTCCTGCTTATTTATCTAAAATTAACAACCTTTAAGAGCATTTTAAATAGAAGCAACTTACATTTTCGTAAAAGCTTCATTTAAATCATCTGCTTCATTGAGAGAATCAGAATAGAATACATAAATAATTATGTTGGTTGTTGAAACCACGACAAAACCTAGAAACGACCAGTAGGTTAGGAACATAGTCGTACTTATAACTATGAATAAATTATTTATAACAATTTTCGGGTTCTTTATCAAAAACTTAACACTCAAGAAATAGAAAGAATGCTGTTAAAATTCTATAAAACCAAGTATTCAAGTATTATCTTTCAATGTAGGTAATGTTTTCGATGATAATATTAATACCGTCATCAAATTAATCAAGAAACAAACATGGGACTAACAGTAATTCTAAAATGCAGCTTTAAAGGCAAGGCAGGTTCTTCCATATTTTGATGCATACTCTTATAAAGTCAACTCTAATGTATGAATTTATGCTATAATTACAACATTCTCATCTTTGGTCTATGCAACGCTAACAAGCTTAAAGTTACAGATAACTTATTCTTAAACTTACATTTCGTTTTTAGCACATTATTTTGTTTTGGTCTGGGTCTGGGTAGCCAGCAAAATGAAAATTTTCTTACGTTTTTTGGAATTTGCAGATTATCCATAATAATAATTCGCGGCCATATCATATATATATTTATAGAAGTATAACCATAAATTCATCAATGCCTCCTTATTTAATTACTCTTTCATAAAATCATGACAATTGAGGCAATTCCGAACATAAGGAGTTGTATTGCTGATTCTAAAGAAAGAAAGAAAAGAAAGAAATAATTATATCTCATCATGAAATGGTGGTGTCAAAAATGGTCATGGTCTTGCTGTCAAAAATGTATTGTTGGTTGAGCAACTAAGCGGACACCAGGTGAGGTACCCTTCTTCCATAGAGCTGTAAACATTTTGTTGGTAGAGCGACTGATTGATAATTAAAAAAACATCTATCTACTTGAAGTATCCGATATAGGTACCTTGTATTTGGAAAATACAATTTACAATAATATCTACATAACACTTCTTAAGTAAATAATATACCCTTTTAAACAATAAGGGCCTTATTGTTCATTATAAAAACGTGGGTTGCCATTATACATTATTGCTACTAAGTGGATATACACTTTGAAACGTAACAAACTCCATGAAAAAACCGATAGATATTTGCTGACCCAGGTTGAAACACTCAAGTAGTGAGAATGGATGCAAAAAGAATTACTTTGCTCTTAATAGATATTTTTTTTATTTCATATTATATATATTATACTTACTCACTTGTTATTTTGGTGTTAATAAAACCATAATGAAGTTATTTTAGCCAAATTAACTATTAAGTATTTCAGTCAGTAGGAAATAACAGTGAGCATTATTTATGACCTTAGCATTTGCTTACTTGATTGATCCAACATAACATAACATTAATATTTACATGTTATGGTAAGATAATAATACATATACATATTGTAAATTTTACAGATACCTATTTCAACTATTTACTTGGTATGAATACCAACCAAAACAAATTGTTTGAATATTTCATATCGATTATGATTTTCTTTACCCTGCAGACTTAATTTTTTCTAATTCCTTGATTGCCTTGTTGTAGTCTTCTCTAACTTTCTTGCATTCAATTTGTAGATCTTCAAATTGACTCTGGAAAACAAGTAAATTAAAATCAATTATTTAATTGGCGTTATAAAGATAGCAGGTTCATTATTATTTATAGAACTCATCATCTGTTTAGTCTTTACCCAGCTATTGTGAGATCAGCTTCCAGTCTAACCGGATTTATCTGAATCCCATATTTTACTAGAGTGATTGCCTATAAATTGTAGATTTCAGTTATGTATGTTTCAAGCTATAATAGGATACTAATAAAAAGCTAACACTCTTTTCAATCATGAATGCTCCTTCCAGCTTCCAAATATCTCATGGTAATGGTCGATAATGAGGTCTTGTTAGGACGCGGCCGGTTTCCCTGAACCATAACTGCTCTAACTCCTATACTACTACTATTAACATAATGACAACTAATGCACTTAACTAATTTTACTACTTCCCTATTTTTTTAAGAACTTTATATTTATTAAAACAAAGTACTTTGTTAGTACATCAAAAAGATTTCAATTAAAATGTTGACATGGCTTAGTGGGACTATACTCAAATTAAAAAACTATATATATAGTTTTTTAATTTGAGTCTGTATTTTTGAACCCTAGGTCTGTAAGAAACTAAATAAATAAAATTAATAATTTAGAATAGACTGTACAGCCGACCGCATGTCTCTAAATACCTCCTTCAGTTGGCCTAGCATTGTACGGAGCTTCAATAAAATGAAAGACCAGCTGCCACTGGGTATGTGCACACTGGCATGCATTTGACTGTACATACAGGGTATGTGCACACTGGCATGCGTTTGACTGTACATACAGGGTATGAAGTATAAATAGTTTTGGTTGGGTAGAGTTTAGATAAAAATGGTCAACTGTTCATTTGGTCCTCATTAAAAAGCAAAACTTATCTAAATAAAATGGAATGTGATAAAGCTGATAACAAAACTGTAATATTTCAACAATATTTGTATATTGCAAGGTAATACTGTACTAACAATTTGAAGACAATTATTATTGATGTAGTGAAGTAATACAGACTACTGATTGTTCAATAAGGGCAAAAAAAACCATATAATAATAGTTATATTAACAGTTTACAAAAATCACAAAAAAAGCAATGCAAAAATACTACCACTTCGGAAGTCGAGATGTAGGAAAACATTCTACTAAATTCTTATTTATTTTGTAAAATAAATGCTCATAATATGTACACCTACGTTTTTATGTGACAAGATTGTGATCTTGTACGCATCATGACAGATATGGCACATTTATAAACTTCTAAGTTAGGGATTTGGTTTCCGCACTTAGTCCTTACGGTGGACCATTGTGCATGTATTTTTTAAACTTTCTGCAACCTTATTATATTTAATTTCTGTTAGGTATTAAATATAAAACACGCAAGTCATTTATTATCATAGTTAACATTAAGGCAGAGCTCCCTAACAAACTGATCGATTCATAGATAATTTTCTTTTATTTAAATATAATAAATAAATAATAATTGACCAGCCCCTTACTTGAATTGATTTGTGATTACTTATTTCAGTTTATTGCTGAAATATTTTGCAATACGCTATGCCATGGGACTTAAACATACTGGCGAAATGTGTGCCTGTGTTATTATCGGTAATTAGGTACAGTCACGAGCAATAATATGTATACACTTTGCAAAATTCAATAACCATTTTTTCGTGGAATAACGACTGCAACTTTGAAATGATACCTATATCATAATGATATGGGTTCCAACATACTATGTTCGACATAACATAAAATTACAATCAATACGGTAGGAGAAAATCACTATTAAAAGTTGCTTAGTGTATACATATTTGTGCTCGTGACTGTACACCTCTGCCTAATCAGTCGGGATTACAGGAGTGATGTTTTGTTATGATAATTATTTGCCACTACATACTAACTACTTGCCACTACATACACCATATGTATTTGCCACTACATACTAACTACTACATTATGTACTAAAAACTGTACAGTAGGTACACTTAAACTCAAGTAATCATAATAAATAAATTAATTTGTATGATATTACATAACATAACAAAAATAAGCTAAAAATATAAATATATAGTAATGAACATAACAATAACAACCAACTAAGTACTTTAAACGCAGTGAAATAATCACTGTGTCATGGGCCTTAATAAACATAATATTGTATCCTTCAAATTGTACCCACCTACCCGCAATGGCGATACGCATACGACGTCATGCACACATTTTAATATACAGCTACCCTCTTACTACAACTGATAAGAAATCCTAGTGTAATTTTGTCATAGTACCAGCAACCAGCTACGCCAACCGGCTTTATGTATTTTTAAGTTATAATTTGTATTTTCTCTGTAAGTGATTGTGTAATCTTTTGAGAAAATAAATATCTAAAACCGTAAAACCGTAATTCACCAGTTCAGTATTCTAAAATTTGTTCACAATGTGAATTTAAAAAATACATGACTTCCAAGCTAGTAAACTGATATTAATTGACGTAAAACAAGATTTAAAAAAAGTTGAATTATAAAAGTAATTTACCTGACATAAGGCAGTCTGTTGTTTCATTGCTACACAACTGTCCATAACATCTTTATACCTTTCCTTTTCAGTATCATGAGCTTTCTGTGTCTCCGTCAAGAGCTTGTCAATGCGATTTTTATATTCCGTGACAACTGCAATTTTAAAAATATTTTGGAATTACAATAGCAAATCTATACTTACAGCTGAGACTTACAGTAGTTGAAATTACAAATGTTTACCGTTTAATTGATATTTAATAGATGTCAGTTCTGATAAACAGCGTTCACCAGACCATTGAGCACTGTTGTAGCTTTGTTGCAAATGATTTAAGTAAAAATATACGCTCGCTAATAGAAATAGTATTACTAAAAATATTGTTACTTTCTCTTTGAGTTTAAATAATGGAATGGATAATATCATTTTAATATATTAATAACTAGCATTTATTCTTCACTGAATAAATGATGTACACTTGATATCATTGTTGTGATTATATCGAAATAAAATGTGGAAACAGTTCGAAAACAAAACAAATATTAGTGCAAAAAAATTAGTCGGACGGACGGACTGTCAAGCAAAATGTTGCCACTGCCAGACACAGCTGCCCTGCCAGACTAGAAGTCCTAATATATTAATAACTAGCTGTTCGTGCCCGGCGTTGCCCGGGTGTAATTCCGACTTTTCCGGTGGATTAACAAAAAACATTTTTTATACAAATATACGATATATAGTATTGCAGATACGAATAGAACAAAAAAGTGAGTGATGTACTTAAAATAATCTAAACGTGAATTCATGCAAGCCTAGTACTTTTTGTCAGTTATAATTATTTGATATCCTGTTAGTTAATACTATCGTGAATTCATGCAAGCCTAGTACTTTCTGTTAGGTTACAGCTCGGAAACTGCACAATTTTTTGTGAACAGAGTACCGTCAAGCGCTGCACGTAATACCCAGATAAAAAAAAAATCATAAGTGTTAAATCCATATATCTTTTGATTCTGCAGGTCGATTTTGATGAAATAAAGACTAAATGTTACTCACAATATAGCTTCTTATTGTTCAGTAATTCAATTTGGAATCCAATGAGTGGCTTTTACGTGATGCGCTCACAAACGAACAAACAAACAGACAAAAATTTCAAAAAATATTTTTTTACTTTCTATTACTTATTTCCCGCGGCTTCCAGTACTTTTTTTGCAAAAATCTTTAATGTACAGATACGGACCGTTTACGATTTTATTATATGTATAGATAGATAGAATAGATAGATAGGTACAGGGAATAGGGATTATATGTAATACAAGCATGTATAATTCATATTAGGATATCAGAATATGAAATATTAGGTTACCAGGTATTAGTCATGCACACTAATCTATCATGATCACCATTTGCCGACGAGTGTCTACTAGCTAATCTAATCTAATACGAATATGTGGTTTATTTTTCGGATATATATTTAATTTACAATGTTAATATACAATCTAATTCTAACATAATTACTAGGTAATAACTATTTACATTATATAATAGATTAAATAAATTACTGATTAAAACTAACTATACAAATAAACAATTGACTAAAATATGGCGTCGAAAAATTCCTCCGCATCGCTGTCAGCTGGTAATGTACCCAAGAGACTGGCGGCATTGCCACGTTGGATGGCAATGCTTAGCCTCTGACCCATATATTACTTTACTCTATGCTCTGACCAATGTAAAAGCCAGCCTTTGGGTCGCGGGAAGTGTCAGACAGCCGTTTGGAGATTTCCGTGTTCCGTGGTGTCCGAGGCTGTTGACAACCTCGCCACAGTGACAGCGATGAGGAGAACAACATGGAGCTCCAAGTCGCAGCGAAGCAGCGATGCGGAACGTAGTGTCGTCGAACAAAGTTCCTAGTTTCGATGACGGTAGTGCATGAAGCCATAGACCCGACTCCCACTTACCCAGCCAGCAGGCGCGCGCGCTCCGCAGTAGTAGCAGAAGTGTCAAGTAATACGAATATTAGTTATAATATTTCTAGTGACCGAAGCTCACAGCGACTCTCCATATTATGATATTATCCATATTGTATTCAGACAGCACGTGCACGCAGTGATTGAATTACTTTGTTATTATTTTGTATTTATTTTTGGTGGGAATATGGTTTGGTGGTGGTTTTTAGGAATTTAGTTTAGAATTAGAGATTTAAACATGTTTTGTTGTAATGTTTCGCCAGTGCAAACGCACGGTTAAGCAAACACATGAAAAGCAAGCAAAAAAAAATGTTATCACCGTTTCGCTTCTATAATTCTGCATATGTGAATAATATAATGAAAATGCATATTCCCGAAAATCTTGTATTTCATATTATAATTATTATGGAGAATAATAGTATGTATCAATATTAGATTGTGTAGCTAATAATGAATCAGTACACTAAATATGGGTAACAGGTATGGTATCATAATATGCGAAAACTAATATATTCAATAATAGGATTACCTAAAAAATTGTTCTGAGCCTAAAATGACCCTAATATAACATAAATAACATCTTTATGACAGATATGTATATCATCTCTATGACAGACCATACGTAGTATCTCTATGTAGTCTGTGGCCAGACCAGTGTGTATTGAGCAATGACTAATAAATCCTATGGACTTGGCATACCTGCAAGAAAAACGTGTATACCTACGCTCTACTGAGAGGATAAAATGGCGGTTACTAGAGCAGCCCTTATCGATACTTCTTTAAAATAACATCGATAAAAGATTGTGAAATGTTTTCATAATGTCACGGTACAATATGTACGGGTAAAAATACCCCAAGTTCTTTAACATGCATGAGTCTTTCATTTAACCGATAGAGTACCGCGCCGTTAAGTTGTTTGTTGGATCGTCCTTCTTTCAAGGCTAAACCGTAGAACTGGAGGACGGATATAAGCTGCTTTATATCGACGTAGTATTCTATAACGGATTTCACTCCATTGTGTATACAATGGAGTGAAATCCGTTATACCAGTACAATCGACGTAATACAGAGCTGCAATTTGCAAAAAATGTATGAAAATTTGAATTTCACGGATAACCAGTGAAAAACTTTTTTTTAAATGGTTTTCTTCACCATAATTCATATTTTTGATGCTAAGTTTCTAAAAGGAAAATGATCGAGGGTTAATTATTTAATTAAAAATCAACAATAATTATAATAAAGTTTTAAAGAAATCAATTTTATTCATTTCTGAACAATACAATTTAGTTTGGGTAATTTCTATGGGATATTCTTCCCATAATATTTTTATCTCAAATTCATTTATCCTCTATTACACTTTTAATTAATAAATATTATTATATCCTTTAAAATCTTTGATAATATTACTAAAATGAGCAATTTCTTTCGTCTGTCTTCTAACTTTCTCCGTCTCTTTATCTTCTTGGACTGTTTTTGACATTTGTCCTTTAATTTCTTTATCATTTTAAATGTGTGTACCTGAAATCAAATAAAATTAAGCTTTAACAGATATTGAAGACAAGAAGCGAGAGATATCACCCAGCCAGTCTCAATTCAATCAATGAGATGTTATCAATTAGATTTAAAAAAACGGAACTGGTCATACCGGTAAATCTGGCGTAGCGGAGGTGCTAGCAGCTAAATCTGGCGCAACGTAGGTGCTAGCAGCGAAATGTAGCGCAACGGAGACTAAATCTAGTGTAGCGGATGTGCTAGGGGCTAAATCTATGCCACTCCTCTTTGAAATTTCTGCAGGTTGATTTTGAGTGGTAGGCACACAAACAGCTTGGACCTGAAAACCACTCTTTATCATTAACATAAATATTAATAAAAATTGAATAGTACTTAAAAAATTTATGACTTTTCAAACCAGTAATGATCCTACTGTTTATAATTACAAAAATCAATTACCGTATTAGGAGCACCACATCCATTCATTGTGAGTTTGTCTGATTTTGATCATTCTCAATTAAAATGCCAGACATATTTGTTCGAATCTTAGGCTGTAAACAACCAATAAAATGATGAGTATTCTTGATGTTTCTTGATTTTATTAATAGGATTTTTAATTAATATTAATTCTTCCAACACATTCTTTACATCACTCTTTGTGTACACATTAGACAACTGTTGCAATTGAGGACATCACCATCATTTATCAGCCACTACACAATCATGTTGGAAAATTTTATAACATGCAATGTTACTTACCAATAAGGTTCGTGATAGTAAAGCATCGTCACGTAATGTTACTTTATTCAGTGTCCAAAACATGATTCTTCAAAGTGAAGAGAACAAAATATGTGAATTGTTTTTGTTGACATCTTTAAATTTTCAACACTGATTGTTTCCAGCCAAATTTTCTTTTTCGTTCATCAGGCAGCCTTGAAAATAAAACATAAAACCAATAAAGAATCATAAAATAGCATTATCGATAAATATAAAAATGTCTAAATGCACTACTCTATCCCTTCAATAACAAGAAAATCATTTCATGTTGAAAAACTATTAAAAATAAAGGCAAAAGGGAAAATAAGAATGCTTTACTGTTAAAGCTCTTCAACAAATGCAGAATCTTTTGTTTATCATATAAATCTTAAGATATTTCAGCTGAAATTATGTACGTACTGGTGCAAAGTTATGTTCGGGAGATTTCCGCTTCTTTTGATGCCAAATCCGATTATATTGCAATTGGGCATCTTGCTATTGACGATTTCTACTAGAGGACCGAGTTTAAACGCATTATTACTGCAAATTACTCCAAAATTTACAATTATAACCACAGCTCAAGAGCATTTGACAGTTGACGTACTCAAGTTTGGTACCAAACAGCGAGAGGATAAAATGGCGACTCGGACGCAAATAGGTATTCAATGACTCTAGAAATGTAGGGTTGCCAATAAAGTAACTGTCAAAAATAGTATTGTCCTTTTTCACTTACGCAAAATTATGAAAGTTAAAAAGAGATGGCAATATTTTTATGATTTTGGCGTCGATATGCCTCATATTTGTACAACTGTTTTTTCTATAGTCAAACATTTCAAGTCCATATGATTTATAAGTCAATGGTATTGAGCAAAAAAAGATCTACTGGCACCACTGACACTGTTAAGTGGGTGATAGACGTGCGTACTTAAAGTACGCGGTTTTTAAGTTCGCGACCTTACTCGGCTCGCCGTCCGTGACACACGTGAAGCTTTCTTAGAATTTCATTGTTAAATTGTCAAATTGGCACGCGGCTCGCGGCGATGACAGACGGGCGAGTAAGCTTGCCTAGCGATAAGTACGCGTACTTGCTCACACGTCTATCACCCGTTTTAAAGGGGAGTAAAAGGGGTGATAAACGTGAGAGCAAGTCTGCGTATTTAAGGCTCGGCGAGCTTACTCGCCCGTCTGTTATCGCCGCGAGCCGCGAGACGCGAGCCAATTTGACAATTAAATTTTGAGCAAGCTTTACAGCTTGGCAAAAAAGAGTATGATGCGGTGACAGATGAAACTAAATATTTTACTTAGGTAGGTAATGCAGACCTATGATGTTGGCACTACTTTGCCGACAAGTGCTAGTAGGTTTTTAAGTCAGTACAAGCAGCGTTTTTAACTATTTGTTTGAATTCTTTTACTAATTTCCCATTTGAAGTGACCTATATGCGGTAGTAGCGCCCTCATTTTTTCCAAACTCTTTTTTGCCAAGCTGTACATGTTTCACCGACGGCGAGCTGAGTAAGGTCGTGAACTTAAAGACCGCGTACTTTAAGTACGCACGCACGTCTATCATCCACTCCGTCTTTTGGTAGGTACCTCAGGTACGTGTCACCATGGACTTATCACACAGTCGCTAGACGCACGGACCGCACATGCTTGTATGTGTGACAGTGTGTGTGTGTGTGTCTTGTTTCAGTTCTACTTCTACTACAGCATTCTACAGTTCTATGCTTACTCTTTGGTTATAGGGCACGTATTGTCTGAATGTGAAGTTTCTATTATTTATTTCGGATGTAAATATATTTATATTAGTTACATATAAGGATATTCTTTAAAATAGCGTACTAAAATATTTTTGTAAACTTAAAAAAGCAGCAAAATGTTGGAGGTGGTGTGTAAATAAAGTAACTAACAAGGTACGGTTATTTTACTGTACCAGTACCTGTCTGCGTACTACATATTGGTGCTCGTAAATTGTTCATACTCAAGGTAAGAGGAATGTGTCAAATATTTTTATTTCGAAATAAAATATATCTTCACATGTATTAATCCTTTCGATGTATGCGTAAATTCGTTATAGAATTTAGGAAAAATGGGACGTTTATGTTGGACCTATACTCGGTGTTGTAGACATATACGTGGTCAGCATGTGACTTGACCTTAAACCAATTTAATTTATCGTTAGGAGCTAATTTAATAGCACCACTTTATGAACTTACGGCATTAATTATAAAAACAGATGAACGTTTAGTCGTCTTGCGATTGTTGCGAATTTACGTAAAACCGTCGCCTTCCTCGAATTAGACTTTGACACCTGCTAAGCGTGTGTGCGTGTAGCGAAGCGAACGCGTATTTATATCATAAGCTGCGAATGTGTGCGGAGATTTCTCTTAAATACGTAGCGTAGCACCATCCCGTTTGTTATTTTCCGACATCACAAGTATTTTTTATAAATTATAAAGAATTTATGTTGAGTAGGTATGTACTAACTTACTACATTATTTACTAAAAACAAAATAACCATATTAAAAATGCAGTGGAACAATTACAATCATGATTCAGATAGTTCCACATTCAAAATTATGTTTGAATACCCACAATTACAGCTTTCCTTGATGTCAAAAATAAATAGTCATTAATAATTAATTGAATATGATCAAGATAAAATGTTCTTTAGTTTAGGCTAGATGGATATTCATATCAATCAATGCATTGTCATTCATTAAGTTCATCCTATTGAATGTAATCATTCCCATTACATAAAATACGTACAAAGTAATCTTGAACTGACACTTGCCACAACCTCACTTAGTTGTGCTCAGGGCTGTGTGGTGCGCATGGTTGGTACGTAAGGATGAAAAGTAATTGCAATTGGCTCTTGTTGTTATTGGTAAACATGGCCAAACCTCAATAAAGCTGTCAAGTCTAAAACTAGTTGTTAATTAATGGTTTAGCAACAACATTTCATTTACAGTGACAATGTCAGACCATGAAAAGCATTTCAGAAACAAGTCGTTTTTGTTTTTTGTCAGATATTTGAGAACTGGGTTATTAAATAACTGGGTATTTAATAGAATACATAATTAGAAGTTAACATCACTAATATGAAAAACCTATGTATCAATGTAAACTTAAATTAATAAATAACAATTGCTGTGCTCCACTGCTCCGCCTACTTGCAAAGTTTTTACTGTACTCCATCTTCAGATTCCAAGCTGTCTCTGATTTTCATTAAACCAACTTTATTTGTTATGTTGTTTTGCCATGCAATTTTCCATGTTAACATGCATATGCACCTAACCAACTCAAGCATAAATATTGAAGTTTTATTTTATTTGTTTGGTAAATTACTTATCATACAGTTGAAGTTTGGAAGTTAATTTAAAAATTTCTTGTTTAATAATGCTTTCGTTAAATACTACTAATCCATGACTTTTTTCTTGTGCAATTTTTTTCTACCTCGTTCTCACATAATAATATGTAAATGTAAATTTTTTGCAACATTTTATATTTATTTAAATGAGTGTCCCTGGAGTTTCTTGCCCATTCTTTTACATAGGAACCTGCAACACTTTGAAATGGGAAATTCATCTTTCTGACCAAATCCTTGACAATTCAAGTGTCTGTTAATGCAATAAATGCTTTGAGTTTGAGTTACCAGAAAAGAGATAAAGCTATACATTATTATACTATTCATTTGGAATAGTCATAAAATTGCCCATTCCTTTGATTTTGCAGTAAGTTGTATTTAAGAGCAATAGCTCAACACAATAATAATTATAGGCTGGCATTTTTCGTATTATACCAGAAAATTTTCCACAGAGTCCTACTTGCAATTGAACTGCAATTGATTCTGTACCTTTACTATTTCAGGAGTTTAAACTAATTATTGTTTTCTTTAGTCAAACTCATTTACCAAAATTTTTAGGAATCCATATAGATTCGAATATGTCATGGAAAACACATGTAAATAGTGTATGTACCAAATTGAATCAATTTTCTTATGCTCTATACATGTTTAAAAAAGTATCCAACCAGACCGCGCTTCTTACTGCTTACCATGCGTATGTGGGATCCATTCTATTGTATGGGTTACTGTATTGGGGAAACTCGACAGATAAAGAAATTGCGTTCAAAGCCCAAAAAAAGTGTATTAGGTCTATATGTGGGTTACGCCAAACGGATTCATGTAAACCACATTTGGTAAATCTCAAGATTTTAACACTCCCTGCTCTATTTATCTACCTGGCCTCAATTTTAGTTAAATCAAACATTACAAGCTATGATACGTTAAAAAGCAGAAGACTTAAACATAACTTAAGAGATAAAACGTCCCACACTAGAGCGTACAGTAATAGTGTTTTCTGTATGAGCACAAAGATTTATAACAAGCTACCTATGGACATTAAGATTATAAATTCAATTATTATTTTTAAAAGAATGCTGAAAATTTTCTTAATTAAAAAGGCCTATTACTCAATAGCAGAATTTCTTGAGGAAAAATAATTTTGTTCAATAAAGTACCTATCACTAAAGTGAATATAATTCAGTAAAATATTTTTAAAAGGGATTATGATAATTAATATTAAATGATTACAATACTGTGACATAATTGAATTAATGAATAATGATAATTTTTAAATCAGGTAACTCATGACATGTGTATTTTTATTTAGGTATGACTTTAATAATTTATAATTAATATGATGTAAATGATAAAATTATATAATGTAATTAAAACAATGTCCTATATAAAATTTAATATTTATAACTTTTTTCTTTTTAATGAATGAATGTAAATAATGCATGTTCAACTGTTACTGTTACAATTATAAGCATATATGCATGATGAAATTGCAATGCCCTAACAGGGCCACTATGTTCTAAGAACTGATATCCTCTGTTAAGAACTTTATTTATGTACACATAGTTAGCAATAAAGAATTTGAATTTGAATAAGGTTTCACCCTGAAATGCCATCTCAAACATTTCATCCTGTAGTACTGTATCAATCACATCATCTTATTTGTAAATAAGATTATGTGATGTGATTGATACAGTAGTACAGTCAGCACCAATAGTACTTCATTAGCTTTAGTTTAAGACCTTCGATTAGTTTCAAGCGAGTTTACTATTGAGAACTTTGTACAAATAATTAATTGTATAAATCAATCAAATATAGGAGACATAAGACTTATAATATTGTAAACAGGGAAGTTCTTAAACTAGCGGATGCTTGCAATTTTTCATATTTTCAAGCGAATGTTAATTTACAATTTCCAACAAATTATTTTCGGTATTCTTAATTGTAAGATATGCTATAATGTTCATAATGCTTATTATGGTTGTTTTAGGTAAGTAAGGCTTACGCAAGATGGCGGAAGCGCACTCGGCTGTTGCGTTTTCGTTCGCGATCACTCACGACGGATGGGATGTGAACTTTGATCGCGAGGTGCTCTATCTGGTCTGGGAATCGGGAATACGCTCGTGGAAGAAACGTCTCGCGCGTTTCAGAGTAAGTATATTTTGTACCTGTGCGAACGTGCGCAAAGGTCAGCTGATCTAAACAATAGTATATCAGAACTCTTAGGATATTCTACAAAAAATTAAGTACCAACTTATGAATATGAGAATACTTGCATACAGATTGATATCAATTTCAAATTTTAGTTACCTTCCTAAACATGCCTTGATAAGATAAGTGTGCTTTTTTTTACATAAACAACAATTCCACTCTAAATAAATATATTACACTATGTAAATTTGATTTGTAATTACGTCCGCAGTGTCGTTTTCCCCTATAATACTAAACGGTGGCAACTAAATCTAAGTAATCATTATGTATGTATACTTACTCAGCATTCAGTGAAACGTTAATGTTTTAAAAGGGCATTGTTTTAAGTTCATTTTCAGTGATAATAAATAGAGAAAGTGATTGCAGTAATGTTCAATACCGATAATTGAGATTTACACACTGGGCAATCATATAATAAACTTTATCTACACCCATGCTATAAATCCTCTATAAAAGTATCTGAAACAGTTAGTTTATAGCCAACATTAAAACATCCAGTGTAATAGTAACCATAATATCATCCAAACGGGTGTTATAATGTTGTACTGAATTTCATTATGCAACTCATTTAAAAAAAAGAACATTGTCATTCACGAGCGTTTCACTAACAAAGCACCGTAATTTAAAAACAAAACACATTCGAATTAGAAAAATTCGAATTCACGTCGTATCGCGCCATTTTTGTTCGATATTGGTATTGCAAAGAAACTTTTATAGAAGATTTGTAGATAAAATCTTGTATGCAACTGTATATAATTAGGTATTAAAACACTCATGTGATACTGTTAAACCCACATTCGTGTTTTAATACCCTTTATTATATAACATTTGCATAAATAACGATTTAAAAGTCCCACCGTGTCTGTTGCAATTATTTCATTTGATACAATTATTTCTATAGTTGTCACAATTCATTTGTTTTTAAACCGCAGTGTTAATAAAATCTTAATGTAACCAAGATAGTCATGCAAGGCTGCAAGGATTCCTTTGTAGACGAAGTTGCCTTTGTTAACCCACAAAGCCACTATAGATGTTTTTTACGAATTAATCCAATCCAAAAAAAGTAATCCAAGGGTATTGCTTCATAGAACAGCGTGCACAATGGCGTGTACCCAGGACACATGCAGTCTCTCTACGTGCTGTGGACACTACTCGTGGCCGCACATTTCGCCGGATTTAGCGTCCCATTTGGATTAGTACAAAAAGCATTATCTGTTTTACCTAGGTAAGTGTTTCTTGAACCCGATGTATAGAATGAGTTACTGCTAAAATGTGGGATTTCATCGTTTATGATTTCATTAACATTGTTCCCATTCAATATTTTACTTAGGGCTGCCGGGCAAACTAAGTCCGGATAATTTGTAGCGAAATATAATTATTTGCATGCTTGTTTCAAACAACAAGAACAAAGTGGACTATATATCTGGTTTCGCCGTAGATTCAGAGCCTCTGTATCAATATAATTTAATCCACAATATTTCCATCGGCCGTCTAGTGATTATCTTGCCACAGCCAGCAACATAATCGCATCCGTTTTCATCAATCTTATGTAAAACACTTAAATAAAAATATGAGATAGCTGATGACTGATAAAACATGTTTTTTTTATCTCGTAGAAGGAGGGTAGTGGCAAACACACCCACAGTAAGCCGATGACGATACGGTAGTTATTTTAATTTGATAGTGGACGGGCATAAGAATACCTATGTATATGCTTAGTAAAAAAGGGGTTCTAAACCGAAAGGGTATAAACTATAAGATATTACGTAAAGTATGACTATTGGATGTTTTTTTTTTGTTACTATGCCTAGCCTTAAATAATTATTTAAATTAATTTGGAATCAACAGCCGTCTGTTTTCTGCTAAATAACCTTTTTTGTTGCATTCGTATTTTGTGCCATATTGATATTATTATGCAATTGTAAAATGTACTTAGGTACTTGTAGTGTATTGTAATTCACTAGCTTACATAATGTTATACTTACATGCGTCTAGTCATTTGGGGTAAAGTAAAGCACAAATATTTCAAAGATCGCTTTATGTTGTACCATTCAGACATACACGTAATCGCTAATCGCTGATCTAAATTGTCATATAAGTACGGCACCCAGAGCCAGTGCAACCGATGTTTAAGGGCATCGTCAATATAGTGAGGACTCAGCATCCGCAATGGCATATTATTTGTTGTAACAATAAATTTATGTTTTGTTTAGCAACTCCACGATGTGGCAGGTCATCGCTTGTTTATTGGCAGCTCTTACTATGTGGCTTAGTGTGATATTTCTCATGAGATACCTTCTCAAACTACTATTAATGTACAAGGTAAATGCGTCTCTTTACAAATCTAAATTGTTAATAACGAATGTTTATTGATAAATGGCACTTAATAACAAAAAATATTTTTTTTTAGGGATGGATGTACGAATCTCGTGCCCCCGGATCGAAGATATCGGTTAAGACGATGCTCTGGATAAGTGTAGTTAAAGTTCTATCCGGGTGGAACAAACCCAAGTTATATAGCTTTCAAGGATCATTGCCAAGACTTCCGCTACCTGCTGTTAGAGATACTATGAAACGGGTAAGTGAGTTAATAAAACGAATGTTGTTTAAAAGAACAAACAACTTACACACGAAAATATTAAATCGGATCTTATCTTCAAATATTTATGCGAAATGATAAAACATTGCGTGTAGTATTTTCAGCTTCAAAATTAGCACTTACACCCAAGCATTGAAAACTAAATAATTGCATTTTTGTCTTCTTCTCTGTTTTTATTTAATCTGGGGCACAGTAGCGCCCCGGCCAAGACTAGCCAAAAACAAAGATATCTACGTTTCCCGAAGCATTTGGTCGTATTTTCAAACCATCATAGCTTCGGCCCGATGGCTATAGAGCTCAAATTCTCAGGATAAGATGTAGTTAGCAGACTTATAAAACACAACTGCCAAGCCATACATTTTGACCAAGATGTAAGGTTTGTAGAGTTAGGCCTTGAATAGTTAGGGGCTTGGCTCTACATTTGATCTCATAACTTTTTAACAGTGAAAGCGTTTTGTAAGTCTTGACAACCTTTACATGAAATGTTTTTGTTGGTTTCGGTTTTCTTCTAACTGACTTACCGGTCACCAACTTACACATTTATCCTCAGTATTATCTAACGTTTTAGTTCACAAATATAAATAATATGGAGATAGACCACTGGAAGAAACTAGTAGATTGGTAAACTTACTAGGAGTATGAAAAGCGTAATACTTATTTAAATGTATTCTTTATTTCAGTACCTGACTAGTGTTCGCCCCCTATTGGACGACAACAACTACAAGAGAGTAGAAAGATTATCTAAAGAATTTGAAGAAACTATTGCTGTAAAGCTACAGAGATACCTTGTACTAAAGTCATGGTAATTATTATGTATATATATATTATCTAACAAATATCATAAACATAGCGCTGGAATCACGCAAAAGTTTCAGATTGACATAATAATTTATTAGCTTATCTTCAAGAGTCACAGTAATTGACTCTTCAAGCTGATGTTGTCGTCTAGAACAATATTGTCCATAGAATCGATCATGTTTAGATCTATGCCGTCTGTCTGTTCGTTAAGTCTTGTATTCACGGTCAACAGTTGCCCAACAAAACTTACTTTAGCAACATTCGAGCTGCGAGGAACGCAGGCAGTATTTTTGTAAAACATACTTCCAGCCATGCACGAAAACATTTTGCATTACTTTCGTTTGTAACCCTGAATAGAGGCTTCACTTTACTAGGTGGAAACGGCCAAATAAATCCTAGTTTGCAAAAAATAGTTATTAATATAGATTCAGCATATCGAACGCGATGTTTCACGTCACAAATGTAATGGTATCTTTTTCTCGTAGGTGGTCCAGTAACTATGTGTCTGATTGGTGGGAGGAATACGTGTACCTGCGCGGCCGCTCACCTCTGATGGTCAACTCGAACTTCTACGGAACCGACGCCATCTTGTTGAGACCGACTAACACACAGGCGGCGCGCGCCGGCGTCATCATTCACTTGTGCCTCAAGTTCAGAAGACTCATCGATAGACAAGAACTTGAACCGGTTGGTAACCACTATATTTTTTAATATTATTATGAAAAATAATGTTTATTTATGTAAGTAGGTTTATAAAACGCTTTTATACCTCATTAATATTTGGAAAACTAGATGCATAGTGAGACGGTGGCGTTGACAGTCATAATACGAAACTGAAACTTCTATGCTTGTAAATACATGCCGTACCATTCAAAACGGACCATAACGGAAAAATGGATCAATAAAATTTCAAGTTTCAATAAAACATAGCAGAAAAAAAGCCAGCAAATGTCCTTGACTTAATTATTATTTTTTGTAGGGGCATTACAAGAACTTTTTTTTTTGTTGGTATAATTGTGTCAAGCAAAGGTCTCCTTTTACTCATTCAAAACCTCAACATTTGTGCAATATCTGAAAATATGTCAAGACCATCAATCCTCGTCGATGTCCTCCGGCAGCGAGCGGCAATCTATGCCCGTCTATCCGGGTGCATATGAGCGATATGGCTAGCCCACTCCCGTTTAAATGTGGGCCTGGATCAAGCGGGAGAGCGCTAGGAATAAACAGCCAGATTTCCTGGCAATTTTTTTTCCCCAAAATCCGCTATTTAGTCAAGGAGCATGGAGTAGATTTCAGAATACGAACTGCGTTAATTTTTTCCATAGATAATGCTACAAAACATGGTGCCTCTTTGCTCGTGGCAGTACGAGAGACTTTTCAACACGGTGCGCGTACCCGGCATCGAGCGCGATAAGATCGTGCATTATCAGGACTCGACGCATATCACTGTCTACCATAAAGGAAGGTACTACAAAGTGCTAGTGTACTCAAGAGGACGTCTATTGAAACCTGCAGAAATTCAAGTGTAAGTTTATACATTCATATCTATTGATTCATTCGTTCATTCTATATATTGTTATTCTATCAGATCAGATATAAAATTACATAAAATTAACAATAAACATCTAAAATATCTTACATACCTGCATCAAAAGAAAAGTTTTTTTTAGAATTAACGCTTTGTTGAAATAGTCTCGGCATCATAATTAAAACACAAGAATAGTAAACGCTGAAGCAATACGCGCATTATGCAATTATAATCCACTGCGTCGCTTTATATGTAGTGTCAAGCATCTAACTGCTTACCAATCAAGCTAATTGGGGTCGACGTTCAATGCTGCCGTTTTCCAACCTATCTGCATACAACCCGTGCGCATTAACATGGCACCTAGCTCAATGACGTTTGTAACTCCCCCGCTTCCCCGCATGGCGACGGCGGGGCGCGGCGCGAGTAGCGAGGGAGTATTGAGTTACGAGCCAGGTGCCATGGTAATAAGCACGGGTTGTATGTAAAGTTATTATAAGGGCTAATCTACGGCGATAAGATGTCAAATAAAGAAACAATTATGCTTGGATTCTTTAATTTTGTTTTCATTTGTTTTTTGGATTCTGACTTCACTGGCTGCATCCAGTGTATACAGGAATATGCATGCCAGAAACTTGCACAATAGCATGCAAGAAGAGATAGCATGCCATTGTACCAGAACTCTGCAATAACAACTTCTGATGTGTAAAAACGTTGGAAAAGATGTTCTATCTCATGAAGGCACTTACAAATTGTTTCTATGTGCGCAAAGGGAGCGTGCAATATTGGCCGAGATGGCTTTACGCACACAAATGTTGACAACACATCGATAGTTGTACTCACACAATTATGACTAACCCGCCTTCATGAAATAGAACATCTGTGTGGCACAGTGGCTAGCAACCTATTTACAAGTCTTTTGCCTATATGAAATCTACTAGAATGGCAGTCGGGAATATAAAGAAAGAAAATATATTTCTTTGCGCTAAATATGACGCAAAGAAAAAACAAAATATGGGTCACATTTTGGGGAAAATATGCATCACATCCACGCCATTGTACCATATTGTTGAAGTAACCATTTTCTGTAGACAAATTCAACAAATCCTCGACGACAAGTCAGAGCCGATGGTTGGAGAAGAACGCGTGGCTGCGCTGACCGCGGGCGAGCGCTCTCACTGGGCGCACATCAGACAGACAATGTTTAACCGTGGACACAACCGCACGTCGCTGCACTGCATCGAGCGCGCCGCCTTCAACGTATGCCTCGGTAAGGCTACTGATGCCATATTAACTCCTTGAAGTTGCTAATCACGAACGTTTTCGTGATAGTGATAACTCTTCGAAAACGTACGATTACGAAGAAATCAACATAATCAGTGGTATAAAACGGCTCTCCGGGATAGACGCGCTTCACAGTTAGAGAGACATCTAGATGCCATATGGGCACGTAATTACCTAGGTTTTAAGCATTGTTCTCAAATAGAAGGCGTCCAAAATAATATGCTCTATTATTGAGTATGTATGTGCATGGCTAGTAGGGGAAGACCAAAGAAACGATTGATGGACTGGGTGAAAAATAAGTAAACACTAGAAAGGGGATACTACGGGAATAGCGACTAATAGCGGAGATATGGAAGAAAAAGTTATTTAGCGCCGACACAAAAAAAAATGGGATAAGTTCGAGAGAAAGATGGTGCTCTATATATATTTTAAGTGACTACCATGATAATGTTTAAATGGACCTTTCAAAGCCTACACAAGCACGCATGATTATTGAGACCAAAATATATTTCGTAATTAAGTAAGTATTTATATTTACGCACATAACTGTAGATGCGGAACAGTAAATCAGTTCCGTCATACAATATCTACAACGATAAGAGAACGACCTTCATTGGAGATTGTGGATCTCATTGACCTCTTTTTAATTTTGTCAAATTGTACGCATTGTAGTAAAATTAGAATTCAATAAATTTTATTGGATTTGTGATTTTGAATACAACGTACTCATTGTTAGAAGTGCCCCACCCATCTGTATCTTAGATGCGATTAGACAGTTCGCACTGAGCACACGCTTAGGGTACGCTTTCGCTGACTCGAAAATATACGTCGTGCAAACGCGACGCTGACGCTGCATCTTCATGATATTAGTTTCGATACAATCACACTCAGATCACGGGACGCTAGCGCAGCGCAGATAACAATGGATCCGAACTTGCATACAGCATTTCTGAATGCTAATAGAGCAGAAATTGCGGTTTTGTGTTTTATATGGTCCATTTAATGTATTTAATTAAATATTAACTTTAGCCCGCGGCTCCGCCCGCGTAGATGTCAAAAATATCCTTGGGGAAAGTAGGTACTACCGGGAATAAAATATGAGTTAATATAGGTTATAAACTATGTGTCCGTTCAGCCATTTTTGCGCCGATCCGGAACATACGGTCATTTTCGGCATGAGACTCCTTCCCCACACCTCGTAGCAATTAAATAAAACAATATACAGTTTTGACTTCGTTACTATTTTATTTATTATATGTATAGATATAGATATTTTATTTCTCGTCGCTCTTATCACCAACAATAGCGCCCAGTGTCCCTCAGGGTCAATAAAAACCCAGTTACCGTCTATTATTTGCCAACCGATTTAAGTAGGTACCTCGATTGCATAGTTTTGTAACCTACATTTAGTCGTCGTCCTCATTGCAAGATCCGTATTAGTATACAATGTTCTACATACCTACACCAGCGTAGTTCCATTCGCGGACGGCTCATCGCGTCATTATCGTGGATGGGTACAGCCAACCGAACGTTGATTGCAAACAATTTGACTTTATAACAGCACTCATATTTATTTATAGCCCTAAGGTTTTTTTTTGAGGGCACACCAACTCTTAATATTAATCAGCAGAATCACTATTTGGGAAATAACTCAAGAGCGAAATCGGAAACTATGGGAAGTAGAGCGAATGGTAGAAAAAAAGAAGCCTTGAGCTGAATTTTAAAGAGAACTACTACGAGATTTTAGAAACACATTTATGCCTATCTACTTGGCAAATGTACAAACCATGGTAAAGCTGAAAGTAGGTAATTATTTTGTAGTAATCATGTAATATGTAACCAATTATGACGCTTTTCGTCTAGACAATACATCGTAGATAAAATGAAGTAGGTAGTCATAATTAATAACGTCATATCATTATCTTATAATTTGTTTTGTCTTCGAGGAGCACGCGTTGGGACAGTCCATAGGTCGTTTCTGTATAAATTTGAAACTTTGTTCAAGAGATGTAATTGTTCCAGATGACTTTGAGTACGGCTATGATGAGAACAACGCTTCAAAACTGGACGAGATGGGTCGCGTACTACTGCATGGCAAAGGCCACGATCGGTGGTTCGACAAGTCATTCAACCTTTGTTTCAGCAAGAACGGTTTTGTAAGTATTTACAGGTATAGTTTCCCTGTGAACATTTAACTATGTACTACTTAAAAATAATAGTTAGTTTTTGCAACTTCATGCTTCTGTGAACTCTAATAATGCTATCTTTTTATTTCGCAGGTTGGTTTTAACTCGGAACACACATGGTAAGGAAACAAATCTATACATAATACATAATTACTATATTTTATATCAAATAATTTCCTGACACAAAAATTACATATTTTCAGGGCAGACGCACCTGTTATGGGACACTTATGGGAATATGTTATTTGGTGCGAATTGGAAGTCGGGTGAGCATTTTGACTCCTTAGTTTTATAAACCAATTAGGTGGGACAATCCAATCAAATTGGTTTATATTTAGATCGTGGGTTCGCCGCAAAACGTCCCTTCTTCCACACGTATCTGGAACTTGTCAATCGAATGGTTACTTTCGCCGTAGCCCACACCGCTTAACTGAGACGTTGCCTGAGGTAGCTGCGCGGTGTGGGAGGGGTGACAGTTCTCACAAGTTGACGAATCACTGAGCTCTCGCATCAAGATACCACACCCCTTCCGCACGGCGCAACTACCTCAGACAACGTCTCAGTTAAGTGGTTTGGCTGTATATTTAATTCCCATTTGTATGTGTATTAACAAGTTAGAAAAAGTAACAAAAATTCCTTTTCAGATACGGTAAAGACGGCAACACACTAGGCACGGTTGATTCACCTCCTCCGGCGCCCATTCGTTTGCAATGGGACCTCGGGCATGAAGAGCTACTCAAGAACATTGACGTTTCGTACAACGTCGCACAAAAGTTACTCAATGACGTCGACCTCAGGATACTGATGTACACCAAATATGGAAAGGGTACGTAAGCTTTTAAATAGTTTTTCTTCTTTGATCGGATCGTGCCTTTACAAAACTATTTGTTAGTTTGCGAGTCCGTAATTCGTTAACTGGCTTCTTGAGTGTCCATACAAAGGTTGCCTGGTAGACATGTACACGCAACAGCGATAAGACCACCGTAGCACTGGTAGTACCCTTAAAATTCAAGATTTTGTACATAAGTTGTGTAAATATTCTTTTTTTTGGTTAGCATCTCTGTTTATCTATCCACACATAATGTTCCTTTCACTATGCAGGTTTCATGAAGAGTTGCCGGATATCTCCGGACGCGTTCATTCAGTTGATTCTGCAGTTGTCGTACTACCGCGACGCGGGCCGTTTCTGCTTGACGTACGAAGCCTCTATGACGCGTTTATTCCGCGAGGGCCGCACCGAGACCGTCCGCTCCTGCACCATTGAGAGCTCAGAGTGGGTGAAGGCTATGAACAACCCTAATGCTACGGTACGTCATACTTGCGCACAGTAACTCTGTAGCCACGAACTATACGCTCACTACACGCATCTTGCGAAAGTGACTGTGGAGAAAACGAAGGAAAGAAGATGCTTAGAGCACTGCGACGCGACTTGTGGAGCGATGAACGGAACCAGGTGACGTGCGCGCGTATCGCTCGACGCAAGCCACGTCGCTTGAGCCTGTGAATACTCGGGGCCCTTAATATGACACATAAAGTTTAGGCCCTATAACCTATAACGGCGCCCGAGGCGCTGCGTTTTGGGCGCTCAATTTTATGAATTTCTATGTAACGAAGTAATGAATTACATCAAACGCTGCCGTCCAAGGGCGCGTCGTCATGAATTTCGTTACTTAAAAGTTCATAAAAATAATATAAAAAAAACAATACGAAAACAACAATTATTTTTAAATTTTTGAAAGTGCCGCAAAATCAATTCGTTTGAAAGGCAGCTCAAGGGCGAGGACGTAACAAACCAATAATCAATGGATCGATATCAAGAACCAGTCCGACTTATTAAAACTCAACACCGCCTAGGCCTTGCTATCAAACACAAACACAAATAGCCTCGAGTAACCATTCCCTTCCAGAACAGTAATAAAATAAAAAACGAAAAAATGCATTGAAACTTGTTTTAAAGGTTTACTTTTGTTTTTGAACAGAAGGCACAAAACAAAAAAAAAGGCAGGAAGAAAGAAAGGCAGGAAAAACAAAATCAAAATCTAATCGCAACCTTACCTGGGGGCACGGTGGTGCCCCCGCCAAGACGAGCCAAGCGAAACGCAAGGGCACCACTTACCTTTTCTCGAAGCGCCTTTTAACCCTCTCATTGACATTCAATGTCATAAACTTGTCACAAATATATGTACATTTGAGCCCGGAGTAAAATACAAAACAACTGTTTGAATAAAATTGTTTGAATTTGGAAAATTAATCAAGTATAGTTTAATGTTTATGTGTGTTAGAATGTCTTAAAAGTCATGTAAAATACAGAAACTTACCTAGTTTGATTACCAGAGCAAATGCCACTAGTGCCGATTCTCTTGTACTTCACCGAAGTAAACTAACAAAACTATCACTAAAATTCCTTACTTTTTTTACCATGAGAATCTTAAAGCTATTTTGCCAAAAAAAAGATCTAAATTTAAAAACTATTTTGACACAACTAAAATTTAATTTTACAATCGCGACTCCACTTGGTACCTACTTGTTTGCCCTACCCCGTGAATCTTTTTTTGAGCCGGAGGTGCGCTTGTTTTGCCGCGTCGACGTTTTTTATATGGAATTTTTAAATTTTTGTATGAAAATACGAAAAAAAATAACCTACATGTTAAGTATTATGGGTTGAAAGGCTTTATAAAGGGGGTCGAAATTTTCATTATTTTTACAATAGGACATACCATCTGTTGAGTCGAGTGTCCCGAAATCCCGACATTAGGCCCGAAAAAATATTTTTGTCGTACTGAAGTCTCCACTTTTTTTGTCTCTGTTCTTTGAACTTTAGGTACATTAGCTCTACCTATTCCGATCACTGATTATTACTCTTAACTTGTAGAACCTACTTAGCTGTGTATAGTTTTCCTTTTAATTTCGTTATATATAACTACTACTGTGCATTTTTTCAAATAATTATCCAGAACCAACCATTTAGCTGGCATAACACAGACCAACAAAAATTAGCATAGCTTAATATTAGCTTATTATTTCGCAAAGGGATCCCAGAATCCAAAAGTTTTCACAGACTCTCAATATTTTTGAACGACCTTTCCAACGACACCCCTTACCATGGGACAGACGAGGAAAAAAGACATCCCCGCAAAACGTGTAAGGGAGGAACGCTAAAAAAAAATTTTTTTAATGATTTTACCTCTTTGTCGGCGTGATTAATATGTATACCCATGTCAAATTACAGTTTTCTAGTAGTTTCAGTCTCTGAGCTAAGCTGCGGACGTCTGTCCGCTAGACGGACATGGCGAATCTATAAGGGTTCCTTGTTGACTACAGGACCCTAAAAATATATTTCTGATGGTTATGTTACATATAATATTGTATTTATTTAGTCAAATAAACAAATATATCGTGGTTAAATTGTGCAGTATGATCTCACTTATTTTTCAGATATTTTGTGATTATGATTTTAATTGAATTATGTTTATTTAGGTCCAAGAGCGAATGGATCTGTTCGTGAAGGCCAGTCACCGTCATCAGCTGGGCTACCAGGACGCCATGGCCGGCAGAGGCATCGACCGTCACCTCTTCTGTCTGTACGTCGTCTCGAAGTATCTCGAGCTGGAGTCGCCGTTCCTACAGGAGGTGTTCAACGAACCGTGGCGACTTTCCACAAGCCAAACGCCTCACGGTCAGTATTTTCACATATTACCTATACAACGTTTCCTTCTGATATCCCATAACTCTAGGCATATTAATGGGACCATGTCAAAGAGTCAACTGGCATATGATTTTTTTTTTCTTCATTTTTCTTATAAAATAATTCTACTAAAGCCCAAAACACACACAAAGCGGGTGCGGGGCGGGAGCGGGTCGGGTCGTTTTCATCGCGTGAGTCGCGCGGTTCATCGTGTTCACACAGAGCGCGGGCGCGGGGCGGCAGCGGGTCGGGCGCGGGACGGCAGCGGGTCGGGCGCGGTTGTACTTTGACAGACGGCAGCGGTTGCAGTGTGAAAATGTTGGGTGATTCTGACACGGACGAAGAATTATTATTTTTTACTTATTTTAAAGAGAAGAACGCGAAAATGGAAAAAGTTGTAGGTTCTTGACATTAATAAAAAAAAAACAAGTAATAAAAACTAAAACCCTACTACGACTTAAAAGGTATAAACAAGACACCACAGACAGACAAATTAAAAATCCGGAGTCACACGTGTTAGGGCATAAATCGAACAGATTACGTGTGACTCCGGATTTTTAATTTGTCTGTCTGTGGTGTCTTGTTTATACCTTTTAAGTCGTAGTTGGGTTTTAGTTTTTATTACTTGTTTTTTTTTTTAACTCTTTTGGGCTTATAATATATATATTTTTGAAATGTGCTCATTAAGCCCTTTCATTTGATACCCAACATGGTACGATTAAACCATTTTTTTTTTAAGTTGCTCCCTTTTTGTCCTCTAGAGGGCGCCATCAGCAACCAGCGGACAATCACGACGGTTCTAACGATACCTCATTTGTCAAATTGTGATAAGTGGTTTGGAAGATAGGAGGGAACAGATGAAAACACATACATACATACCGGTCAAAATCATAACCCTCCTTTTTTCTTCGCCGTAGTCGGGTAAAAAAAACATCAATATGGAGAATATCATCGATACGTGTATTGCAACGAATGTAACGCCGCTACACCCACATTGCTATTCTGTAACCATCTTACCTTGAAAACTTAGGTGAAGTGAGAGTGGAGTGAGTCATTGTCATCGATACCTACTGATGCTAAGGCAATGACAGTTCACTCCAAGCTCACTTTGATATTTTATTACACTTAGTTTTCACGGAGATATTTTTACAGAATAGCACAACCGCTCCCGACCCGCGCTGTTGTGTCAGCGGGCGCGGGTCCCGCTCCGCGCCCGACCCGCGCCCGCGTTCTGTGTGTTGACATCCATATAATTCCTTGAATTACAATTTATGACACCCGCCGTACTCCCGCGCCCGACCCGCTCCCGCCCCGCGCTGTTGTGTCGGCGGGTGGCGGGCGCGGCTCCCGCGCGGGCCCCGCTCCGCGCCCGACCCGCGCCCGCGTTCTGTGTGTTGACATCCATATAATTCCTTGAATTACAAATTATTATACCCGCCGTACTCCCGCGCCCGACCCGCTCCCGCCCCGCACCCGCTCTGTGTGTGTTTTGGGCTTTACTTAAGGAAACAAAGAAAAGTTTGCATTTTCGGGTTATTCCAATAATGCCCATTGATAATCCCGATCAATAGGGATTTGTGGACAAGAGTTCACAAATCCCCATCGGTTTAAAAATAAAATACAGGTAACATACGTATTTTATAAGAATCACGAAGTCTTTTAATTATTTTTATAATCAAACAAATTAAAGTAATGGCAAAATTACAAACAAAAACGAGTGGATATTTTTCTAAGTATATTATCCAGGCTAGGAAATTTTATATGGTGAATAAGATCTGCCTAATTTTATTCTTAAAAATGCGATCACTTTTCATCGTGTTTTTCGTTAAATTTTCGCTTACTTTAGTAGGTATCCCATTATCAAAGTCACAAATATTCTGCTTTTCGTATTCAAGATTGACTACGACTCGTCCCTTAAGATACCGTCCACAGAAAAAAAGTCAGGACGTGTTTCGAAATCCTCAGTGATCTAAATGGTATTCTTTACTCTTATTGATTTGTGAGCAAAACTGGGTTGTTTTATATTCGTTTATGCCCATGCTATAAATCCTCTATAAAAGTTTCTGAAACAGTTAGCTTATTGCCAATATTAAAACAACCAGTGTCATAGTAACCATTATATCATCCAAATGGGTGTTATAATATTTTACTAAATTTCATAATGCAACTCATTTAAAAAAAGAACGCTGTCATGCAAGCCCGTTTCACTAACAAAGCACAGTAATTTAACAAAAAAACTTATAGTTTATTAGAATTCGAAAAATTCGAATTCACGTGCGTAGTATCCCGCCATTTTTTTTCGATATTACCTCTCACCAACTCTCAACGGTCTCAACTCTAACAAATTATAATTAGTCTTGAAAAAAAATCATAGATGGTAGCATAAGTAACAATTTATGAAATTAACAATCACTAAAAAGCTTTATACGGCATATTTTGGCTGAGGTAATATTAGTAAAAGTCAAAACATCTTTGTTTAATGCTGATTTATGTATTTACACTCATAAATCTCGTATTTTCAACAAAAAACTTAAATTAAGCCGTTTACTTCAATTCGAACCCTTAGAATGATAAAGTAGCCATCTGTTAATCATTTTGTCGAGAGCTCTTTGCAATAGATGGCGTTTTACTCAAGTGATGACAGGGTCACTTTAAACTTGCGTTTAAGTCGTTTCATTAAGGAAAATCAAACAAAGGTTTTTTTTTTATATTTAGTACTTTACGTAGAAATATAAAAATTGAACACCTAGGAAGAAAAACGTAAAAAAGGAAGAAAAACATCTTAAGTCTTGCGTAGTATCTAGGCAAGACTCCTAGATGGCGTTGTAAAACTACAGTCTCTGGCAATTTGTGAGTCGCCGATGCTGCTATCTGTTAAAAAAATGGAGGATGAAAAATAGCCAGCTCAATAGCCAGACTTAAGGTGGTGTCATTTCTTTGTATGGAATTGGGTGGGTATCTGTACGTAGTATTATAATATCTTTGATTACGTAGTATTGCAAAGAACCTTTTATAGAGGATTCATAACATGGGTGTAGATAAAATCTTGTATGCAACTAAATAATTAGGTATTAAAACACTCACGTGATACTATTATCACACTCGGCGTGTTTTAATACCCCTTATTATATAACAGTTGCATAAATAACTATTAAGAACTTCTGGATAAAATTCTGTGTCTTATAGACTGTGCATCACGAATTTGCCGCATTTTAACTAAATAATAGACACCAAAAAACTGTAAAAATTGGCGTCAAATAAAAAAAGTTGTATAAGTATATTTAAATTAGCCACCCGTTGTACTCTATATTCTCAGGTCAAACGTCAATGTTGGATCTAAAGAAACACCCGGAGTGCGTAAGTGCCGGCGGCGGCTTCGGCCCAGTGGCTGACGACGGCTATGGAGTCTCCTACATTATCGTCGGAGAGAATCTACTGTTCTTCCACGTCTCCAGCAAGAAGAGTTGCCCCATCACGGTGAGACTATAATTATCTTTGTTAACCTATTTAACAGCTTAACATAGACCATTCACTATTTATTTATATGTCAATGCTCAGGTTAAACTTGGTCATTATCTCTTAGTTTTCCTTCATTAAATTACGTTTTTTGAGTAAATAAATAACTATGTTTAGTAAATAATTATGTTTCAACATTCCAATTTACCTTTTTTAAACATAACATTGTGTCCTTTTACAGAGCTCATCAAACTTCGTGAAACAAATAGAGAGATCCTTGAAAGATGTCCAAGACCTCTTTAATGAATACAAAAAACTCAAAAACGGAATCAAGAATAACAAGTAGATCAACATTTAGACACGCTTTTGTATTGTTTTAGTTTTGTTGTTGTTGTAATGTGTAGTTTATAATTTTTAGCCTAAGTGAACACTCAAATCAAACTGAAGTATTCTTCATAATAATTAATTGTGTACAATATTATTTTTGTAATGTCCTTACTGTATAATGTAATACACCGTCAAATTCAGCTATACAGTCTTTATATTATGTACTGTGACATGACTATGAAATTGGATTAAACCCACTCATGACGAAAACACATTCAGTTACTCTTCCTTGTTATTTAAATGGTTGACTATAATAGTGGAATTTATATTGTGTCAATTGTCTGGTGCTGCACACACTTAATGTTAAAACGTTATGCTTTTGCTGCCGATGGTTCAAGAATAGAGTGTATATTATTATTTTAAATTAATTGATAACAATAAATCTGCTTTTGAATTATGTTTATATAAGCTTAGGCGTATTTTATTGTATGTTTTTTAAGTGTGCTTTTGTTCGAATACAATTTGATGGTACGTCGGAAATGTATTAAAATAGAACTGGATCGTATGAATATTATTATACTTATCTATTGGAGCGAAACCCTCACAGTAGAAATACGATTGGCTAAGATTTCACGAAGCGCTAACAACCGCGCCCACCGCGGGCTTAAATCACGTCGTGTTTACCTACACTACCACATTCTACGCGGGTCGCTCCATGAAACCTTAGCCGGTAGCCCTATACTTTTATCGCCCAGTTGGGGCTGTCATCACTGTATGCATAGCTGTATGTTACAATCAATCGCTTATATGTTACAAGTAAATAATGTATTTTAATTTATTTAAAAAATATTCGAATTGTGTTAATTTCACTTGCAATAATTCTGACATCCTGACCTTTGCCCAGGAGTAGGACAGCGTAGGCAAGGAAAACAAAAAAATCTGACGTCATTTGCCTTTCAATTTCCCATAACTGTTTAACTGCCCCCAGGAGACTTCATTATTGACTACACGGTAATTATAGCAGTGCACGACGCGTGATTCACTTCAATGTTATTTTAGTTCAATATTAATTCATAAGTCTAAACCTTGTCTAAACTATGTATCACATTTAAATAAGTGCTGACATTTAATAGGACCATATAAAAATATTCAATAAACTGATGCTTCAAATTGATGTGGCTACGTGTAATACCTATTAGGTATTATAATTATACATTCTATAAATCGATGATATAATTAGACGTATCTACACTTTTTTAGTAGAAAAACTAATCTCAACTTTGTGAACAGTGTTTTACTCTGTATAATTAAGTTTATGTGAAGATCAAATCATACCTATCAATTATTTATTATGTCCCTAAATCCCCTACATCACGATTGCTTTTAAATGCATTTTGATAAAAAGCTAGATTTAATTGTGTGAGTGACAGCGATGATCGATGTAAAACTTGATTTTGAAGTACCTACACTCTAACCACGCAATCGAAGTATTTCCCTACTTCTTTCATACATTTTCTTTTTTTTATATTTTGCTACAAATTAATTCTGTCCAATAAAATAATTTAGCTATATGTGAAATATTTTAGTAAAGACTAGGTGCTCTAAGGAGCATGTCGCTTTGTTAAATACGCAAGAATTTTATTATCAGTACATCTTTGTCGTGCCTTTGATATTTTACAACGAAAATAAGGAGATCGCTATTATAATGTATATTTTAGATAGGTGCGTCTACAATGCAAAGCAGGTCCTCTTTAGTTTACATTAATCTAACAATTAACCACGTTTTTAATAAGCTACTTACAAGTTTTATGAATTAAATGTAAATAAATATATTTAATATTGAGATGTTTTATTACTTAGCTATCTGTACCCTGTTACGTAAAGTAATAATACAAAATCCAGCCCACAATCTAGCCAGATAAATGGTGTCAAGTTACAGCCTCTACAGTTCGCACTGCAAGGCGTGCTGGAACACAGGCATCACAGGGATTCGCGTATCACGGGATTGTGTCACTGACTCTGGCAGGGCCACCATCAGGGATTTTAATTTTGATTACACAAAAAATTTGTCGCTAATTAGTCGAAATTTGTCGCCAAATATCAGAATTTGTCGGTCACTGGTTCAAAAGATATAAGCGTTTATAGGTGGCCGATCTGGAGAGTCTCCCCAGCAGGGCCACATTTATATCTCAAAAACTAGGGCACCTAGCGAAGATATGTTTTCTCCCATAATTTGTCGCCAAATATCAGAATTTGTCGGTCACTGGTTCAAAAGATATAAGGGTTTATAGGTGGCCGATCTGGAGAGTCTCCCCAGCAGGGACACATTTATATCTCAAAAACTAGGGCACTTAGCGAAGATCTGTTTTCTCCCATAATTAGTCGCTAATTTGTCACCAAGTTACAGATTCAGTCGGGTCTTAGTTTAGGAGATATAATGAGTTCAATTAGTAAGGGATAGTCCTTGAGCTAGATCGAAAGAAGAAAATATTTCTAATAATATGTGCATTATACTTCTAGTTTTATCGGTCTAAAGTCCTTATAGATGTCCGAGAGACATAAATTCTCAATTAAATACATATTTTCATGTTTTAAATCACTAGGTTAGAGTGGCTTAAACTTCTTTGAAAACATTAAACCTTGCTCTTGGTCTATTTGGTGTTAAGATGTACAGTCGCATGCAACTGTTTTACCAGTTTCCACACAACAAAAAAGTTAAATATTTATGGGAAATGGCGGCTGGTTTTATATTTTTTCCGCTAGCGATGCACGCGCGGGTGTAAATAAAGGCACTGGTAATACCGCTAAACAGCCTATATAAAAATATAATAATACGCAAAAGACCTCCGTGAATTTAGCCGAACGATTTCATTATTATGAAATGTTAATGCTAATCGTTAGAGAGGGTTAGAGAGAAAAGAAAAATCGTTAGAGAGTAATTAGTTTTTATGTAAAAACAATTTTAATTTTTCGTGTGAAGTTGGCCCCCCTTCCCGCAAAAATGGACTTAGACGTAATTTTATTTTTTAAATCGTTTTCGAATCGTTAGAGAGAGATTGAGAGTTACACAAAATCGTTAGAGAGTTAATATTTTATTTGATATTAAATAATTTCTAAGAGCGTGACGTTAGCCGACCGCTGTGAATTTTGCCCCCGATATAATTATTTTCAACTTTTGTTAATGCTAATCGTTAGAGAGAGTTAGAGAGAAAAGAAAAATTGTTAGAGAGTAATTAGTTTTATTTATCAAAGATTTTAATTACTTTTGTGAAATTAGCCCCCATTCCCGCAAAAATGGACGTAGATGTAATTTTTTTTTTTTTATAATTTGAGAATCGTTAGGGAGAGAGAGAGTTAAAAACAATCATTAGAGCTAATATTTTAATTGATATTAAATTATTTCTGAGAACGCGTTTTAGATTAAACAGGCTCGCTCTTATTATGGGCAACATATTCAGCCGAACGGTACTTGTACTGTACCTGGAAGTTAGTGAAGATACCAGGCATTTCGTCATCACATGAGACAGCTTTGATCAGAGGACTCACACCACTATAGTTATAGAGTGTATTACATTATTGTCTGGTATCTTGGATGGGCCGGCTTCAAAATGATTTATTCCCTTTATGTCGAGTCCCGTTATGTCGAGGCTGGAAGTCTATAAATTATATATATCCATCTGCTCAGTTTCTCGACAGTATTTTATTAAGAGAAGACATTGAAAATTAAGAAAATCAATAAATCATTATTTAAAACTAAAAAAAAAAGTTTTATTTCATAGAAAATCTGTAACAACTGCATTCAAAGCATATTATTCAGTTTTTAAATATCATAATTGTCGAAAGGCTTTTCATCCACTTCCGATCTCGATTCTAAGTCATAAAACAGGAATTCTCCATCGTAATTAAAAAAATGTTCTTGAGTAGGTAGGTACTATTATCATTTTACTCCTACTAAGCCTATGGACTATGCTGAAACATGCACTTGCACTTATAGATTCCTAGTAGCTAAAATCTAAAGAGAGGTCTAAAATAATTATGCTACACATTTTTGACTAAAAATATCCCATTTCATCTTATTTCAGAATATGGTATGTACATAAAGTAAATAAATTGATTAGAATTTTTGTTTGCTTTGTCATATTCTTTACAACAAAATATTGACTGACTGTAATGACAGTACCATGTGTCAATTTTGAAAAGTTTGTTATTTTCTGGGGTGTGTTCACTTTATTAGCCTAGATAATTAGAAAAGTTTGTTCGTTTGCATGTGATTCAAATATGGGTCAAATATATTTTTTTATAAACTATATTATAGTCTGTGTTATGTATTTAGTGGTTAGGGAACTTTTCATAGTAAATACAGGTCTAACATCAATAATTAAGAGTATTTTAGTAAAACAAATTACAAATAAACACTATGTGAGTCGCGAGCGATTCAATAATCCTGCCTGCTTGATACGAAGATTAGCGCGGACTGCCGAGGGCGACCGAGGGGCGCACCAAGAGCGCGGGGAGGAGGCGGCGCGTCGAGCCGCTTGCCGCGCGGTTCGGCAAACCTCGGTTTTGTTCGGAGATCTTAAATTGGCAGAGCGTACGATCTGTAGGTATACGGTAGGTATAGCTAAGCTATAGCCTACACCTCCATCAAATATTTTTGAATAAAATTTTATTTTGAGCGAGAAATTAATTTTTTTAAAGTTCCAAATAACTGTGGGTAATTCAAATAATTGAAAAGCTAAGAGCGGATGTGACGTAAGAATCCGGGATAACAATCAAAATGTCAATGTCAAGTCAATCAACAAGTGTCAAGTCAATGTCAAACGCTCCTACATAAAGGAGTGTTTGACGTTGACTTGACAGTTGCTTGTTTGTTTTCACTATGTGGGACTACAATGCAACAATAAATGAAAACACTGGCAATACTGATGCATAAGAGTATTTTGGAACTATCAAATAAATCCTAACATGGAAATTAAAAAAGGATTTTTTTTCAAACAAACTAAATAGTAGTGATGGACCAAGTATGGGATTTGCCGATCTTTGACTAGCTATCGTAACTAAACTATTGGATATATTTGATAATTTTTTTGTATGTAGACCGAGAAGGTCATTAGATATACGTAGTTTCATTTTTTGTCGTATTGTCGTCTCCACCTTGTATAAGTCAATGGTTTTCAAAGACTTTGACGTCACCACACCAAGCGCGCCAAATGGAGAGCGTTTAAATAACCCGGATCGGTTGGACATTAAAAAAAAAAATTAAGTACTTCAAATTGCTTTTTTTCCGTCGAATTTTTTTTTACTATTATTTGACGATGTAAACTATCGAATAAAAATATTTAAAAAATACATGCATATTCCCTATTATTTCTCAAGAAATAAGCAGTACCTTTGTACTCATATTTTAACTATGTCGTATCTATTTTGTATTTTACTGGGTGTACATAAATAATAAAATAAATAAATTAAAAATCAATTTTTCTAAAAATTGGTTATCCTTAAAAATGCATGATACAGTTAGAGCTACTACTTTTTGGGATGTCTATCCAAATATATTTAACTTATCCTGGTTAGAATTATTGAATAATAAAAAACCATTTTTGGACATGTCCTTTCGAATCGATGTGACCTGTGGAAGATGCTCACATCCATTCATTAACTTCGAGCTGATAATCTTCAAACGGCTGAACCGATTTTCTTGAATCATAGCTAAGAACAATCTATCAAGTCACCCTTTAAATAAAATAAAAAATATCCGAATCGGTTCAGCCATTTGGCAGCTACGATGTAACATACAGACACACAGATACACACGTTAAACTTATAACACCCCTCTTTTTCCGTCGGTGGGTTAAAAACGACCCGACCAGCTCCCGACAAGCACCCACCTTTTGTGTGTTTTGAGCATAAATGATACTACTATATTTCGTATTCTTATCAGGTATCACTGTTAAATGATCAAATACATAACTTTACCAATCATAACTATAACGTCCCTCTGCATCATGTCATGTATCAGTAGTACCTACTACTCACGGTACTACTAGCGCTCACGGTGCACAATGAGAAACGTAAGTGTGGCCGCTTCATTCAATGCAATAATTCTCGCGGTAATCTCTTTGATCTGCCTAAAATGCGGCCCACCAGAGTTATCAATCACCCAACGTCAAACGCCAATGTAAATGCCGTTGACAAATTCTCGAGGTAAGTCGTGGTGTAGTACACCAACGGTTAACGTCTATCGCGATAATCCTTTGGTGTGGCCCCAGCAAATAAGAGATTTGTCATATTTAAAAATCATTTAAAAAAAACTTTATATCTCCGGCAGGGGGGAGTGGGGGGATCTACTAACCCTTCTCCCTCTCCTCCCTCCCCTATCCCATATCGAGGCGGCACGTTTCTAAATTTTAACCTGCTCAGGTCCTAGGGTAAAACGCGTTCTCAGAAATAATTTAATATCAATTAAAATATTAACTCTCTAATGATTTTTTTAAACTCTCTATCTCTCTCTAACGATTCTCAACCTATAAAAAAAAAAATTACATCTACGTCCATTTTTGCGGGAATGGGGGCCAATATCACAAAAGTAATTAAAATCGTTGATAAATAAAACTAATTACTCTCTAATGATTTTTCTTTTCTCTCTAACTCTCTTTAACGATTCTCTAACGATTAGCATTAACAAAAGTTGAAAATAATTATATCGGGGGCAAAATTCACAGAGGTGAGCTAACGTCACGCTCTTAGAAATTATTTAATATCAAATAAAATATTAACTCTCTAACGATTTTGTGTAACTCTCAATCTCTCTCAAACGATTCGCAAACGATTAAAAAAATAAAATTACGTCTAAGTCCATTTTCGCGGGAAGGGGGGCCAACTTCACACGAAAAATTAAAATTGTTTTTACATAAAAACTAATTACTCTCTAACGATTTTTCTTTTCTCTCTAACTCTCTCTAACGATTAGCACTAACAAAAGTTCATAATAATCAAATCGTGCGGCTAACTTCACCGAGGTGCATCATTGACCATTTATCCACTAATGCGTGCCCAAATGCGTACGGTCTCGTACTTGTTCTTCTATTGTAATGTACCTATAATTATATCAATATATAATTATTTATGTACAATTTATTTTTTTGAGAAATGTTTTTCTTTTTGTCATCTAATGCAAACGGTGCCTTGACTAGATTAGGAGAAATTGGCTGTAATGTTTGTTGTGGCAACATCTCTAAAAGATTCGTTCAGTTTGGTAAAAATAAAAAATTAAAACAGTAACATCTGTCAACAAATTATTACAAGTTTACGAAAAGATCTCAAATTTTCAATCGAACAAACGATTCTTTATTTCATTTATAATAATGTAATACGTTTACAATATTATTCTTACTACCAATTTAACACAGCAATAAATATCTTAGGTTATGGAAATATTTAGCAATTTTTCCTCATTTCTAAGGTGTCCCTGTAGATGATTTGCAAATCGAGTGCAACATGTATCATATAATTAGAATAATCTTATACAGACTGTGGGTTGTGTCGACTTTAACATTATTTTCTAGTGTTGTAGTATTTTGGTTTTATGGATTTATAACAGCATTTCTTGTATTTACTTTGGGCATTTCAGGTAAGATAGATTTTAGTTAATATATTTATAATCAGCCTGTAGATTGCTTGATAACTCTAACCCGTTACGCCGCCGCCCCTAAGATGACCCGACCCTATACCACAAGTAAATTGCTGAACATCCTTTCATTGAACAGCACTGATTGACTGATAAATATTACAAACAAATGAAAACAAATCAGTATTTTATTTGTATGAAGGTCATCCCATAGCATATTGTGCTTGAAGACTTTTAAACTGTCTTGCAATGTTTTTCTGGTGTGACTTCCTGGCAGAATTCATGAAATAAGTTTCATATCTAGGTATTTTGGGGTAGGTAAATGCTGGCATAGATATTACTAATACCTATAAACTAACAAGAAGTAAGTACCGTCTTTAGATTAGATATTTATTGGAAAGATACCATATCTGCTATGATATGGCTATATTTAATAAAAAATATTGGTATATTATTCATTTCGAATACCTTTCATGTGCAAATAGAAAATAGTATTTAAAAAAATTAAACATTTTTGTATTGACCAAACAATAACATTTCTGTCATCAAAGCCAATTAAATAATATTGTTTAGAAAAATAGATGATTTTTTAAATTAATATCAAGTAGTGTTCTTGTAGTCACAAACCTACTGAATACCTTGGTGCCTACAGAACTCTCAATAAAAATTCTTCTTTGACCATTAGACCAAGTAGGAAGATTAGTGACTTGTATCATTGTCCAAATACAAAATAGGCAGAAAAATATTTTTTCTGAGCTTTTATCCCAAGAAAAATCATATCAGGGCAAAGCATCAGTAAATAAAAATAATACTAATTCCTGCAGTCAGTTTTACCAAGAAAACTATTAAAATAGAATGATGTAATGAATTAAAGACTACACTTTTATTAGTCCCATCTGGGGCCGTATTATGAAGTAATAATGCCATCATTATTCCATTGCAAAAAAAGGATCCTATCAGCTTTGTATAGCTCCGTCTTTCACTCACACTGGAAAAATGGTGGCATAAACACATCATAATATAGCCCCTGGTCACATTATCCTGATTAGGTTTGGTTGATAAAGACCAACTGCTTAACTGAGTCTGTTCCTGAGGTAGCTGCGTGGTGTGTCAGGGGTGTGGTGTCGTGATGCGAAAGCTCAGTGATTCGTCAACTTGTGACAACTGTCACCCCTCCCGCACCATGCAGCTACCTCAGGAACGAACTGAGATTAGCGGTCAGCCAATGGAAGAAAGCCATTGTACCAAAAAAAAATTGTAAGATGTCTGGCAGTTGTTCAGTGAGCCTTCATTGTACTCTGTCCTCTGTAACTCTGGTCCAGTATGGCCCCCAAGCTTAACTACATATTGTCCTCCCATCTTGTTTTTGCATGCACCGGTTTTCTAGTCCCGCCTCTTGAGTTTCACACAGGGTCACTTATTTATTACGTTTGTTTGTTTTACATCAAGTTTGTCTCCTAACATGCTTCTTTCCATCGCCCTTAGACATTTTCTTAGTTTATGTTTATGATTGTCAGCAAGTGACCAAGTTAGTAGCGTGTTCCATAAATACAAGCTTTCTCCTTTTGTTAACTTCCTTGGACATTGAGTCGTTGGGGGAGACACACAATTTGTCCTAGGTAAACATAGTCACTCACATTCACATATTCGAATATCTATGTGGACCTCTGTGGAATTAGTCATCAACTTTGTTTTGCTACTGTTAATTTCTAGCCCTACTTCTCTGCTTTTATTCGTTAGAGTTTTTACCATAAGTTCTAATTCCTTGGGATCTTCTTCTAACAGGATAATGTCGTCTGCGAATCTCCAATGGTTTAGGCGGCTGCCGTTGATGTTAAGACCGTATATTTCGTCGTCTTCTCGTCTATTTGCCTAATAATACGTTCCAGCACAGCATGAAACAGCTTGGACTATAATGGTTCTGCTTGTCTGTCGCCTCTGTTTATAGGAAAAGGGTTTCCTTTCCATTTTTATGCGGCTCTACATGGTTTTATAAGTATGGTTTGGGTATTTTCCACTCCTGGTTCAAGAGAAAAAGAAGGCTAGACCGCTATATATTATGTGCGGATATTTTATGATTCAGTCCGATTGTCGAACGCTTTGCAATACTCGATGAAGGCAACATTGCCTTCATCGAGTATTGCAAAGCGTACATACATACATACATATGTATATTGGCTACTGTTATTCCTTGTATTTTTACTTGCTCTATCAGTTGATTTTCGTCTAGAGTTTATTATACAATTTCTATCAGTTTATGCCCATTATCACTCTTCTTTCCATGTCCATGCCTTCCGAATATCAATTCTTCACCAGCTTCTCGGGTGCTAACCTGGGCATTAAACTCCCATAACTTTGAGGTGGTTGTTGTGATATTTCTTTACATTACCGACAGATTGATGTAGAAGTCTTCGATGTCACATTTGGATGCTAACTCGGAGGGTTTTTTCTAAATGTCCATGGTTTCTTGTAGCTTGGCATGTGAATGTTGAGTATTGCTAGTCTGTCTGAGATTCCTATCGGCTCTAATATGTCATTTTTCAACGATCTATTAATGAAAAAGCCCAATCATCTTTGACGTTGTTTTCCACTGTTATTCATCTCCTCATTTCGCTTATGCCTAGGATGTCGTAGTTTATCTTTTCTACCGCCTTTCCTGGGTTGAGTGTTGTAATGTTTAATGTTTCGTATCTTTTTGTTGGAGGCTTTCGGTCTAGTACTCCCGCGGGGATCAGCAGTGCTGGCAGACATTAGGGTTGTGTTGGTTGTTGCAAATCAGTTGTCTTCGGTTCCGGGTGAGTATTTCGTTTTTTGGCTGTTTTGTTAGTGAAGCAGATCTACCACGTTCAACATAATTGAGTAAGTATGCCAGGTTTTAAGACTTCTTTTGTTGTTATTAGTCACCGCACTTGCTGGACTATTCTGAGAGCTTTTCGTTTGTCTGGATTGTGTCGCCTAACCATCCTCCTCTCTTTTCCTCTTGTCTCGATTTTTGATTTGGTGTGATGGTCTTTTATCAATATTATGCATTATCATCATCTTCATCATTTCAGCCGAAAGACGTCCACTGCTGGACATAGGGGTTTCATTATTATTTTGTCGTATTTCAGAAATTCTATGTTCCCTTTCTTTTTCTCTTCCACAAATTGCAGCTTTAACTGCCAATATTTCTTTAAGGAAATCTTCCTTGATGTTGATGCCTTATTTTTCACAATTGCTTAAGTATTTTTTAGAGACTACTACGTCCGCTGCTGGAGGTCCACCGCCCAATTCAGTATACATTATTTATTTCATGGCTAACTAGCATCCGCAGCTATATGGCATCTATATGTATTCCTATGTCTAAAATGATGTCCTTTAAATGATCAATGTGCTCCGTTTATCCTGATTCCTCTGGTCTAAAAATTACGAAGTTATTTCCACGGTTTTTTTTCCTGTAAAATTTAGTTTTTGTTCGTGTTATGTTACTTTTTCAGCACATTATTTTCCTCCACAATGTTGAATTTTCTCGTCTAACGCTTCACATTTTCTCTTACAGACTTTGTTATGATTAAAGGTGATTCAACTTTTCTTAGATTTTTTATAGTAAAATCTTCATGTTTTGGTGCATGTTATTGTTCATTGTTCATACAGCACGCAAATCTTTTTACTAACTGATCCAATGTTTGTCCGCAGGGATTCTGTACAGTGCTCAAGATCTATTGCTGTACTATCCCAATGACCCACCCGACTCTAGGGTGTTTGTTCTTCAGCCCAGCAACTACAAACTCCCTTATGAAAGTATCAAAATTAATAACAAAGATGGCTTCAAAATTCACTTGTTCCTTATAAAACAAACTGTGAATAGCAATCATAAACCAACCATGGTGTTTTTCCATGGTAATGCGGGTAACATGGGCCAGAGGTGAGTTTGCATTTATTTTTGGATTAAATATCCATTGGGTGTTCCAAGCCCGTGTTTCGCGAAGTCAATTTAAATGTAAAGTGGTTTTAATTTGAGCTTAGAGTAGCCTTATGCCTAATTTTATATGGAAAGCAAATATCATGAACATGATGCTGGCGTAAAAACATTTCGTTGTTACTCTAGTTGATTGTATTCATGACATGGGAAGACAATAATTACGAAACACTGGCAAACTTGAAACAAACAACAGTAATAACCATACAATAATAATGTTTATAAATATTTACAGACTGTCAAATGTCTCTGGTTTCTACCACAAGCTGAATATTAATATCCTCATGGTGGAGTACAGGGGTTATGGTTTGTCAGAAGGAACTCCGTCTGAAAGGGGTCTATATGTAGATGCACAGTCTGCTCTCGATTACATCATGCAGAGAACTGACATAGACGTCAGTAAAATTATGGTGTTTGGAAGATCATTAGGTAAAGTACTTACTCGTAGTTAGATAAATCTTTGTTCATATCAGTCATCATCTTCCTTATCAAACAAGGTTGGAGTCGGCTTTCAGTCCGACTAGATGTGGTTGAGTATCGATATTTTTTATCGAAAATCATGCAGATCAGTGCTGCGACCAAGTGTGGATCAGGCACAGGGGCACATGACCCCCTCGGATTAATTAAAATAAAACCGAATCGTCTGAATGCATATAATCCATCAAGACATTGCTTCAATGATGAACGCTGCAGAAGTAGGATACAACAAAGTCATTGAAAAAAAAAAAAAACCAAAAACAGCATAGTGCTATACAACATATGGGAGACACTTCTTATTTGTGTGGACCATGTGCCCCTGAAATTAATCCTGGATCCGCCCTTGGCTGCAAAATCCTAATTGATGTACAATACTATTGATCTGAAGAGTGTCGAGTTAAACACTCGTCCAGCCAGGTTTTCATCAACATCTTAGCAATGTCTTTGCTTTATATTGAAGTCAACTAACATACCAGTTTTTGCCTGCGGCTTAAAAAATATCCCACGGTAACGTGATACCGGGATAAAAACTATCCTATGTCTTAACCCAGGACATGGTCCATCAGTATGTGTGCGTTTCATTTAAATCCGTTCAGCTGTTAAGGCGTGAAAAGGTTACATCTATCTATATCTATATAATCTATGTTTTCCAGGTGGAGCTATAGCAATCGACTTAGCGTCAAGGCTTGAGTATAGGAACAAAATATGGGCGTTGGTAGTAGAGAATACCTTCACTAGCATACCTGACATGGCACACGTTATACTAAAATGGAAGTGTCTGAACTGGCTCCCACAATTCTGTCATAAGAACAAGGTTTGTGTTTACTGTTTAATATTACGACTACCTGAGTACCTGCTGCCTGCTGTTTCACGCAAAACTATTTAATGTACTCAATCAACTCAGCTTATCGCAGTCCACTGCTGGACGAAGGGCTCTTCCAAGCTGCGCCACAACACCCTGTCCACCGCCTTCCGCATCCAGGCTGTCCCAGCCACTTTCTTAAGGTCGTCGGTCCATCTAACTGGGGGACGTCGCACGCTACGCTTGCCGATACGCGGTCTCTACTCTGGGACTCCTCTGCTCCACCTGCCATCGGTCCTTCAACAAATATGGCCAGCCCACTGCCACATTCTTTTCCGGATAATTTCATTTCTGATTTTATCATGACCGTGGATTTGAGGACCAGCCCGACTGTCAGTGTCCACGTTTCGGGACCGTATGTCATAACAGGCAGGATGCACTGGTTGAAGACCTTAGTCTTTAAACAATGCGGGATAGGCGACGAGAAGACTTGATGAAGTTTCCCAAATGCTGCCTAACCCAACTGGATCCCCCTGTCGGCGCAATGTACTCAGCTATCCTCAACCTGACTGCCAAAATTTATTTGATGCCATTGATGACATTGCTGTGATATATTTTTTCATTAGTTAATTTCGTGTTAAAATATAGAAAAAAAAATCTCTTTTTAGTACATGTCATTAAAGAAAATGGGGCACGTGATGACGCCTACTCTGGTGTTATGTGGTTCAAATGATGCTCTGGTCCCACCGGCGATGGCCAAAGAGTTGTACATGCGCTGCGGAGCTCTCTGCAAGAAGTTAGTGGTGATGCCTGGCGGCGGACATGACGACACCTGGACTTGCAGAGATTACTACTCGTCTGTACAACAATTTTTGGTAAATGTCCCGCCGTTACCTGATGAAATAGGACCATTCTTCGATAACGATACAAATTCCAATAGACATACTATTGTGCATACAGTATAGTATATACTGTTATTTTTAATAGTAATAACTAGATAATATTATAGTAATTCATTATAATTTTACAAATTTTATATAGAAAATATATTTTAATAGGTTTTTAAATTCCTGTAAGTAGCTTCATTATGTAGATAATATTTTCAAGTTTTCCAACGTACAAAATGGCGATGCAAATGAGTGAATTTGTTGATAATAATAACCTACATCCTTGAATAAAACCACAGCATTATTTAAATACAAAACTTATTATAAAATATTTTATAACTGCGCACAAAATGTGTAACACTAGTTAAGGGCAAGAATTCGCGACCAAAATATCTAAAGCATCATCGAGTTTGAAGATCATCTACTTATTAGCTTTATTAGAGCATTAGAAAATATAACAATGTTGTGTCTAGATTTATTTGATTAAGGAAAGCAGATTCCAACGAAAAACTAAATGAAAACCTACGCGGGTGTATCGATCTGCGACTTCAATTACTGAGTTGACTTGTTGCGGTCAGACTGTGAATAGTTCATTTATGGCACTAACCTTAGAATAGCGGTATCGCCCAGTAATTCAGTTGTGGGGATTACCTTTGTGACGAAGTGATCCTCCTTAATCATTTTATTTTCATTTTATATCATTTTTCGAATTTCAATTTTGTGATATTACTATACTTATGTTTATGTCTATAACCAGTTTAAATCATTTCTAATTAAATATTAGTAAATCAGTTGCAGTATTTATCAAATACCTACTGTTTTATAAAAAAAAAAAAACCTTACGACTATGAGCCATTTTTCTGCAATTAACATTTTAAAGTATTTCAGAGGGAGGTCATTAATATCTTTGGAACATTGTTTACAATGTTAATAATTGCTGTGATAAATTATTTATATGGCATAATATACTTTGGTGTATAGTACGAATACAGTAGATATAAGACCATACCTGCGATGAAGAAACGTATCCGTGATAAATAGTAAGTGAAACTGCCTCACTCGCGGACACTCGCGGTACGTTTTAAACCTTTATAATATACTAGCCCGCAGCTTCGCCCGCGTGGTATGTCGATAAAAAGTAGCTATGTCCTTCCCCGGGATGTCATCTATCTCCTTGCCAAATTTTATCGAAATCCGTTCAGTGGTTTAGGCGTGAAAAGGTAACATACATACAGAGAGACAGAGTTACTTTCGAATTTATAATATTAGTATGGATATATTACGTAAGTATACAAATTGGTTTAGTTTTTAAAGATTTTTTGCGCATGAACTGGCCAGTGATGAAGGAGGCGGGCACTAACTAGAGAAATTATGATGAAGCAGGATCACTTCGTGACACCTTTGTCTTGAGATCATCTTAATACCTATTCGAAGGGCTGCATTGCTGGATACAGGTCTACCGCTTAACTGAGTCGGTGCCTGAGGTAGCGGCACGGTGTGGTGATGTGAGGCGAGAGTTCAGCCATTCGGCACCTCGGGCACCGGTAAAAACTTTAAACGACAGTTAGTCCCCAATTTGTATTGTGTTCACCTGGTGTTTAACACATTTACATACTCATTGCCATGTGTTCGACTGATTTTGTTATGTCACCAGTATTTATAAGCAATGTTTTAACTAAGAACTGCCTTAGTGTGAGAGGAGCTTTAGTTAAATCAATTCGTTATAGAATTAACATATTTTTATAGTCAAAGCAATTACTTTGTTGATATCAATACGATACGAAGTTTTAGTGTATACTTAGCAGAAGGGCGGTATGTTATCATTATGTATTTATGTAATTTAAAGTTTAAGCGTGACACCGTTCGGGCTATTTACTCATGCGACATACATATAATGCAGCCCATTACGATGTTATTTAGGCTGCGGTTTGCAATAATCGGAAAGGGGGCGGAGGGACTGGAATGAATGTTCTGTTCACCTTGCTATGACGGGGGCGTAACGCCCGACACAGTCTTAACAGAAAACTAGGGTGTTTAGTCCCTGAGGACCTCGCTCTTCGAGCTGGTCCATATTTGACAAGTGTCATGCTAAAATATTAAGCGATTTTAAACCATGTGCGGTGCGGTGTTACGGTCTTAGGACAATGCAACTCGTCCAGTACGCTTCGCCTTGGGTCCGCACTAAATCCATAGTTTCTAGGTGATATTTACCTATAGCGCGTTAAACAGTTTTTGCCGCATAGTTTGCGAGTGATGTGTCAAAATATTATTGGGCTAGTAAGCCCAATAACCCTCATCACCACATGCTTCCATTCAGTAGGTTCTCCTACTGAGTGGAAACATTCAGCCGCAAATTGTTTTCTTAGTGCAGCAGCCTTAGAGTTTTGTAGCTATGTATTTTCATTCATCCGTCCTTCATACATTCTAAATCTCTCTCCACGCGCTGCTTAAGTTACTTTTGACGCTGTCAGAACAGAGTCAATTTTACTTCAAGTAAATGGCAACGATGGGTTAATGTAAATACTATTACTCTTTAGAGTAAAGCGATCGCCTCTTTGAAATTCAGGATGATTATTGTACCGTTAGGCGCTGAGCAGAGGATGAACAAAATTTATCCGCGGACAATTTGGAAACGTACTCGTATGCAATTCCAATTCCCGGCAAAATTTTATTCTACGTGCGCGTTAGATTTCCATACTATTCCAAATTGTCCAAAGTCTGCTCAGCGCCTTAGAGATTTAAAAAAGCGCCCAAGTGCGAGTCCAACTTGCACACGAAGGGTTCCGTTATACCGTACAATATTTAACACTACATATTTGTTTAACATGTTTCTTGTATCCCCCTTTAATTTTTAACTTTATTTTATTTTTATTATTTGTTGTTATAGCAGCCATAGTGTTCACTCTGAAAACTTCATGTGTCTACCTATTACGGTTCAGAAGATACAGGCTCTGTGACAGACGGACGGACAGTGGAACCTTATTTACCTTTTCTGATTATAGTGACACAAGGGGTGCGCGTCAGAATAAAGATACCTACTAGGCGACAACTTATCATTCTGACAAGAATTTCATTCTGTTATTTTTCTTAGGTGTGATCTTTTGAAGTATATTCGTCCATATATTTTCGACACTGACTGTAAGTAGGTACCTATCCTATCTGCCGTTTCATACTGCGGCCGCCGAGCGCTACTGCTGTTGGCTCGTTCTTTCTGTAGGCTATTTATTGCGCGGTTTCTAGCCCCGTGTTACTGTTAGCATTTTGGAGTAAAAGCCACTATTTTAATAGGTATGTATGTATTGTTTAGAATAACAAGAAAAGCTACAAAACTCTAAAATATATTTAGATAGTTGTATTACCAACATGAAACAGTTTATTGCTACGGCTACACTGTCGCGATAAAGCGAACTACAATTCGCGCGTTCTCTGTTTTACAGCGAGACGTCGAGCGGTGTGCGAGAGAGAGTAGGTATTGCCTTTTATTGAAAATATAACGCACGGTGACAAGCAATAACACAAAGTACAATACCTTTTTAATGTAAATGAAATGGTAAATTATAACGATTTCTTATTATACCTAAGTACATGACATGTGGTCTTCGCTGTTAAATATTTAGCTGCTTAAAATATTTGGCTGCTAAGGTGCCAAAATCTTTTTTGATAAAATAGCATTTTGTTCCAATGTTTGTGTAATGCAATGTTTTATTTAGCAGAGTGGTATAGTCTTACGCGTTACTTGTAACAAATTAACTCCGCTCTTATTTTATTAAATTATATATTATATTTTCTAATACCTCTTGCTTTTAATTTAACTTGTAGGCCAGCAGCTTACTTCTCTCCTATAGCAAAAATCAGTCGTGGGCCGGGCGGCGCACGGCGGCAGACTAGCAGCCTCGAGGCTCGGCCGCCCTAGGCCGTTTAGAGTAGACGCCCGCCCGCCTCTTTCTGCTGATTTTGCAGCATAAACCTGCCCTTATACCTATGTTATATGGGCGCCGGCAGTTTTATTTTCAGGGGGTTGCATCTTCATGATCTTCAGCTACACGAAGCGCGAGCTCGATAAGTTTTGTACTTCACCTCGTAGGTACAACTCGACTTATGCAGAACAATTGGGTAACTAAAATGAAAGAGCGACCGAAGCTAGTTCGAAAATGTTAGCACCCCGTTTAGCCTCTTGTCGGTTGCGGTTGCGGTGACGCTGTGATTAGATTTGCTGTTGATTAGATTGTGTTGACCATTCTTAATAGAAATAGTTAGGTCTTTTTTCGACTAATTTGAAGTAGGTAGGTAATGCAGAAAAGTTTGAATTTGTTTACTGAATGTTTTTTAATCTACATTGTAACGCTTTTTAGGAGCTGGCCACACAGAAGAGACGTGAGACGAGGACGGGACGTAGACGCGGCAAATAGTATACAGATGGAAAAGCGATGCGCCTGCTTCTTGTCTTTTCTATACCTTTTGTGCCAGATGAAGTCTGCGTCCCGTCTCATGACTCTTCTGTGAAAAGCATGTCGTGTATAAAACATAAAGACGTTGTTTTAGACATGTAGGTACAGTACAACTTATTTCTTAATGTCCCTCGGTAAACTTGTGTTATGTCAGTCGTCGGATTTCTATCAGTTGCCCTTTGCACTTGTTGCAGATCGGACGCTCTCAATCGACTTGGAAGTATACAACATTATTTTTTGTTTATGCTACTCATCATTTTGAACAACTTTTTCTATGGGACCAACTGTGAAATCGCGAACAAAAAATCAGCTGTTTCATACTTTTTGTCGATTTAAGTGAACACCGTTTTACCCTTTGGGTACGGAACCCTAAAAACAACCGACTTCCAAATAAAACACTAAAAAGTGAAAAATAACTAATTTCGGAAGTCTGTGGTTTTGGTTTTCAATTTTCGTTTTTTGCCAACGGCTTACGACCTTAGGGCTACTCCACCAATAGAGAACGGTAGGTATCTACGACATACGGATATCGCCTATCCTTACATATTATTAAACAAATTATTTAAAAAACAAAAAACCCACCAAGAGAAAAACAAGCATTATAATCTGTAGAATTTTGGTAGGTATAATAGGTTTTGAAATATGGTGTAACTTTTGTTTGTTCCCCACAAACAAAAGTTACACCATATTTCAGGTTATTTGGTTTGTTCCCCGCCTGTTATACCAAAATTCTACAGATTATAATGCTTGTTTTTCTCTTTTAATTTATGCGTTTTTGCAGGCGGGTTTTTGTTTTTTAAACAATTTGTTTTATTTCAAGCTTTTTAGTGTTATAATATATTTACTGTGCCCCGCGGTTTCACCCGCGTAGGTCTTGATCCCGTGGGAATATAGGGATAAAAACGTATCCTATTTCCTATTCCAGGCCATGGTCTACCCGTGTGCTCATCCTCTCCTCTCTAGAGTAGGGAAAGTAGCGGCGGCGCGGCGCCGGCGTCGAACAGTTTGCGTATTGCATTTTCATACTCGTGATAACTTCGAAATTAAATGTCCGATTTGAATGAATTAAAAAGTATTTTACTGCTACATAAATACCCTTGATGTTAGAACTATATAATTGAATAAGAATTAATATTATTTTGATAAAACTCCTTCGCATATAATGCATTAATTTCGAACAAATTTGATTACCATAAAAAAAGGTTATAGTGAGTCAATCTTAAAAGATAGGCATATGCTGTCCCGGACTTTTTTTTAGAACTTTTAAAGAGGAACAATTCTATCATACATGATATTTACGTAACATAAACCGTTTACGCAGCGCACGCAACAGAAGCTCTCAAAGAGGAATAATTTTTCCCGTTTCTGCAACATATTTCATTTATGCTCCGCTCCTATTGGTCGTAGCGTGATGGTATATAGCCTATAGCCTTCCTCGATAAATGGACTATCCAACACAAAAATATTTTTTCAATTCCAACCAGTAGTTCCTGAGATTAGCGCGTTCAAACAAACAAACTCTTCAGCTTTATAATATTAGTATAGATATATGTGGAATTAACTCATTAATAGCTTTTATTTGATACCAATATTGTAATTTATTTTTTTTAAAAAAACCTTCCCCTCCCTTTTTTTTCCAGATGTAATTTAAAAAAAAAATAGCCTATGTCACTCCCACAATTAAGACGAATCTAACGACACCTCGTATGTTAAAATCCATCAAGCCGTTTAGGCTACAGAGCGAGCCAAAGAAATAGACATACATACATGCTATCGAAAAACATTACCCTCCTTCTGGGGCTGTCGGGTAAAAAAGTCTCCGCCGCGTCTGTCTGTCGTCGCGTTTGCGATTAACTCAAAAACTACTGCATCGATTTTCATGCTGTTTTCACCACAATGGATAAAGGCTAACGCAGACCGGGACGGGATGGCAAAAGATTTTGCCGTCAGTCAGCGCACTAGCCGCTTAGATACCGCAGCATTCCAGCGCCTTTACCAAAGGTTTGCTATCCCTGACTTATAAAATATGTATTCTAAATTAATGGCCAAGGGTATTGTTAACTTCAATGTTTAATTTAGGATAAAAAGTTCTCTTTATCTCAATTTTTTTAAATGTTTTTAAGTATGTTCTATGTCACGCGCCAGGTACGTCAATGGCCTCCCGTGATATTTGCTTATGACGAGCCTGGGGCGTCATTGGCAATGAATCGGTTAAAGTGGTTCTCGAGGCATATAATAATAACCGAAAATCACGCGGGCAAAGCCGCGGGCATCAGCTAGTGACTAATATAAGGTTTCAAGCTTCTCGAAGCGCCAGCGCCATAAAATTAAAACAACAATTAATTCCTAAAATATTTTATTTTAATATACGAAGTTAACATTCCACGTACTGTTATGAATAATATATACTTACCTTGTCGAGAAGGTAGATTTACACAATATGAAATATATACGAAGCTAAAAGTTTATCGAAATAGAACACTCGTACAATTCATTATTCATTAATTAAATAAAGATACAAAATAAACAACTCATTTTCGAACTTGCATAATTAAAATCCTCACTAGCTACATTTTGAAGAATATCAGCTATACATCATTCAATTATAAATATAGGTACTTATAAAATGTAAAATAGAAATGTAAAGGGAAATGGAAAATCACAACAATAGAAACCACAGGTCTAGATAAAATTCATAATGTTGTCGAGTAAAATAAATAATGAAATTAACAACGAAATATAATGTTAATTTTATTTTCAGATATACAAAATTAAAAAAAGTAAATAATTCAACAATTTGCTTTTATGACAAATTCATATTATTTTGTCACATAATAATTAATTCAATTAATTGTATAGTTTAAAATTCATGTATGTATAATAATAATTGTCGCTTAGAACCTGAAAGTTATTATTTTAATAATAGTATATTTTTGTAGATACAAAAGAGGCATAAAATGCCACGAGTATCATGTTACGTGAAGTGTTCATTTGATTGAATGTCCGATTCACACCCACATTGCACTGGCACACACACGCTTATTACACAAGTTAACGTTTACGTCAATATTTTTATTTGATTATGCCATTATATTATTTTCACGATTTCTAAAAAGTATTGAATATTAAACGGTTTATTTCTAGGAAATAAGTACACAAGAAATACTTAGAACATTTAACCAATGGACTTGTGACGCTCTTATTTCTGCGAACAAAAAAGTCTGTCTCCTATTGGTTGGGGTTGAGGTCGACATTCCTGCCAACCACACTGCCAACTTAAAAGAAGTATCGATATTTTACATTTATCGATTGATTTCAAGAGAGACTTCATAAACCTAACAAAGTCCACTTGTACAAGTTCATTAGCCTAGTCTTTTCCCAACTACGTCGGGTAATTCTATGTTTATCATGATCCATTGCCTTTCAGACTGATTAATAAAGTTGTATTAATAATTCACGGGAGAAAACTGACAAGTTCTAGCTGCCACTTCTTTTTATGATGTAATTAGTATGTACATTTTAGCTTTTTACCTTTATAGATATATATGTAAGAAGAAGACAAGTCTGCAGAGCCCCCGAGACGGTCAATTGGACATAAAAAGAAGAAAACTAAACTAAAATCGTAGATGGTACGCCATAGTAAATTCCGAAAAAATATAAAAATCAACAGCAACTAACACTAAAATATATTTTATCGATCGCTCCAAAGTCATAAATAATAACAGGTCACATCATTGTTTAAAACATTTTTGAAAATCGAATGAGTAGTCATGGTCATTTTTCACAGAGCACATTACTCTGTGAAAACGTAATCGTTTTGAATATGTTATAATCGATTCTAAAACAGTTTTTATAAACTAGACTTTCAAATTCATTACATTGACAGAGGGGTATAATTTATACGAGGCGGGTCCACAAGTTAAATCGTCTAAGAAGGAATAAGACAATCAGATACTCAAGATTACGTATTAGAAATCGGATAAATGGTATATAATCGTTTACAGAAAGGGGTATATGATACTGTATATGACAGTTTGGATGTGTATGGCTGTGCATGTGCCACAGTGGAGCTCGTGCGTGGGCGACTCGGTGGCGTCCCGCTAGCGACGCGCACCGAACTCGACGGCGTCGTCGTCGGTGATATCTCCGTGCCGCCACAAGTTGAGGCGCGAGCTCTTGGCGTGCTCCTGCGCCGCGCGGTACTCCGTCACCAGGGTCGCCAGACGGTGGTCGCGCAGATACTCCATCAGCACCAAGCCCTCTTTGATCAGGTTCTAAATACAAACAGTATCGATAAGCATGTTTGTTGTATTGTAGATTTACGATCATTCAATATATATTTTTTTTTAACATTTAGCTATTCGAGTGTTGACAGAAATAATTTTCCTTTCAATTTACCAGTGCATTACAAAGACTTCATGCAAATAAGGGACCCATTCCCCCAAAACATAACAAGAAGCTCAAGCTGCAGACTGACTATGAAACCTACTTACTAAAGGAACATAGGACATGTTATAGGAAGGCATCACTATGTGATGATGTATTGTTACAGATGATGGAAGAAATTTTAATGAGAAATTACAAGGGACAAAAATAAAAATGTCATACCTTGCCAACATCGACGTTGGTATTAGGATCGACGAGGGTGACTGCGGGCGGGGCTCCGCGAGTCTCAATGTTGAGCAGTAGCTTCCTGTTAAGCGTGTCGGCGGAGAAGGCGGCGACGGCCTCGGACCGGTCGTCCGGGTCGGACGGGAATTTCACGCAGCACAGCGAGAATTCACTGGCGTACGCTGGCTCCGTCTCCGTGCCAGCCGGCAGCGAAGCCAGTCGCGTCACGTTCACGATCTACATTATATTGTCTTAATATTAATATTAGAGCAACACACGATTGTGGATGTATGAAACAGGATGATGTAAAGTACTTAGTCATTTTATCAAGATAAAAGATTTTGAACACACTGGTTTTTAGTATTCGACGATCCTACATAAAATGACTTAGTTGTGAAGATTATGTTTGGAAGAAAAATCTCTTCGTCGTTCCCTCAATGCCGAGGATCGTGACCTTATACGATACGTCTACAAGTTATGCGGTCTTCTTCAGTCAAAAGTCGTATTATGAATTGGGGTAAAGCCAGAAGGATGATGATGTTATAGGCCTATTGTTTAACTGAGACGGTGCCTGACATAGGAGTGCGAGTGAGTGAGTGAGGTACGGAACCCTAAAAATGATAGAATGCCAAAATATTGTTCAATGGAGTAGAATAAATACATTTTATCACCAAGATGACAATACGATTGATATTGGTGCCGATTCTCTTGTCACAAATTCTCTAAACTAAGCTAAAAATCACTAAAATTTAGTTTATTCCTGTCAAACGACGATTTCCCATTCTGAAAATAGACTTAAGTGACAAAACTTATCCATAATTTAGTTTGACAGCACTAAGATGGCATAGAGTTTTAATTTAGTGAAAATGTTATTCTGAATTTGACGTTTTAACCAAAATTTTTGTTCTATATCTAAAATCCTCTAACTCTGACTCTCTGATTTTTAATCACGATTAAAAATGTGTGGAATAAAATTAGATGTCATGAACTAAAATTCAAACCAGCACCTCGAATTCAGTTGCAAAACTGTACTGTATCTTTTTTTTTTATTTTCTTTTGCTTATATCTCGAAAATGGTGTGTCCTATCGCTAAAATAATGAAAATTTTGACCCCCTTTGCAACCCGCAAACCCGTAATACTCAACATGTTAGTAATTTTTTTTGTTTTCTTCCAAAAAGTTAAAATTCCATACGTCGAGATGGCAACATTGCGCGCCTCTCCGGCTCAAAAAAAATCACGTGGTAGGCAAACAGGTGGAGTTGCGATTGTCAGATTCGATTTTAGTTGTGTCAAAATAATTTTTAAATTTAGAGATTTTTTTTGGCAGAATAGCTCTTAAGATTCTCATAGTAAAAAGTAAGGAATTTTAGTGGTAGTTTAGTTCGGTGTACAAGAAAATCGGCACCATTAGCCAATAATAATACTTAAAGGTAGGTATTTTTATTGGCTATTGTCGATAGAATCTTGTTGAAACTATCTATACAGCTTGATATAACGGGAAGCATAGAAGAAACAAAGCGGGAAGGGTGACCCCTTCCCGCACCGCGCAGGTAGCTCAGACACCGTCTCAGTTAAGCTGTAGGCCTGTAGTTTAATGATTTTGTTTGTAATTAATAATATGCGAGTTTCTATCTCATTCTACTCACCTCACGGTTTCCGTAATCAATGTAGAAAATATGAGCCATTTTATCTTCTGAAATTTTTTCAACCTTAGCCCGGTACCATTGATCGTCCATTGTGAAGCGAGCTGCACAGATTTGGCCTCTTCTGGGTATGTAAGATCCAGGAAGGGGAGCATTGTTTTTAAATTCTTGATGGATTCTCTCCATTAAATTTTCAAGCTTACCGCCCAATTCAACATTCTGAGCATAAAAGGTGCCTTCAGATGTTAATTCGGTGATCACAACTTTCTCGTACTTTACAGTACGATCTTGAATAGGGGCATTCCTTTCTTTCTCAGTTTCTTTCTCAACTTCAACAAAATCTTTCCATAATCCAATACGTTTCTTTATAGCATTTTCTTCGGCGGTTTTAATCTGCCGAGCAAACTCCGAGGTTTCGGCAGTGTGGTGCATCGTTGCAAGACCGTGTTCAACCAGAGCTACCGACAAGTTCTCGTTTTCGTTCCACAACCAACCAATGAAGTTGCCAGCCTTATCCATCTCTTCAATGGTGACGACAACGTCACGCTGCAAACACTTCTCCTTGGTGAACTGCAGGGCTTCTTCCCCGAAAGGCTCCGCATTCTGCATGCCGCCACCACCTCCAATAGCTGGTCGCGAACCCCTTGGACAGTTGATGCCAGCAAGAAGGAAGGTAACCAACACGGATTCTTTCGGAATATATATCCTCATGCGAGATCCACTGGCGACAAACTCTACAGTCGCTTCAGTCTTTTGAGCTCTCTTCAGGAATGGGAAGAATTTCTTGGCTTTGGCAGAGTCTCCACTAGTATCCTGGATGCGGTGAGTAGGGATATCTTTTTTAGCGTGAACGCCGATGCCAGCTTTCTGAGCCTTAAGTTCAGCTTCCAAAAGCTTATCGTAGTGGGAGCTCCTTTGATCGTTATCATTTCTGTATCTAACGACAGTGGCATAACCCTTTGAGACTAAAGCTTCCGCCAGATTTCTGTAAAGTAAATAAAAGCGTATTTTAACTTATCTAGAGGATACTACACTTTTTATAATCATATAGAATGAGTTGAATACTTACACTCCTCCTGATATGACAGTGCAGCAATTTTTTTCGGGGAAGTTATCTTTGGCGGGCTGAATGTAATCAACAGTGACGTTAACTTTCTTCCCAACAACTTTTTTCCGTAGAAATTCGCGCGCTTCGTACATCCATGGAATATCATATAGGGGTTTAAAGCCTTTTGGTCTTGGCGAGTTTTTGCCTTCCTCATCTGGGCTGTTCCTGCGCAAGAAAATGGTATTAAGAATGCGGCGACAGATGAATTCTCCATACAAACGTAAAAGCTAAATCATTTGCAATTTGAGCATATTTCCACCATTATGTGTTGTTATTCGGATTGAGACAGTTCCTACATCTTGTTTTTTTTCTTAAAAACTAAAATGAAGTTGTAGCGAATTGAATTTCGCACATTTTTACAGCGTAAATGACTTGTTTTCATATTGTTTTTTCTGTATTAATAACAACAATACTTGTGATATTGTTTCAGCAGAAATATAGCCTATTGATAATAGATGCAAATTATCGAAAAAAAATTGGAAACACGTTACAGAAATATAGCCTATTGATAATAGATGCAAATCATCGAAAAAAAATTGGAAACACGTTAAGTTTTCATTTTATCATTTTTGGTATTATGGAATACATCCAAATTTATCATACATTTTCAATAGCTAGTAGTGCTATCGTCTCAAACAAATGTCATGTCAATGAAAATGTGTGCGTGGTCGTACAGTTCACGGTAGCAGTGTGTATCGCTCCGACAGGCACACTAGCGCAACATTTGTAGCACTCGATTCGTAGTTGCGATCGATGCTCCGCCGGCCCCTTAATATGGAGATATAATATAAATGTTGTGTTTGGGTAACGTGCAAAACATACTTTTCACGCGGTGGTCTGATGCTAGCCAAGAAAATTTTCTTCTGGGTGTTGTTGGGCATCTTGACAACGAGTGCGTCTCCGTTGACCACTTCCATGACTGTGGCTGTGAAGTCCTTGTCTTTGGCCGCGATGATGGGAGCATTGCTTACGTAGTTGGTCCAGATACGGAGCCTGGCTTCTTTCGCCGATTTTTCAGCAGCCCTTAAAGGAGCCGCGCCTTGAAATTGAAAAAAGAATGTAAAATAGCGAAAATAATTATTAAGAAACACACAATAATTTGTTAACTATTCTTCATGGAAATAGGTATAATTCTAAAGGTGACTCTCACATAGTGTGGCAACAAGGAATCTGTCATGTTAACTGGTGCTGCTATGACACTTAGCACTTGGCACTCAACATTCGGTTCAAGTGCCAAATATTCCAAGCGTGGTGTCCAAGCTATAGGAAAAATTATTCATGTTTTTTTATATTTCACTTATTCTATATTTTTAATTTTTGAGAAACCGTAAGCTCCACTAAATTTATCATGTTTTTCACTTTTCTCTGGTGGATATTGCCTAAAGAATTGTTAAGTACCTACTAAACTATACTAACCAGCTTTCATGACAGCCAGGGACCAGTCAACGCATCTGGCAAAGCCCTGCCTTAGCAGAGCTTCAGCGATGTTTCCTTGAGGGTGCAAGATAGTTCCCACATAATTGTTATTGTTGACTGACTCAAGGATGACTTCCACGTCTTTTTGCAGCAGCTTGGATTCGAGGAAGAAGCGAGCTTCTTCAGCGTATGGCTCAGATTCACCATCTTGTCTCACTGCAGGGCACTAAAAAGCAATTGATGAGAATTATAAAGTTCATATTCATAACCGAAACTTATCCTGACCTTTTGTGTAAATTCACAAAAGGTAGTTCCATAGAGTACATAATACTTACTCGAATACCTGACAGCATGAGCGTGATCTGGTAAAAGTCAGGCAGCAAGCAAAGTCTGACTGTGGATCCGTCACGTACATATTCAATGATGGCTTTGACCGGCTGGTATCCGAATTTACCGACAAACGCCTTTGGGTTGTCCCCGGGAGTTTTGATGTCTCGAATATGATCCTGTTTGATGCAATTCAAAAGTTAGGGTTGATATAAACATTGTATCATTTTTTTTTTAAATAAGTCTACCGACTTCAAAGGTAACATATTGAAAGAGCAAAGAAAAATTGTTAAAAAAAAAATTGTTTTGTAAGTTGGTGTTGTATTTCTTTTTTTGCCACCGACTACATAAGCAGTGAAATATTTGTGTGTAGGTACTACAAAATATACTTTAAACTTATTAAATTCAAATACCATTTGCATTTGATTTGTTTTATTTAATTGAGATTGGGATTCCACTGTAAAGCAAGCGCCGTATTGATATTTGTTGGACTTTGACGCCTTGAATTAATTAACATTTTTTTCTTTCGTCCGCCAAACTTCTATGTTTAGAGTTTTGGAGGTCTATCATAAATACTTATAGTGTAGTATAGTACTACCCGAGTACCTACTGTAGTACAGTTTTAAGGCTCTTACATACTGGCGTGATTCGTCTCGCGACGCGAATTTTAACAAAACAATTTCTGAGAAAACTTCACGGCGAACAATGCGGCGGCGTCGCGTCGCGCGACGAATCGCGCTAGTATGTAAGAGCCTTTATTCAATGTCACATCGTCTTTACATAATTCCCTAATGAATGTAAACAAAATATTGTCAACGATTTTTTTAAAGAGATTTTGCCCTTTCTTCTCCTGCCACTACTCAAAAGTTAGTGAGCTCGCGCAGTACGCGGCCTCGACCACCTCGTCGTGTGGCAAGTCGTGCTCGTGGCCGCGTGGTGCAAGGGGTACTAAAGTTCACGCTTTAAATATTAGTTTCTATACTTACTATTTTTCTTATGATATAAGTGCGGAAGGTAGGTGATTTCCGACGAGTGCTATTGTGATTCACGAGCGAGTGGAGCGAGCGTATAAGCCGACACGAGTCGGAAATCAACTTACGCACGTGTATCATACAAAGTTTTACTTTGCATTGTGCGAGGAAATAAAATTAATACTTATATTGATCAAAATCTAAATCTAGAGTAAGTAATTATTAGTACGCGTAAAGTATTAGTTTTATTCAACCGCACACGGCGGTCAACACCCGTCAGGCCCAAAGTTCCTTCTCACGTATGATTTCAAACAAAAAGAAAGTCGGGCTGACGACGGAGTAAAAAATTACTATAAAAATTGAAAAGTAAAAAGAACTAGTGCAAAAAAGTGGCACTTTCCGCACGATTAGGCTGCTTTGAAAACGCTATTTTCGAGCAAATGCATTGTGTAGTAGCATAGTGGCTATAACAATACTAATATAATCTATTATGGGGGTCTGAACCTTTGCATTTTTTGACGACTCAACCCAAATTCGCTCCAGGAATGACTAACACCAAGCATAAGTTGCTTGGTGTAAAAGGAACAAAAATTCGAGGATATTTTCAGGTAAAAAGTTGCATTTTAATAACTTACTTGAAGATCTGGTCCCCAGATGCCTTTGTTTTGTGACTTTGCCACATCTTCGATCTCTACCAGCCTTTTTAATTGAGGTATGTTTCTGCCACCATCTCTGACCTTTGCCAAACCTTCGGCAAGGAGAATCTCGGTCAGGTTATCATCCTTAGTGGGGTCTTTGCCAGCCCACACACTGCCGTACTCTCTTGTTGCTGAGTTTGGTGGTTTTTCAGCAGTGAAGATCACTTCTCGACCTACTAGTTTCCTGAGGAACTCGCGAGCTTCCCACGCATAAGGCTCATCCTTTGATTCCGTATCACTGATAAGATGAAAATAAATTCATAGTTTGTTGTCAACAGCAGCTTTAGTGTAGAGATTAATAAAATAGCTTAGCAATTATTAGTTGATTGTTGTATTGTAATACAGCTGTATTGTAATACAAAATTTATGGCTGATTATTGATTGCTTTTAATGTTCTACAGAAATGTTTCGCTTTGCTTATTATAGGTACAATTTAAAATACATCAGCATACAATATCAACAAGCAACAATAGCAAATGCAGATATACCTACTTGGATTTCTTTTTTGCCCTATCATATGCATGAAATATAAAATAATGGAAATGATTAATAATGTGAAAAGCAGTTTAAATGTTTGACGTAACATTGAAATAACAAGTACAGAGTACTTGCATTGCATGAGTAGCAGTGAACATGGGTCATCATCACCCACAAAACGAATGTGAATAAAAATACTGTTTCGTTGAGACTTCTACATAAATCTATGTGCTAATTTTGTAACCAATAATAAAAGTTCAGCAGTAAATAAAAAAAATATAACAGTTGTGTTTTTTTTGTGTTAGTTTTTATTAATTATTACAGTCAACATGTATTATTTCTGTAAGTTTTTATTAAATAATAGTTTCAATACTTATACGATCATTGTTGGTTTAATAGTGCGTAAGTTATCGCAACATTCCTAGTTTTAGAAACAATAAGCTAATGGTTGTTTTCAAGTCCAAATGCAAGTAGAAAGAAAGAAAAATTGTTTATTCAGTAATATTGTTTACAAAATAATAATTATATGATGATATGCAGATAACTTATTGGATTGGATATTGCCTGTACTATATAATTAGAGCCTGGATATTGGATATTTAGGTTCATAGAATATTTATTTATTTCTTAATGTAAAATTATAACATCGGGAAGATAATTAGTTTTTACATGCTGCTGAATATTAGATGTTATTTTGTGTGCATACATAACTATTAAGCCTTATTTAACCATTAAAATATAAAATGAACCAGGATCCTCATACATGAAATGTGAATATGAGCCATTCTTCTGCTCACAATTCATGTCTATAATTACCTACTGAAAATTTGATGTATATTTAAGGATATACACATGCCATGTTACTATGTAACTTATAAATTTATAATATCACTCTTGCTGAGGTTTCATCAAAAATCTTCTGAAAAGTTTAAAATCGAATAAAATTGCATATGCTTATTTTTCTTGGTTAATTACATTTTAATCCATGCCCAAAAAAAATAATTCTAAATGACTTCCTGGTATATTGGGCGAATGAAAGGCAGTATATTATGTGAAGCTCGTATGTCACTGCAAACCTTCGCGTTTTTTTGTTTTTTGGGTAGCTAAATTCATAAATATACATACTTAACACTATCTCTTCTACCCTAACCCTTCAGGGAATACAGTAGTGTTGTTATAAACACATGACATTACGCCTGTATTCCCTGAAGGATTGGGCAGAGGTATACCTATAGTACACACCCACATTTCGCCAGTTATGTTGAAGCCCCATGTAATAGGGGGCGAGCATATTATTGATGTTATGTGTGTTATATCATCTATATACCTAGTTTTTTTTTTTTTTGTTAATAATAACCCTAAATTGTATTTTTTATGGAAAAGTCAGTGCATTTAACTGTTCACATGATTAATGTGAGAATACACAGGCCCCCAATATGAAATCAATAAAATGCTAATTGGTGGTAACCATTATGAAAGATGGTCATGCTTGGATTTGCTTTTTATTTCTAGTAAATAGGAGAAATATGTTCCACATCATCAGTAACTGATTCGTGACATCTGCTCCTTGACGAGAAATATCTGGCAGCAAGGATAATGAAATAGATGTTGCAAAAAATACTCACTTAACAGTAAGCTTAATAATCATAGGTTTTATTTTTTTACTTAGGCTAACAAAATATAGTAGTAGTTCAATATGTAAAGATGGCAAATATTGTAAGTCTAAAAATATTTAAGATCCACTGGAAATAAAATTGTTCTGAAGCATTTCAAATGTAAGGTGATACTCAACTGCAAGTTGACGTTGAAATACAATAATTTCCCTTTTTATTTGAAGCTGTTTTTGTACTATTATTTATCAATATGTAAAGATGGCAAATATTGTAAGTCTAAAAATATTTAAGATCCACTGGAAATAAAATTGTTCTGAAGCATTTCAAATGTAAGGTGATACTCAACTGCAAGTTGACGTTGAAATACAATAATTTCCCTTTTTATTTGAAGCTGTTTTTGTACTATTATTTATGTATGTATGTTCTCAGTCAGAAAATCATAAACTTTTCTTAATAATTGAATAATTTTATGAACAGTAGGTATTCACTCATACTTAACCTCAATACAGTCATTTGAATGAAATTATCACTACAATCTCTGTACCTATCACCATATGTTACCAATCTGATACCTTACCATATGGAACAGGCGGAACAAAGCAAGCAACTATTTTAGTGTGAGCACAACTTTAGCTTATATACAGCAGCAAAATGTATTGGCAGAATGCTAGCTTATGTTTTGATAAATTTTGACACCACATTAGACTACCAGTACTTAAGTAGCTAACATACAGATAATTTTGCAACAAGCAAGACTTTTACTTTCTTGTGATGATCGGAATGATTTTCTATACAACACTCAAGTTTCATTTGTTATGGCATCTAGTCATGTTATGTATGACAAGTGTATAATATTTTGCCATGCCAGTGCCGGAGAACATTTATATCAGATTAAGTACATATTAAATTCGCCATAGCTTTGCAGAGAACTTAACAAAATTATACTTATATAAAGCTGTATTATAATTATTTACTTATTAATGCATTAATAGAGCCTTGAGTGATATAAACGCATCTTCTATTAACAGAAGGGATTTGTTAGGTTACCTTTCCTTTCCCATTGTATATTGATCACAAATATGTACCAATTTAAGACTAATGTGTGTTTAAATTGTAAATATTATGAATAACTCTCATAAATTAGAGAGTTATGTTACCTTTCATTGCTTGTTTAAAATTGTTTTCAGGATCCAAAATATTGATCAATATGAAGTACTATGCATAAAAACATTACCCTCCTTCTGGGGCAGTCGGGTAAAAGGACATTACAGTAAATAAATACCCAGAAGGATATATAACAATGTTGTGATTGATATGCTAGCCATGTAAAATTGATTTAATGACATAAAGCTATAGTTTTTTTGTGTACTGAATCAACAATTGTGTTTACTTGATGTGTAAATACTGACTTGTTGGCGGTTTTCTGGCGCGCTAGCTTGGGCGCGGTGATGCCAGACAGCGCGATCACTTTCTCTGGAGGTGGCCCTCCTTGAGGCTGTCGCCTTATCACAATCGTGTCACCGGATAATACCTGTTTAGCACAAATGGATAATTCTTGTAATAAGCACGTTTTTACATAATTATATCTAGCTGTCGTTTATAATCTCACGACTCTTTTATCTGTACCTGCCAGCTGGCACAAAATGGACAAGCAGCAACTATCGCTACAATAATACAAATTAATATGATGAGCAGTTGAAATCAAGCCTATAGGGGTTTATGGAATATGGAATTCTCTTCAAATCATGTGCGCGATGTGGTGCCAACGGGGCAGATCGGCACGAGGCATCTTGGCTTACTGTTTATAAGAATAAAAAAAACATGTTATTGTTGAATTACCTGCTTCACGATTCCTATTTTGTAAGCAGGCGACGGTGCTGGAGCACTCATTTTTATTGTATTTCCCTTATGAAAATCCGGCAAATGAATATGATGATATAAAATGACTGAAGAGCGAACAACTAACAAGATTGGCGAAACGTGGCCGCGCTAGTGTTTCCACATTTGAGAACTGTAAATTAAATTGGTGTTATGTTGATACTTTCTCCGCAATACGGATGACTGATATTCTCGGCAAAAGTGAATAGTTTTTAGTGAGCTTATTAGTAAGAAAAATAAGGGAAATTATACACTAGCAAAAATCGACTAAAGTAAAGTTAAATTGAAATATGGTGTTTCTTAGTTTGTTGTTCATTTTCTGTAAAGCGTAATTAAAAACTCTTAAGAGATTTTTTATATCTTAAAATCTATAAGTATTATTTGTAAAATAAAATGATTCAGTTTACTTTTGTCGATTTTGACTTCCGATGTTGTGTGTTCATCTTACCAATCTTCTTACGATTTTTACATAAAATTTTAATGTTTTATACCTCTTGCACACGTTATCTTTATGAGAATATCGGCTGTATGTCTGATAAATAATGACTACAAAATAAATTATTCCTAAATTCGACTAAACTATATTTGGTACAAATGACGCCACATTATAAAAAAAAAGCACACGTGATACAACGTGGAACGCGTAATCTCATTTGAGTTTGAGTAGGTATAAACCATAAACTACACTGAATTATGCACTAGGTTTTAAATAAGCAATTGAGCACTTTTAGGTACTTTATTAATGAAGGCGTATCCAAATAACACATTTTAGTTCAAAACGCTTTGTAATACTTATTTAAAGATTTTTATTTACACGATGAAGCTATCCATAATTGCGATTTTGTTTCTCATTGAGTGGAGTACTTACGCTAAATTCCGTCGAATTACTGGTGGTACCTTACATACCTACCTATGCTTATTTTTGAGCTATGAACTTTGTGCTAATGCTATTTATATTATAGCATACAGTTCATAGTACTTCATAGCACAGCAATATTATCGCTCGCTATACATTTATTTATAACACGTTCACAGTTTGCTATAATATATATTATTGGAAATGTATGGCTAGCGATATTTTTGTGCTATGAACTATATGCTTTATATTATAGCGTAGTCTAAAATGAGCTTAGGGTGCGTTAAGGTGGCCCGCGAAATTCAAATTTTCTTAGGTTTTTTGGAATTTGCAGGTCAGCATCAGGTTTTATGTTGATATAAATATTATTTGCGACCGTAACAAATATGGATTTACTGAATTATAAACATTAGAATCAGCAATACAACTCTCTAAGTTCATCTAAGTGCATTGAATGACGATTTCGAAATAGTCATTCAATGCGCTTACATGAACCAAGGACATTTTTAATTCTTGTCCAAATATTTTGGTCTTCCGATCTGGCAACCCTAAGTATACGCAAAATATTTGGCCACTGGCCTCTGTGTGTGTGTGCAATGTTGTCTTCTTGCCAGTTCGTATTGCGAGCTCGAGAGTGGTCTGAGTTTTGGATGGCAAGAGGGCATGTATCCATTTGCGTACACCGTGATCGACCTCGACGGCAATTTCATTCTGGCATTTAGTAGGTAATAAACGAAGAACTTTGCTGTCCAGGCATGACTATGAAATAGGAGTAACTTCGTTTACGCTTGCTGAACAGTAGGCTGCAAGATCGAGCGAAGGGAGCGCAAATAGGTCCCAGCCTCGAATGAGGTCAAATTTTCTTATTATATTATTCAATTCATACAGAAATGGGTTGCTGAATGCAGACTTATGCAGAAAAGGAGAACCTATAAAGACTGCAAGAAGGCTGTATCTCATGAATCGTGATAGTTAGACAGTTGAAATGTTCACAGATGATGTATTTCTGTTGCCACTATAACAAAAAATACAAAAAAACAGAATATTTAAAGGGGCTTTTATATTTGGTACGGAAGCCTTTGTACGCGAGTCCGACTCGCACTGGGCCGGTTTTTTCTAAATTATGTAGGTAGGTAAGTATAAATAATTAAAAAATATTCACACGAAAAGTTTTAAAAGTGTTCTTGGGTTACTGGTTGATCTGACTAACTGCCGCCAGCGGCTTCGCCCGCGTGTTATCTTTATAAATTATAGCCTATGTTACTCACGGTGAATGTAGCTTTTTAATGGTGGAAGAATTTTTGACATCGGCGCAGTTGTTTTTGAGTTTATTCATTACACACACGTTACGTTTTGTTTATTGTTTATACCTCATATACACACAAAAATACAAATCTTTCCTCTTTATAATATTAGTGTAGATGTAGAAAGGTTGTTACAATGACGTTTCCAAATGATCTTGTTGTATTTGTACACAATCGTGATTAATTTTGTTACATAGGCTATATTTCGCCTTTACAAACATTAGAACACATTTTATTATCTAAATCTTCTAAACTATAATATAATATAGGTAATATATTTAATATATATACAATGTGGAGACGACAATACGACAAAAAATGAAACTCCGTATATCTAATGACGTTCTCGGTCTACATACAAAAAATAAATCAAATATATCCAATAGTTTAGTTACGATAGGTAGTCAAAGATCGGCAAACCCCATAGTCGAACCATCACTACTATTTAGTTTGTTTGAAAAAATGACTTTTTTAATTTCGATGTTAGGATTTATTTGGTAGTTCCAAAATACTCTTATGCATTAGCATTGCCAGTGTTTTCATTTATTGTTGTATTGTTGTCTCCACATTGTATATTATTATAAACGCGAAAGTTTGTAAGTATGGATGAATGGATGTTTGTTCCTCTTTCACGTAAAAACGGCTGAATGGATTTGGATGAAATTTGGCAAGCAGATAGCTTATAACCTGGATTAACACATAAGATACTTTTTATCCCGATATTTCCACGGGATCGAGACTTACGCGGGTGAAACTGCGGGGCGCAGCTAGTCATAAATATGTTGACATGAATTAACTTAAAAATGGACCCACATAATAAATAATAAGTAGGTAATGTTTAAGTTATAAATTGTACGCTTTATTATACACTCGCGTAGGTCTCGATCCCGTGGGAATATCGGGATAAAAAGAATCCTATGCCCTATTCCGGGTCATGATCTACCCCTGTGCCAAATTTCATCCAAATCCGTTCAGCCGTTTTAGCGTGAAAGCGTAACAATCAAACTCACTTTCGCATTTATAATATTAGTTAGGAATTAGGAAGTTAGGATTAGGATGATATTATAATCCGCGCAAAATCTTACAATTATTCTCTCTTGGGTTATTAGTAGGTAGCGCTTTTACCGACTCTATAGTCACGATTCCTTTCTTTACTCAACTGCACTGCATTTAAAGGGAAATTAAAAAATGCTAGTCTCAACTTTGCGCCGCCCGGTGGTATGCCTGTCTTAATCATAAAATGCCTGTCAGAACAGGTGTCTTTTTTAACATTCATCTTAAATACGATACGGAATCGGCCGAGGAAATAGCTCATTATGTTTACCATATGAGTCAGATGGTAACCCTACACCCGGGGTGGACCATTTCCTCGCTCCCGCCATGCTAAGCCATTGAGTCTACGAGGTCAGTAGACCTACTAGGAAGCAATTTTTACTTGTAGATACTGAAGAACCCTGTTGATTTCCTATCGTTTTTAAGATTAATATTATATCACTTCACTGGCTCACTATCACACCAAGGCATAATGTGGAGGCCTGCTTAACTTTTGTACCTTTTACCGCCATTTCTCGTGAGTGACAGATGACATAAGTGACAGCAGCTACCACAGAGCATGTAACTTTAGCAGCTACCACGCTCTGTTGTGTGAATGAGACAGTCAACGCAAGATAAGTCTGCGCGGCTGAAATCAGAACTAATCGTATGCCGCCGTCTTGTGTGTGTAGAGGGACCTACCATTCATAAGTGCCATATATTTCAGCATTGGACACGTTCTCACACGTTACCAGCGTTATAGTTTTTATATTTTTTATCGGTTCTTACAGACGGCTGGGCAGGGTATCCCGCATGTAACTATGTTGAGGCCGCCCGCCGCCCGCCGCGCCTGCCGCGGCCGGCGTGATAAGGCGCTCTAACTTTTCTGACTGCTTTCTAAATAATAGGTTTTTCTCCAAAAACCTTTTTGTGTAATGTGGCCAGCAACTATTTTAAATATAGAGTCATCGCCATAGAGAAGTAGGTAAATAAAATTTTGAACAAGGAAAAAAATAAATGACAAATGACTTCTTCCATTATTTTCATATCGTGTAGTAAGATTTATATTACTTACCTATGTAGCATTTTCCAGTGTCGATAGTCACTGTTGTTCATGTAATTTTTTTAAAATAGTGTATAATCCTTAACAGTTATAAGTTGAAGAAGTATTAAAATGGCAAATGCAGATTTTAGAAAGGATGTGACTATGCCTGTCCGACCTAGAAGTGTCTATACAGCGCACTCCTACAATCAGGTAATGTGACGACAGGTGACTTTTTTCTCCCGGCGATATTTTTTTGGCGCACTGGATATTCGACGCACTGCTTAGCGCCGACAGTTGAAAATCCAGTGCGCGATAAAATCCCGTCGCGATATTTTTACGCCCGTGCGAACAAGTCACAATACGTCTTATTTTCCCAAAATGTACATGTGTAATTTTTATGACAAGGGCAACACTTCACGCTGGTAGCACACCTCTGCCGCAAAACTATAGCAACGAAACCGCAGTAGTTATTCAACTGGATCGCGTCATGTTCCGCTATTCGCATCAGATTCGAGTCGCAGCAGAACATGCCGCGAAGTAGTTGAATTGAGAATTGAGTTGTGTGCTACCGGAGTCAAGCTTGTCTTTGTTATCAGTCATCAGCATCACGCTTTCATAATGAACAGAGTTTAAATTAGTTTTTTCGGCGGGATTATTCAATATACTCGTGGTATCTAAATTACAAATTATTCTGCTTTAAAATATTTTAAGTACATATGTAATCAAAGTTTAAATATAATATAACCTATTGCTTTCATAGTTTTTAAAATATTTCTTCTTCGGTTCCTCGTTCCTTAATTCTACGTAATAAAAATACAACGTTAGGTCTTACACAACAGACTTATGTGAATTAATGTTATTACTTATTACTTTAATACCTATACCCACTTAAAAAACATAACCCTTCCTTGGCCAGTCGGGTAAAAAATACCACAATAGTGCACTTCCGATTACATAACATACCTACATAATAACAGCACTCCTCTACTCCCCGAAGGATTAGGCAGAGGTGTACCTATAGTACTCCCACATTTCGCCAGTTTTGTTTAAGTCCCATGTAATAGGACGAGCCTATTGCCATTAATCGGGCTCAAATCCAAACTCCGGGCTGCTACTGAAAAATTCCAGATGGAAAACCCAATACTTCACACTTTCCCCAACCCGGAAATGGAATCCGGGACCTCATGATCAGCAGTAGCACTTGCGACCAATGGACCAACGAGTTAGTCCAACTATTACGAACTTCCAATTACTTATGTAAAAGTTTACCTAATCTATCCATATTCTGATGTTTATATGATTAGTTTATTTCAGTCGGCTCCGAATGTAGGAAAATTAAAGGAAATGAGGAGACGAACGTTAATTTTTATGTAATATTATCGTTGCCAACGCGACTGTATAAACACATAAGTACCTACCTAACTGAAACAACCAACTGAAATTTATAATGTAACTTTGTTTGTCGCCTGCGATACCAAAATTCATGTCATTCTTATGGTAATTTGAAATTAGTGGGTTAATGAGTAGTACCTATTGATGATTTTGATTAATATAATTCTGTAATACATACTTGTTACATTCGCGAATCATACTTTTATAATCATAAAACTTGATACTGGCCTGCAAATTGCAAAAAACTTAATTCGCGGGATAGGATCAACTTGCTGTTGATCCTATCCCGCGAAATAATCTTCTGCGCCTAAAGGCTCGTGCAAACTGGCGCGATATCGCGGGCGAGACAGGCAGTGCTACCCTTGGCGCGCCTGCGGTATCTACTATGGGAGCCTTAAATTGTCAGCAACTACCTACTTATTTATTTAGTACCTATATTTCGCTTTCAATTGAAACTGAAGTAGTGTGAAGAAGTGTCGTAAGACTGGTATTACTGAATTTGCGACACATTTGTCAAAAATTGACATTACTGTTACATTTTTACGATAGGTGCAGTTTAATAAAGCAGAAAACTAGAACCCAAGAATATTGGCGTAGTCAAGCACACTTTTAGTATTATTAGGATTATATTTTTGTTTAATTTAGGAGGAGTCGACCTTGTCTGCCTTTCAAGACTACAGCAAGTTTCTCGAGGGTGGTCTAGGGCAAGCTGAGTTGGTGGGCGCGGCAGGATGGCAGCCGCCGTGGCGCGCGCCGCTGCAGCGCAAGGCTCCCTTCTACCCGGGAGATGACATCTACCACGCCGATACCTGGCGCGAGCTTGAGGCAAGTCCGCAATAAAGGATACTCGCGTATCTATTATACGTCCAATTTAATATGACACGAAAGTCTGATTCTGTTTTCGACATTCCCCTGTAACTTCTTGGAGAGTCACAGTTTAAAAGTCTTCAAGAAGCAGATGTTAAGCATCTTACTTTCAAGTCAAGTATGCTGTAACGTCCTCCGCATATTGATAGTCACTCATTACTTCACACTTTGCGGTTTAAGTAGCGGGCTCTAGGGAACAAAACGACTATTATGTGGTAAAAATAATTGTTTCGTTTGTTATCGACGATCGTTTGCACACATCGTAAGTAAAATTCAATTGAAACCAAAACTATAACTTAACTTGAATTTGTCATAGATGACGGATGTTGTGGGAGGAGCTGGATACAATGCCTCAGTGACTCCTCACGGGACCGTCTGCCTCCGCCTGAGAGACCGAGTCAAGTAAGTAACCAATTATTACTTGGGTCTATAGGATTAGGAAAGCAGTAGTGTTTAATCATTGGTAGCAAGAGGCGACGGGAGACCTTGATTGGATTGCCTACCTTAATGGAAAAACCGGCCAAGTGCGTGTCGGACCACGCAAAATGAAGGGTTCCGTAGTTGGGATGAATTTTATTGCAGTTGAAAAACATGTTCTCCCATACGAAATGTATGGGAGACATGTAACAACAACTGCTTGCAACTGCAAATGTAAGTTGGTCGATTATTACTCGTTAACTTGTAGAGCTTACTTAGCTGAGATAGTTTTCCTTTTAATTTCGTTACATATGCAACTGCCGTGAATTTTTTCACATATCCAAAACCAACCATTTAGCTGGCAGGGCGGTATTTCGCGAACGGATACTTGAATCTAAAAATGGTTTCTACACACTAACAATATTGTTGAATGACCTTTCCAACAACACCGAAAAAAGACAGTGTAAGGGAGGCACCCTAAAAAATCATGATTTTATTGTACCACTTGCCAAATTACAGCTTTCTAGTACTAAGAGTCTCTGAGCGAAACTATACGGGTTTCTTGGTGACTACGGAACCCTAAAAAGGGAAAATTGTATTTTATGCGTTTGAACTGTCCAGGCTAGGACAAGCTAAAGTTTAATTGGTTACCTTATTTCGTAAAGTAGGTATTAAGGGGAGGCGTTAAGCTAGCCCGCGAAATTCAAATTCTCTTACGTTTTTTGCAATTTGCTGGTCAGTGTCATGAATGTTGTATGATGATTAAAATAATTGATTCGCGACCGTAACAACATTATAATCATAAGAATCAGTAATACAACTCCTTCAGTTAGAATAATCCTCAAATGTCATGATTTAATGAAATAGTCATTCAATAGGGTTTTAATGAAGTATGCTGATTTTTTCAAAGTCCGATATCTTTTATCCGTGAAATAAAATTGTCGTCTTGACAGTTTTTGGTAGGTAAGGAAAAACTGTCAAAAATTTCAAAATTTATTTGCACGATATGACTAAGTTTAGTAAAATTCGCCCTTAATTAGATTGATGATTTTTGTAATAATAATTTTCTATAAATAAATAATTAATACGGCCGCGAGTCATAGGTATTGAGATCAACTTAGGTACCTACAACCGCCAAATTGCAAAAAATGTAAGAAAATTTGAATTTCGTGGGGGGGTAACCTGGGCGCTTTCGCCTTAAAAGTAACAGGTAAGATAAACTATAATTATGATATAGCTGGTGACTATATCTTCCATGCTGACTGGTTCGTTCCAAAGTAATAACGGTTTATTATAACAATTTAAATTTAAATATAATGGATCGGTTTTTAACAAAGCTTCTTATTTAGAGTGGACATGACGATCGACGGTGCAGTACGCGTAACCAACGCTAAGAACAATATTATCCTGGCGCTCTCGCGTTCGGGCGCTGCTGCCGCGCTCATCCACCCCAACGGGCGCGTCTACCACTACGGATCACGAGTCGAGATCCAGGCCCGACACCAGCAGGGCAATAACAAGTTAGTCACGATTAGTATTCTGACACAAGGAGCTTTAGGCCGCCTGCTGAGCTAGGCGGACGTCCATGAAGGAAGGCTTGAGACGTGTGTCGAAGAAGACACAAGAAGCCGCATACTTACATACCTTAAAAAAGCTGTGCCGTGTACAAAGGTACACGTCACGGCTTCTTTACGGTACGGCGTATAAACCGCGCCGTAGAAAAGACGTGTCCATAACAAGCTTCAATAGTGATCCATACAAGACTGACGACCGATGATCTAATTGCGTAACTTTAAAATTTAACCAATTACGACTAATTTTTCATTTTCAATAGTGATCCATATAAGACTGACCACCTTCTATCTAATTGCGTAACTTTCGGATTACGACTAATTTGCTTCATTTTGACACTTCAACAACATTCATTGCGGTATAAGTACGTTGTTGAGCAGATTTTTTTTTTCGAACTTATTAGTCTAGACATTTGTTTCAAACCGATTCCAATTCTGATTGTGTATTACGCAATTAGGGCGCAAAATAAGGCGAATAAACCGTAGTTTTTCATGGTAGGAAAATATATGACAGTGATAGAACAAAGACGAAGGTTGTGAAAAACTAAAAAAATAAAAGTTGTGCCATATACCTAGTAACGGCCGCTTCTTTAGATACAGATACATTGCTACATGTGAATACGCGTGATAAACACAACCCAGTCGTTGCTGTCGCGCAGTCGGGTAATAAATGCAGTCATGAGTACTCATGAGACACGCAGTTATGTGGAAATAAAGTAACTTTATGAATATAATGCTCAGCAGTTGAAGCTCAGCCAGGGTGTATCTGGTATAAATTAGAAAAGTCGTTGTTAATTGCGTCCTACCTTACGAACTAGAAACTGAAAATTGAACAAAAAATCTTCTGATTTTACTTGTCTTTGAGCCTTACCCTTAACTCACTTGATTGTATGGAGAAGATCTACTGGCAAAAGTACAACAACAGTATGTGGAGCAGTTTAAATTGAGGATAAGTTTGACAAAAGAAAAATCTACTTTCAGATTCTGAGTTGAGATAAAGCTATCAGACTTCTTTTCAAGTAATTGATGGTATTATTGGGAGTTGGTGGCAAGTTACTTTTCACAATTAATTCGGAACGTTGCTGCATATATAATTCGGTTCTCCCTGCAAAGTGCATATTCTAGTATTTATGTGCCTGCCCTGACCTAGTTCGGAGCCTGGACGGCCGGGGATACTAGCTCAAAGCTCGATAATCAATAACATACAAACTACTTACTTATGCGCTGCGCTCTGGTATTGTATCTCAAGTGTTGTCATGGCAAAGATCTAAACTGATTCTTGTTTTTTTTTTTCACTTGATCTTGTTACCGTCAGGTACATTTCTTTCTAAGAAAACACAAATAGATTTACATCGGATCCGGTTCGTATTTTTAGCCAAAAAATACTAAATCTAAAGATAAATCTGTCTCTTGAGATGTAACTGTTGTTTATAGCGGTACCGTCACTTCCATAGAACAAAATACTGAATCCTTGGTATCTAAGTATATAGTACCAGTTTATGTACTGAACTGTTTATAAAATCTACCTACTTATTATCAACTAGCTGACCCTACAGACGTTGTCCTGTCCAAATTTCAATAATTCATACAAAATGCACTTTCAGTTTTCCCGAATTTTCAAATTTTTCTTTTCGTTAGAACCTGAATCGAACTATTACAAATATTTTCAAACAAATTTTGCGAAGTCAGTCCAGCCGTTCCGTAGTAATAAGCTTACCAACGAATAGCATTCAATTTTTATTTTCAAAGAAGATAAATATCTAATATTGAAAGGAGATTGGGCGTTTCTGCCCTGGAGCCCAATAGCGGTAAGATATACAAGGTGGAGACGACAATACAACAAAAATTAAACCTCCGTATATCTAATGACGATCTTGGTTTACCTACAAAAAATTAATCAAATATATCCAATAGTTTAGTTACGATAGCTAGTCAAAGATCGGCAAACCCCATAGTCGGCCCATCACTACTATTTAGTTTGTTTGAAAAAATGTCTTTTTTAATTTCGATGTTAGGATTTATTTGATAGTTCCAAAATTCTCTTAGTGTTTTATTGCCAGTGTTTTCATTTATTGTTGTATTGTGGTCTCCACATTGTATACCAATGGAAAGATCTCATCAAGAAGAATATTTTTTATTCTGAAGACTTCTCTTGATCGTTAGTACGAAAGGAGCTACATAACTTTAAGTGTGAGTGATTAAATATTATTGTAATACTAGTATTTCGTCAATGATCCAGTGCCCTGCAAACATCAACATTTAAGCCTATAAGCGACCATTTTAAAACATTGGTCTCCAATAGATGCCATTTTAGGAACAATGTTTTTAAGGGTCGGTCGACCGGACACATCGTTAAGCCTGACACGTACCCCAATAGAGTTAAGATATATGCCAATGGAAAGATCTATTCAAAGGAAATATTTCGTGATATGACGTTTCTCTCGATTGTTAGTACGCAAGGAGCTACAGAGCTCTAAATGTGAGTAATTAAGCATTATTGAAATTCATCACCTATCATTGTATACCAATGGAAAGATCTCATCAAGAAGAATATTTTTTATTCTGAAGACTTCTCTTGATCGTTAGTACGAAAGGAGCTACATAACTTTAAGTGTGAGTGATTAAATATTATTGTAATACTGGTATTTCGTCAATGATCCAGTGCCCTGCAAACATCAACATTGAAGCCTATAAGCGACCATTTTAAAACATTGGTCTCCAATAGATGCCATTTTAGGAAAAATGTTTTTAAGGGTCGGTCGACCGGACACATCGTTAAGCCTGACACGTACCCCAATAGAGTTAAGATATATGCCAATGGAAAGATCTATTCAAAGGAAATATTTCGTGATATGACGTTTCTCTCGATTGTTAGTACGCAAGGAGCTACAGAGCTCTAAATGTGAGTAATTAAGCATTATTGAAATTCATCACCTATTTAGGTCATTAAGTCTGTACTGACTAATAATAAGCAAAAGTCGTGTTTGTAGCAAAGGTTATCCCTAAAAAGCTCTTTTCAGTGGTATATATCTTATGGCTATTGGACGCCAAGAAGTGCTTAACTTCGGTGTGCAATTTATTACCTATTTAGACTAGCTACAATCTAAGAAGTCCGTTTTGACAGCTATAAAAATGCTTTGTGTAGCGATGAAAAAGAAAATTGGTTTCTTATAAACTGATTCTCGAGACATATTGATTGATCATACTTAGAAAGTTTGTAATCGACGACTTATCTACATTGCTTAAAACTGATTCTCAAGGCATAATGTTTTATTACATGTACGAGAACGAAACGTCAAAACGGACTTCTTAGATTGTCGTGAGTGTAGGTCATTAACTCCGAACTGACCAACAACTGGCAACAGTTATTTTAGAAGCAAGGGTTCTCTTCGAAAAGCTCTTTTCATTGGTGTATATCTTATAGCTATTCGGTCAAAAAAATTCCTTAACTTCAATGCCCCAGTAGTAACACTTATTTAGGTCATTAACTCCAAACTGACTAACAAAATGCAAAAGTCGTGTTCGTAGCAAAGGGTCTTCTTGAAAAGCTCTTTATACTGGTGTATATCTTATGGTGGTCACCTATTTATGCCATGAACTCCGAACTCACTAACAATTGGCAATAGTCATGTTACAATCAAAGGTGAGGTCCCACCTCAAAAAGCTAAAGCCGTTGACGTATATCTTATGGCTATTGGGCCAAGAATATTCCTTAACTTCGATGCCCAAGTATTCACACCTATTTGGGTCATTTACTCCGAACTGACTAACAATTGGCAAAAGTCGTGTTACTAGGAAAGGTTCCCCTTGAAAAGCTCATTCCGTTGGTGTATATCTTATGGCTATTGGATTAAGAAAATTCCATAACTTTGGAGTCCCAGTAGTCACATTTATTTAGGTCATTAACTCCAAACTGACTGACAATTAGCAATAGTCGCGTCAGTAGTAAAGGTTATCCATGGAAAGCTCTTTCCATTGGTGTATATCTTATGGCCATTGAGCCAAGAAAATTCCTTAACTTCGGTACCGAAGTAGTCACCTATTTAGGTCCGAACTGATTTAAAATTGGCAACAATCATGTTATTTTAAAAGCAAGGGTTCTCTTCGAAAAGCTCTTTCCATTGGTGTATATCTTATGGCTATTGGGTCAAGAAAATTCCTTAACTTCGGTGTCCCAGTAGTAATACTTATTTAGGTCATTAAATCCAAACTGACTAACATTTGGCCAAAGTCGTGTTGGTAGGAAAGTTCTTCCTATTGGTGTAAATCTTATGGCGATTGGGCTGAGAAAATTCCTTAACTTCGGTACCAAAGTAGTCACCTATTTATGCCATTAACTTCGAACTGACGAACAATTGGTAATAGTCATGTTAGTAGCAAAAGTTCCCATCAAAAAGCCAAAGCTATTGATGTGAAGAAACTTCCTTAACTTCGATGCCCAAGTATTCACACCCATTTAAGTCATTTACTCCGAACTGACTAACAATTGACAAAAGTCGTGTTAGTAGGAAAGGTTCCCCTTGAAAAGCTCTTTCCATTGGTATATATCTTATTTTTATTGGGCTTCAGGGCAGACCCCATAGGCAAAAGCCCATTCTCCTTTAATTCTGGTGATGCGATATTTGTTCCTACGTCTCGTATCGACTCGTTGGCATAGTGGCTGCAAGCGGGACTGTTGAGCATGGGTTTCTGTTATCCTGCGTAAGATCTCCAGGTAGCGCAAATGGCTATTAGGGAATGAACCCAATCTCCGACGCACCGCGACTGATGTGTCTGCGCTACCCCCCAATATGGCGTACAATCGGATCGCGGCATAAGGTAGAACCTTTTTTTTTTTTTTTTTTTGAGGGTGGGAAATCATCCAATGACTTCTCCCGCTCTGGGTGGAGCGGAAGGGCGTGTCAGACTTTTACTGACTAAAACCCACCCGTGTTCCTTCAGTTGCCTGTTGCCAAGGTCCCGGTATCCCTTTCGGACTAACCCGCAACCCTGGCAATAAGGTAGAACCTGGACTCTGGACTTGTGCTCACAATTGTGGCGAATGTTGGTGTATTATGTACCTTTGCCTTTTTCTGGGAATGTGGTTAAAAACTGGTTAAAAACTTTTCCTGTATAGATACGCGAAGATGTGGTACAAGGGCGTGTCGTTCACGGCGGAGCAGTGTGCGCTAGTGTACCTGGTCGACGCAGCCGGCACGCGCACCACCACTGACACCTTCCTCGACATGAGCCAGGACTTCACTCTCAATGTCTTCTACAAGTAAGGAAATTTTAACACAGACTGTTTTCTTTATGCGGACAGTAACCGGGCGATAATAACACCGAATTTTAGAAAACCACTGTCATACAGGTTAGATAACGAGATGGCTCTATAAAGTCACACAGGTTAGATAACGGGATGGCTCTACAAAGTCACACAGGTTAGATAAGAGACGGCTCTACAAAGTCACACAGGTTAGATAGATAAGAGATGGCTGTACAAAGTCACACGGGTTAAATAAGAGACGGCTCTACAAAGTCACACAGGTTAGATAAGAGATAGCTCTACAAAGTCACACGGGTTAAATAAGAGACGGCTCTACAAAGTCGCACAGGTTAGATAAGAGGATAAGAGACGGCTCTAAAAAGTCACACAGGTTAGATAAGAGATGGCTGTACAAAGTCACACGGGTTAAATAAGAGACGGCTCTACAAAGTCACACAGGTTAGATAAGAGACTGCTGTACAAAGTCACACAGGTTAGATAAGAGACTGCTCTACAAAGTCACACAGGTTAGCTAAGAGAGCTCTAAAGCCACCCAGGTGGGTCTACAAAATCGAAACTATTTCTCAAACTAGATGTGTGCTATGTTAACGGCTGCGTCCTGTATTAGCTTTTTTCGTTCAAATTTTGATTGTGCTACGAATTCCGCGGGCCAGACGGTACGGTTTTTTTGCAGTCTCGGTGTCACGCTCGAATCAATTATTTCGGTGTTTTGTATTGGTCTGAATGATTATATTGTGTAGTTTTTTCTGTGCAAAAGTTTATTTCATTCACCCTACAAACTATTCTGGTGGAACTAAAAAGGAGTTAGAGATGTCTCGTAAACAACCAATACCGAGGTTATTTAATTGCCTTTAAACCTAAGCGGAGAATTGTCGCAAACCTATTGGATGCTCGAATCATTTGTCTTCTCCTCTGATTTGACTGTTACCGGGAATAAATGATGGATTGTTATGCAGCGAGTCCCGCCACGGGCCGTCGTACGTGAACGAGGCGCTGTCGCTACTGCAGGCGGCGCAGTACTGGCTAACCGATGACGGCATCGACAACTGGATCATCAACAACGTGCGAGTCAGCCAGACCGCTGATGGACTTGTTAGGTAACATAAACTACACCAATATCATATTTTGTTGGTACTTATTACTTTTTGTCAAACCGCTCGTCGGGGGAACTACTCTCACCATGCCATCGCAGTCGAGCGGCGTTCACGCGTGCAGCTTTGAAAGTATGACTTGCGTGCAATTTGCGATGCCTGTGGTATTGCAGAATGTGCATAGGCGACAGAGTCAGCAGCCCATCGCCTTTGAGCTTCCAGTCCAGTTCTACGACATCTACCCATGCTTTCGAATAAATATCGCCATTACAAAGTCAAAGGAGTACTAATGTGGGTAACAGGTAACAGGTGGCGTTTTGTAGTTTCTGCCTACTGTAGCGAAATAAAAATGTAGATTCACAACTTCAACAAGTAGGATATAAATCTATTATTTAAAAAAAAGCATCGCATCCGTAAATAATATAGGTCTTTACCTATGAAATTGCCGTTCTGCAGTACTGGCCATTTCAAATCAAAATAATTTTTGTTTGGCTAAGAATTATAATTTCAAATTAATTTTTAAAAAATAATTTTATTTTAAAAACATGGAATTCTTTTTTCAAAAGAAGTCATTTTTTTAATGATTAGTGTTACATTTTCATCGCATTTCAATCTTTTTCGTCATCATGGATACGTTCAAAATTCGAGTAATTATGGAATATGAGTTCCGTCGTGGCAGCAACGCGGCACAAGCGGCACGCAACATCAACGACGTTTACGGAGCTAACACTACAAACCAACGCACCACCTGTTATTGGTTTGCTCGCTTCCGTTCTGGAAATTTCGACCTGAAAAATGAACCTCGCGGTCGTCCGAAGACTTTGGTCGACAATGACGAATTAAAGGCGATTGTGGAAGCTGATGATACACATCTACGGCTGAATTAGCAGCAGCTTTCGACGTTAGCGTCAAAACAATATTGGTCCATTTGCGTCAAATTGGCAAGGTAAAAAAGCTTGACAAATGGGTGCCCCACGAACTCAATGATCGCCAGCGCGAAGTACTCGTCGAGGCGTGCCTTGCACTGCTCAACACACACAAATGAAGGAATTTTGAACCGCATTGTTACCTGCGATGAAAAATGGATTCTGTTTGATAACCGCAAGCGCTCAGCAAGTTGGTTGGATCCTGGTTCAGTACCTAAACAATGCTCTAAACGAAAACTTACCCCTAGAAAAGTGATGGTCACTGTTTGGTGGTCTAACGCCGGTGTGATTCATCACAGCTTCTTACCAAACGGGGTGAGCATTACTGCAGATGTGTACTGTGAAGAACTGAACACAATGATGGAGAAGCTGGCACATCTCCAACCAGCATTGGTCAATCGCTCGTCTCCGCTGCTCCTGCACGACAACGCGCGACCTCATACTGCACAGCAGACGGTCTCCAAGTTGCAAGAACTGGGGTTGGAAGCTCTCCGTCATCCGCCCTACTCACCAGACCTTGCGCCTACAGACTACTACTTTTTCCAGAATTTGGATAACTTCTTGGCGGGAAAAAAATTCAATACCCGAGAGGCAGTACAAAATGCCTTTGAAGAATTTGTTGCCTCCCGTCCAGCTGATTTCTTTAAGAAGGGCATCAATAAACTGCCACTGCGTTGGCAAAGATGCATTGATTGCATGGGTGATTACTTCGATTAATACAAATAAAAAATACATGAAAAAAATTCGTTTAAATTTTTTCATACAAAACGGCAATTTCATAGGTAAAGACCTTATAAAGAAAACTGAAGTAAAATATGACTAAAATAGCTGCGGAACAGGTAATGTGACCTAAATGAAATGGGATTAAGAGAAAACTTAAGGAACATCAGATCTAAAATCATGCATTAGGTTTCGGAGCCAGGGAATCAATTGCAATCGGTTTAAGGTTCGTGACCACAAATTACCCAAACAACACGTGAATATTATCTATTACAGATTATCCTAAGTTACCCCGATATAAAAAGTAAAAAAAAAATATATAGACCGTAAGGGAGCCGATAGGGTAATAATTGAGTGTGAGGGTTTAAAATAAGTTGATCCTGACGATCCGTATCATGCGCTTCGACCGCATCATAGATGACACGTCGTTCAGCAAAACTGCGCCTTCGGATATACAGCATGACAGTAACTGGTCTTAAACCATTAAAAGAAAAATCTTATACCATTTGCAGAAAGTTTTACAGCGTTGGCATCAGCGTTTACAGTACTCAACACAACAATAACTTTTACTTGGTTGACTTTTAGATTAGTTTAGGATTAGCAGCCCAAAATTATAAAATAGACTTGAAAAAAATTATAATTCTATAAAGGAAATTGGTGCCGATTCTCTTGTCACAAATTCTCTAAACTAAACTAAACTAAAATTTAGTTTATTCCTGTCAAACGACGATTTCCCATTCTGAAAATAGACTAAAGTGACACAACTTAACTATAATTTAGTTTGACAGCGCTAAGATGGCACTGAGTTTTAATTTAGTGAAAATGCTATTCTGAATTTGACGTTTTAACCAAAATGTTTGTTCTATATCTAAAATCCTCTGACTATTTTTAATCACGATTAAAAATGTGTGGAATAAAATTAGATGTCATGAACTAAAATTCAAACCATCACCTCGAATTCAGTTGCAAAACGGTACTGTATCTTTTTTTATTTTCTTTTGCTTATATCTCGAAAATGGTGTGTCCTATCGCAAAAATAATAAAAATTTTGACCCCCTATGTAACTCGCAAACCCCTAAACACTCAACATGTAAGTAATTTTTTTTTGTTTTCTTCCAAAAAGTGAAAAATTTCATAGAAAAATACGTCGAGACATTGCGCGCCCCTCCGGCTCAAAAAAAATCACATGGTAGGCAAACAAGTAGGTACCATTTTTTTTGGCAGAATAGCTCTAAGATTCTCATAGTAAAAAGTAAGGAATTTTAGTGATAGTTTAGTTAGTTTAGTTCGGTGTACAAGAGAATCGGCACCATTGACAGTTTTGTTTCGAGTCCAATCAAGTTTGAAAATCATAAAATTTAAGAATAAAATATTGACGTTGCTAGCTGAACATCGATGTTCAGCTAGCAACGATAAAGTTGGAACCACAGAAGCCACGCTGCACTACCCACCCTCATGGGAAAAAGGATTGAGTTTATGTATGTGCATCGCACTTAGTTTATCTTACGATTAGAACACCAAGCATGCAATTAGGGAAGCCCTATAAAAGACAAACGTTAACTTATGAGACGCGTTTGTCAGCTCACGTCTATTTAATTAATCCGCTTACATCACTCCTTTACTTGTTAGTTAAGTAAGTCAGGTAAGTATGATCACATGGGGAATGTTTGAAAATTTGATAACTTTATAATAGGTTTATAGAACGTTTTTGTGCTAAAATGCGTTTATGAATAACACTATTTGACAACCAGACTTAGCAAGGTTTTAGATGTTCGGTAACTTTTTATGAATAAGACCGTAAATCTCGCGGCAATCTAAGAAGCGCGCTTTGACATCTATCACAATACTTTGAGTAGGGATGGGGTAAAAAATCGGTTGCTTTAAAAACCGATTCTCGAACGAAACATAATATCATACTTAGTTTAATCGACAATTGCTTAAAACTGATTCTCGAGGCATATCGATTTATTACCTGCACATCATTATCATCATCATCAACCTACAGCAGTCCACTACTGGGGCTCTCCAATTGCACGGCATTCAGCTCAATTTTCGGCAACTCTCATCCAGCTGCTATCAGATACCCTGGGAAGATCGTCCGCTCCACTTTTAGTCATGTTGACGATTTCACACGCTAACACCGAACTCGCGTACCTAATGTGTAAATTAAAGTCCGGAATTAGCTAGCGAAGGTAAACGAATATAATACGAACAGACCATTAGTAATAGCCGAGTCAGACAATATACTCGTAACAATAACCTGTAACCATTTCCTTTAATGATTTATTAAATATCAAAATATTGCTAAAAATATGTGACCAGATTTTGTTTTCATAAGTTTTAAACATTTAATAATACTGTAATTATACGTTTCTCTCTTTTCTAAAACAGTATCGATTTTTCAGAACATCGATTTTATTCGGTCAAAAAACAGGTTAAAACGATCAAACACTATGAAAGATAATAATAATAACGTCCTGTCAGAATATTAACGATTAATTCGGGTTTTTGAGTGCATTTTTTCAGTATAAAGTGAAACTTGGTGCTTTCGAATGATACATTCATTGTTTTAGTGTATGGATAAACTTATGGTAGGGCAGGCCAAGCGGGGATTTCGGGAGTTACTCGAGCGCGGCAGAATAACATACGGGGGGCAACCTTGTACCTTGTGAAGTACTCCCACCATACCTGGGCCCTGTACATAGGGGCAAACATGTAGGGTAGCCTATCAGATTGGAAAAAAAATCGATCGTTAGAAAAACTCGAGCGCGTCAGATTAAGGTATAGTAAGTTAGTTACATGCAGAAAAGTGTGCATTTCAATAATCTGACAATTTAAGCGTGACATAAGGAAATGGGCGAGTCACAAAGTTGCAAAAAAAAAAACGTCGACATTCTCGATCGCGGTTATTTTTTTTTTTATTTTGAATGAAATTATTCACGAATCACGGAAATAATATAATCTGCCGATTTGCACAAGCCGAAGTAGCTAAAATCATTAAAACGACAGTTTCAAATTGAAACCCAAATTAAAACCTAAAGGTAAAAAAATACACATGTATACCTATTTTGTAAAACAAACAATATAAAAACTTCAAAGTTAAATTATTACATTTAAAAATTTAACAGATTTGCAATTTTACGGTTATAATGTGTATCCAAACGTTTTATTGTTTGTTTATTTTTTGGGCCTACCTGTTATCGAAGAAGAAGAAGAAGAAGACAATGAAAATCGGACAAAAAGTACATGAAGTTAAATTACAGCGGGATTTATTCGGTCGGTTATTAGCTCTATCACTAGACACAAATGTAGATCTTGAAAAAGTACTGTGTTTTCCAATAACTCCAGTGTCCACTATCACTGTCATATAGATGGTTCTATTAATAAGACTGTTAAGTCTGTACTGGTTCATGAGTAGAGAACAAATTGAAGACATGGAACAGCCGCCACACCAGCTAGATTTTCTTATGACGGTTTTTTTTTTTTTTAAATGCTTGATAACTTTAAAACTGTAAATATTTTTGAAAACCTAATTAATGCACAAATACGCACAAATTAAGAGCTACCGATGTACGTTTATTCTACGGGCGCACAATCATTGGTTTCCGTGAAATAAGATTCTGCAAAACGTTACCCCAGCAGGAAATTGAATATCTCGAAAACCTTAAGACGCACAAATTTCATTTTCAGCTTACATTTATGCCCAAATTTAAGCTACCCGCCCATGTGCTTTGTTTCTCTCTCCGGTCATTCGTTTAAAATTTTCTTGCTGGAAAAGCGTTACCCCAGCAAAATTCGTTTTTTCGTTATTTCTCCAAAACGACAGCACGCACTAATTTTTTACTTTTACTTTTTTACAGCGCACATTTACAGTAGATTGTTCTAATTATTGGTATAACTCAATTCCTTATATAAGACATTTTCTTGCTGGGGTAACGCACACTCCATAGAGGTTGACTAATAAGTTCTCAACGATAAAAATAAATAGAAAAGCATTAAGTTTATCAAATCTATTTGATACCGACCTCCTTTGAATCATAGCTCATTTACTCGATAATTTTGAAAACTTAACTGAAGACAGTGACAGTTGAAATGTCGATGTCAGAGACGCTACTTTCGAACTTGTCAAAATGACTAATAATATTTCTCCGTACGCTAACGTAACTATCACAACAGTAACCTAGCAACGATTGTTTATCGTTGCTAGGTTACTGTTGCTAGACCTCCAATTGGTTGACTTTGGGTAGTCACTCTGCTGTCAAGTTTGTAGTTTTGACTCTCAGGTAAGCCAACCGGTAAAGATATGAATATAATATATAATTTTCTTCTTTTATTACGAAGACATATGACTTTGTGTGTCGGGAACCGAATTAAACCCGACTTGCATTACACGGCTAAAATACGAACAGTTCCAGGTGGCTCTCAATTAAAGTCCGTGACTGTACATACAAAGTTACCGCGGCATGTAAGTAATGAGAAACGTCATGTATGTCGCCTTTCAGTCGTGCATTTTGCAAAATTTATGGTCGTGACTCGTGACTGTAACCTAGATTATCAAGAGATCGCGGTGGTCTCCTACGATTGGAGGCGCACACTAGTTTTTTTAGAAATAATTTAAATTTGCAGACTCTGATGGACGATAAATAAGTTTAACATAGAATTCTCATTCAAATTCTTCATTTTTAGGGTTCCGTACCCAAAGGGTAAAACGGGACCCTATTACTAAGACTCCGCTGTCTGTCTGTCTGTCCGTCTGTCTGTCAGTCCGTCTGTTACCAGGCTATATCTCATGAACTGTGATAGTTAGACAGTTGAAATTTTCACATATGATGTATTTCTGTTGCCGCTTTAACAACAAATAGGTACTAAAACCATAATAAAAATAAATATTTGACGGGGGCTCCCATACAACAAACGTGAATTTTTTGCCGTTTTTATAGTTATTGGTACGGAACCCTTCGTGCGCGAGTCCGACTCGCACTTGGCCGGTTTTTTCTAAATGTTTTCATATCAGGCTTAATTGATAATTTTGATAAAATACTGATCCTTACATACCTACATTACTGTACCAAAAAAATATTTGTCTTTCTATTCTTTCTTTCCAAAGGTGTTGTATTGCCGTTGTTGCAGGATTCACCGTTGCAGCCACAAGTATCAGCTTCGCACCAGCCCTAGTAACGGGTCGGCATCCATCACGAGCCCGTTTCTGCACTGCACCGCCTCGTTGGGCCAGACTCAGCATCTGTTTGTAAGGTGAGATATCTCTTCAATTATTATTAGGTGTTGGTGTCTAGACTGAATGTTTCGAGTTATATAAAAAATTTCGCCTTATACCACATATTACCACAAACCCGTATTTATCAGTCGTTTAGCCTAAACGCCTTTTATAAACATGACATTTCTGTATGGAATTTGACATAAAACTGACATTAAACACGCGTTGAACAAGTGTAAGTTTTTGTGGTCACGCCCTCGATGTTTTGAACATTGACATTACCCGTAGGTATTTTAATTTTCGAAGTTCAAATATTTACCCCATTAGTAAATAAAGTTAACTTCCAACAGACGCGGCGAGAGGCGTATGCACTTCGACGGCAACTCATTCATAGTTCGCAACGCTGGCCACTCGGCCGGCTTCGATGACAAGAATCAACTGAAAGTGTACTGAAGCTCCCCCCCCCCCCCCCCGCACCTACTATTACAATATTAGTTTACAGCTGCGACTATTGTCTCTTCGAAGTGGTACTGATCACCGTCGAATGTTGTATAGCACACTATAGACCACTCTGTTTTATCTTTGTATGTAGTGCCATTTTATAAACACTGCCTACTGTTTCATCTTTAATCACTTTTCTCTCTAGATTTGTACGAAACACGCGGACAAGTTGTGTATAAAGTTCGGTGTACCTGCTTTTCTTTCTTTATCGATGCCAGTGTGTAAAGCTTGTCAAAGTTTTTGAGATTTTTAATTTCTATCGCCCCCTTGTTTATAACTGCCAAGCTGCTGTTTTATAGTTGTTGAACTTCGACTAGCACCCGCGGTGTCATAGTGATTAAGATTACAGTTTCATGATGTAAGTGTTAGATCATCAAAGTGCCATAATGTTATCCTGTAACACATTGAGCATTTTGTAATTCATTTTATAGTTGTTACAGATTTACAATAGTTAAAATGAGCAAAAGCAGTGTTAATCTTCAACTGTTTATATTTTCATATACATCTATTAAGCAATATTTTTTTGTAAAACATTTTATCGTATTTATGAACTTATGCGTTGTTTGAGAAACAATAACAATCAGATTTATGATACACATGAAATAGGAAATAAATCAGATTGTTGAACTAGATCACATATTTTCAAAGCAATGGTTACTATTTATACATTATGTATCAACAGTTGCGACAACGGTGGATATCAACACAATGAGCAGAGTATCCGCGACTTCAGTAGGTTTTATTATTTATTATCGCTTTTGAAGTGTAATAAAATGACGTCTAGTCGAATCTTGAGCTTGGCAGTTTTCATAAAAACATTGTTTTGAAAATTACGACTTGTCCCCATTTGTTTCTTTGTGTATAAAAGTTCAAGTAATACTTTATTATGAAGTAATAAAGCAATGAATTCTACAAACTAGTCTTTGATTTTAATTTAACATTAACTAGCTGCCCGCCCCGACTTCGCATGGGTAGCGCTAAGTACTTATCTACGGCGCACCTGCCCTACCAACCGTACCGACCCTACCAACCGTACCGACCCTACCAACCCTACCTGCCCTACCTTGTGCGTTACCCCAGCAAGAAAATGTTTTCTAGAAGGAATTGTGTGCGTTACCCCAGCAAGAAAATGTTTTCTAGAAGGAATTGTGTGCGTTACCCCAGCAAGAAAATGTCTTCTAGAAGGAATTGAGTTATACCAATAATTAGGTGTGCGTTACCCCAGCAAGAAAATGTTTTCTAGAATGAATTGAGTTATACCAATAATTAGAGCATAGTCTGCTGTAAATGTGCGCCAAGTAAAAAATTTGTGCGTCCTGTCGTTTTGGAGAAATAACGAAAAAACCAATTCTGCGTGTGCGTTACCCCAGCAAGAAAATGTCGTCTAGAAGGAATTGAGTTATACCACTAATTAGAGCATAATCTGCTGTAAATGTGCGCCAAGTAAAAAATTAGTGCGTGCTGTCGTTTTAGAGAAATAACGAAAAAAACAATTCTGCTGGGGTAACGTTTTTCCAGCAAGAAAATTTTAAACGAATGACCGGAGAGAGAAACAAAGTACATGGGCGGATAGCTTAAATTTGTGCATAAATGTGCGCTGAAAATGAAATTTGGTTTTCGAGATATTCAATTTCCTCTGCTGGGGTAACGTTTTGCAGAATCTTATTTCTCGGAAACCGTAGAATAAACGTACATCGGTAGCTCTTAATTTGTGCGTATTTGTGCATTAATTAGGTTTTCAAAAATATTTACTGTTTTAAAGTTATCAAGCATTTAGGAAAACATAACATAAAAAATATTCTAGCGCTTATATAAACAAACATATAAACTCACTGAAAACGGTATTCGGTTCTTCTTGATATTCTTGACATGCATAAAATGTTTCAAGCCTAAATATACACGCGTTTTTTAATAATATCACTTCAGAACAAACCAATTTTGACGGCGAAATGCAAGAAACAGAATCAACTAAGATGTTTGAGTTTAAACAAAAAATTAGAGCATTTAGTGAAATATACAGGATGTAAGGGTAAACACTCTTGTCATTCAAACTATGGGTAGTTGACTTAAATATAAAAATAAATGACCGAACACAACAAAAACAAAAGTTATTTTCATTAAAAGATTTTAAAAAGTTTGTCTGACACCGTGCTTGCTAGCGAAACAGCTGACTGCCTAAGGGAGGGATCGCGCTCGCTGCCGGTCAGGTCACATCCCGTATTAAGGTAGAAAAAGACGAAAAACCAAAATCACACCTAGATTACTGGTAATCCGACCAAATTAGGATGACCATAAAAAAAGCGACCGATTCATATATGTTGATGACCTTCTTAAAGAACAGTATTATGTAAAGCTGTTTGTCCGTACAGTTGCGTTCATAACATTTTTGGCAATCGTGTTTTTTTTAAATATCTACTGGGTTATAGTTTAATTCCTTATTTTGCCACTAACATAAAATTATGACAATGATAATGACATTACTAAGCAGAATTGGCTTTTTCGTTATTTCTCTAAAACGAGAGCACGCACTAATTTTTTACTTGGCGCACATTTACAGACTATGCTCTAATTATTGGTATAACTTAATTCCTTCTAGAAGACATTTACTTGCTGGGGTAACGCACACAATTCTGCTGGGGTAACGTTTTTCCAGCAAGAAAATTTTAAACGATTGACCGGAGAGAGAAACAAAGTACATGGGCGGATAGCTTAAATTTGTGCATAAATGTGCGCTGAAAATGAAATTTGTGCGTCTTAATGTTTTCGAGATATTCAATTTCCTGCTGGGGTAACGTTTTGCAGAATCTTATTTCTCGGAAACCAATGATTGTGCGCCCGTAGAATAAACGTACATCGGTAGCTCTTAATTTGTGCGTATTTGTGCATTAATTAGGTTTTCAAAAATATTTACCGTTTTAAAGTTATCAAGCATTTAGGAAAACATAAAAAAATATTCTAGCGCTTATATAAACAAACATATAAACTCACTAAAAACGGTATTCGGTTCTTCTTGATATTCTTGACATGCTTAAAATGTTTCAAGCCTAAGTATACACGCGTTTTTGAATAATATCAGTTCAAGTCAACACCAGACCAATCCAATTTTGACGTTGAAAAGCAAGAAACAGAATCAACGTAACATGTTTGGGTTTAAACAAAAAATTTGAGCGTTTAATGAAATATATATCCTGAAAATTTCAGCATCAAATGTTTCGTATTAAATTAGATATAGACCAAAAACCAAAATAATACTTAGACCTAGGTAATCCGACCAAATTAGAATGACCACAAAAAAGCGACCGATTCATACATGTTGATGGCCTTCGTAACTTTGCTCACAAACACATTGACACATTGTTCTGTCTAGGTACACTGAACTACAAAACTGGAAGTTACTCAAACTCAAACTCAAAGCATTTATTTTAATTAAACCATTTACAGGCACTTTTGAATTGTCAAGGCTAGTTGCTCATTCCAAAGCGTAGTAGGTACCCATAGAGAAGAACGGGAAAGAAACTCCACGGTCACTCTTAAATAAAACATTTTTACAAAATACTCTTATTGGTTACATTAATCATGTTAAAATTATATATGCTAGAACAATGTAGAAAGCACGTTAAAAGTGTCCGTAATAAAAAGATTAAAAAAAAACAATTCAAAAATTAAAATAAGCCATGGCAGCCAAGAGATGACCAGTCCCAACTGACGGCGCCCGTTCACGAGCATGACGCATGGATCAGCACCATTCAGCTCAACCATTTTGAAGGCAGCTAAATAATCTAACATACGCTCCACCATCAGCGAGACATCTGAGTCAGCATGACATACCTACTCACAGCCGCCACGGCACATTCAAGTCAATTTAAGGCATATTACCCGATAAATGGTAGCTCTATTGTACATAGTACTCACACGTCTCACACCTGTGCTATGCAATAGGGAATATGCATGTGATTCAAATATTTTTTTTTATAAACTATATTACTTCAGAATTATGCCTCCATCAATATTTTTGAATAAAATTTCTTTTTGAGCGAGAAATTAATTTTTTTAAAGTCCCAAAAACTGTGGGTAATTCAAATACTTGAAAAGCTAAGAGCGGATGTGACGTAACAATCCGGGATAACAATCAAAATGTCAATGTCAAGTCAATCAACAAGTGTCGTTGACTTGACAGTTGCTTGTTTGTTTTCACGGTCTGTGTCGTAGCACACCAAGCGCGCCAAATGGAGGGCGTTTAAATAGCCCGGATCGGTTGGATATTTAATTTAAAATTTAAGTTTTGAACGGAACCTATGTAGTTCAACCTGTATTTTTTTTGTAATAATTTAATTTATTCAACAGTTACGCAATTAGATAGCTGTTTTAATTTTCGAGTTCGACCTGATAGGTTCCGTCCAAACTGGAAGGAGGACGCGCCGGCTCGCGAAAGGTGTTAGGAGTGCAGGGAGGTCTTTGCCAAGGAGCGGGGGTTTTTGGGTTCTTAATGCAGTGTATTAAACTTTTTTTTTTTTTTTTTTTTTAACAATGGCATCTCGCAGTTGATCTTAGAGAAGATCGTACTGCTTAACCGGACTTTCCTGTGGCTGCCTTAAGCTACTACACTCAGGGCCTCCAGCCAGAGGCATATATAAACTATTCTAAATTAATACTAAGTGAACGCTCGCTAAGGGCACCCCCTGTGGGGTACGAACCTCGGCTTAGGGCGTCACTGACGGGAGGACAGCAAGACGGGACAGGCTGGATCAATATTGGATCATCATTATTATTAAACGGGGAATTTAAAGCTACGTGCTCAGCTTCGGCGCGGGCTGGCACATCATCGGACAAGGGACGGGGGGACGAATTTAATCGGGATCGCGTTGGTCGTGCTGGACCTCGACGGCGAGGTCGGAATGACGGTAGGCGTCTGTATTTGTATTTCTGTAAAGTGCTGGTCTCCCTACGGCTCTCCTGGAGGAGGGTGATGGGATCATCAGGGTCGGACAGGGCTTGCCTTGGTCGGCGAATACGACTAATATTGGACGGGACATAGCTAGCGGCATCGACAACTAGGGGGTTGCGATGTTTGACCGCTGAATCAAAGTAACGCTTTGAAAGGCGTTTTAGAAACTGACTGATGGTGGGCATCTTTAGATCGAGATGTAGGATCTCGTTACGAACGAACCAGGGGGCTCCCGTGGCTTTTCTAAGAAAACGACTTTGGAGCTGTTGCATCCTATGGATATGGTTGGGTTTCGCGTGGGCAAATACCGCACCCGCATAGGTCATGATGGGGCGAATGCACGTCGTGTACGTACGCAATTTGCACTTGAGTGACAATTTGCTACGTGCATTTAGAATTGAGTGGAGTCTACCTAGAGCAAAAGCGGCGCGAGCGCGGACCTGCTTTATGTGCTCTCGAAACGAAAGATGTTTGTCCAATATTACACCCAAGTATTTAGCTTGCTTCTCCCAGGGGATCGGCTTGCCAAACATGGTGATTGGAGGTGGGGGGGGGAGATCGAAACCGCCTCGCGGTTTCTGAAAGAATACCGCTTGGCTTTTGTCAGGGTTGACTTCAATACGCCACTTTCGAAACCAGGCGCCAAGATTGTTGACAGCTCTCTGGAGGGTGATTCGTATATTGTCATTTCTGAATCCCTTGTAGTAGATGGCAGTGTCGTCTGCGAACAGAGCTAGCTGCGCATTTCTACTCTTTGGGATATCGCTAGTGTACAGCGTGAATATAAGTGGGGAGATTACTGAGCCCTGGGGGACTCCCGCACGAATGGGTCGGGGGGAGGAGATGGCTCCTTCGATACGATAGCGGAATGTGCGGTTCGACAAAAAGTCCCGTACTATGAGTACTAGACGATCCGGCACACCGAGTTGATATAGCTTGTATATCAATCCGTTGTGCCAGACTTTGTCGAATGCTTTCGCTATATCGAAGAAAATTGCACCGGTCATACTACCGCGCTGGAAGCCGGCGCTTGCGTATTCTATGATCCGGTGTACCTGATGCACGCTACTGTGCTCAGTTCGAAAGCCGAACTGTTCTTGGGGGATTAGGCCCTTGGTCTCTGCATAATCTCTGATACGCTTATAAATAAGCCTCTCGTAGATTTTGCCTAGTACCTTGAGCAGACTGATGGGACGGTAACTCGAAGGATCCGACTTGGGCTTGCCGGGCTTCGGGATACCAATGACTGTGGCTTCTTTCCACGCTTGGGGGAAGATGTTATTGCTTAGAGCACCATTGAAGATGGTGGTCAGTAGCATGATAAGGTGGGCTGGGAACAGTTGAATCACCCTATTGGTGATTCCGTCTGAGCCGGGGGCCTTACGGATTTTGAGACTTTTGATGATCTCGTGCACCTCGTCTGGAGCGACGGGGGGCAGGGGGTCATCGGGGTCGTCAACCGGGGGGAGGAGTGTATTAAACACGCGTGCTTTTTACTTTATACGGTAATGTGTGCCACAGATAAATTTACTAGTCGGAGTAATGACGGCAGTATGGAGTTAGTAAGTACTATCATGGCAACATGGAATTTGTATTGAATAGAAATTGACTTTGGTGAAGCTTTTTACCATAAAAACTTTTCACAAAAAACAACCGACTTCCAAAATAAACACAAAAAAAGTGAAAAATAACTTTAATATCGGAAGTCGGTGTCTTTGCTTTTCAATTTTCGATCAGACTAACTTACCTAGACGTCCGATCAAAGTAGTCTCACCTTCATTGTATCCCAACCAATGATCCAACCCTTCCCAGGTAATCAACCTACTTATGTGTACTGGATTATCTAAACCACTTCTAAAGTGGGTAAATAGACGTGCGTACCTAATTAAAGTACCCGGTTTTTAAGTTCGCGACCTTACTCGGCTCGCCGTTGGTGACACACGTGAAGCTTGCTCAAAATGTCATTATCATTGTCATAATTTTATGTTAGTGACAAAATAAGGAATTAAACTATAACCCAGTAGATATTTAAAAAAAACACGATTGCCGAAAAATGTTATGAACGCAACTGTACGGACAAACAGCTTTACATAATACAGTATGTTAACTAACAAAGGGCGTTCCCGTTAACCTGCAATAGTATAGCGTCTATACATGCTAAAAAAATATTACCATTAAAAAATATATGTTTTTTTTTTGTATATTAAAACATTCACAAAAAATATTAAATTGTTACGGAAAATAAACTTTCTGTACACGCCCACTTGTCACACTTGTTTTTCTACGTTGAAATACAAGTGTGCGGGTACAGAGTGTTTCTTTTACGTTTAAATTTATTTGTGAACATTTCACGAAACAAATGAAAAAAAAAATTTTTTTTTTTTATTTGTGGAGACTGTCGCCTAAGCTAGGGTCGTGGCCTGTGTTTCAGGACACCAGGATCCCACCCCATTACATTTTCATTTCTAAAATTATGTACTATGCGCGCTGACAGAATGTAAGGAATCATACGACATTTTATAGTTTACACATTAGATAAAGATAGATAGAAGATAGATTATTACTTAGATCTATCTTATTGTACAAGCGTGAAATTAAGTTTTGCAACAATATTGCATCATTGTTGCGCAGAACAAGGGATGCGAAGACAAGACGCTGCGTAGGCTCAGCGTAGACGCGCTGCGTAATCTTTTGGTCGACGGCGCGTAGCATTGCGTAGTACGCTACGACATAGCGCTACGCAAGGTCTGCGTAGGCCTTGCGTAGTACGCTACGCCGTAGCGCTACGCAAGGTCTGCGTAGAGTTTGCGTAGCATGCTATGCAAAATCATGTGCGTGTGGTGTGAGGGCCCGTTATTTAAAACTCTTTGAAAATGTGCTTAGGATTTAGTGAACATTCCGTCCTCACATCACACGCACATTGCAAAATCTGCGGTGTGTGTTACGATAGCTCTGCCAAGTTACACAAACAGAAAACTTCGCCAAAAAAATTGTCGAAATTCGTCAAAATCGAAGGGAACAAACCAAAAATTTGTCAATGTAGAAATAAAGAAGTTATAAGGGTTTTAAGTTGGCCGCGCGAACGTAACGTGGAGGATTGCGCGGCCATGGAGATCTCAGCAACTACTTGGGTTAGAGATGTAAGTCTTTTTGTCGAATTATAAGTTCTAGATCAATCGTGCACTTGTTGTTTCTTTATTGTTGATTATTTCTTTAAAACTAAGACTTCACTTGGTGAAGGCCGAGGGAATGCGCTGGATGCGAGAAGCACAGAACCGGTTGAAGTGGCGGTACTTGGGGGAAGCCTATGTCCAGCAGTGGACGTCTTTCGGCTAAAATGATGATGATGATGAAGACTTCATACAGTAAAACTGTTACAAGAAGAAGGGTACTTATTTAATTAATACGAGTATATTTTTTTTATACTAGAGGTATTTAATGTTATGTCTTAGGGTGCGTTTCCACCAGAGATGTGCGAGGATGCGTAGCGAGGGATGTGTGCGAGGGATGTGTACGAGGGATGTGTGCGAAGGATGTGTTGCGAGGACTGTGTGTTGAGAAGGATGTGTTGCGAGGTTTGTGCTTACTGTACCAGCCAGTCCATCCATCGTAGCACCACACATTAATGCGCATTTTCACAGCTCCGCTACACATCCTCGTAGGCACATTTTCATCGCACAGCTTTGGTGGAAACCCCCACACATTTTCACAGCACAGCTAGACATCCTCGCACGACACATTTCCATGGCACATCTCTGGTGGAAACGCAGCCTTCTGGTGGGAAAAAATAGATCACCGAAAAAAAATTGAAATATTTTTCTCCTAGTGTTAAGTGTGTAGGGATTTCATATATATTTATATAGTTTTTTTTTTTTTATCAACAATCATAATATATTATGTTGTTAAGATTAAAATTACAAAGTAAACTAATTATACTAAATTAACTAATTCGTCCGCATCGCTGTCAGTGGGCAAGGTGCCCAAAATGCTGGCAGCATTGCCACGTTGAATGGCATTGCTGATTCTTTGGGCTAAAAATAGGCCAGCCCTCTGGTCACGTGAAGAGTCGACCAATCGCTTAGCGATGTCCCGAAATACTCGATGAGCACTCGGACCCCACGGCCCTAGAGTTTCAACCCTTTGGGGTTGAAACTCTAGGGCCGGCTCAAACATATAGCTCCCAATAAGGTTGTTATATTTGCGCCGTTTGAGGTTTTCTGCTCCTGTAGCGGCTGCCCCAGCACAGCCCGCCGTGCTAGGAAGATGGGAAGGCAATTTTATATAGTTGGTTCAATATCATGTTCTTCCATTGTAATATCTACCAAAGAGTGTCTTACTGATACGGCAGAAGTATTCTTCAAGATCTTTGTGATCTTTTATTTTCTTGATTTTTAGGGTTCCGTAGTAAACAAGGAACCCTTATAGTTTCGCCATGTCCGTCTGTCTGTCTGTCTGTACCTAGCTCAGAGACTGTTGGTACTAGAAAGCTGTAATTTGGTGTGAGTATACATATAAATCACGCCGACAAAGTGGTAAAAGAAAATCGTAAAAAAAATTTGTTTTTAAGGTATTTCCCCTGCACGTAAAGTGGGGATGGTATTTTTTTTTCTCGACAATCCCATGTTGTGGGATATCGTTGGAAAGATCGTTTAAAAATAATGCGAGTTTGCGAAAACCATTTTTGGATTCAGGGATCTGTTTGCGAAATATTAAGCTTTAAAATGCTAATTTTTGTTAGAGTCAAGTGTCCCCCCCCCCTGCCAGCTAAATGGTTGGTTTTGGATATGTGAAAAAATTCACGGCAGTAGTATATATTACGAAATTAAAAAAAAGGAAAACTTGTTGGAAGGAATTAAAGTGAGTCTAAACGCAGCCTATACTGACACGTCATCTGTCCTTTTGATAGTGACAGGTGACACTTCCGCTCCGCTCATGATTTCTATATGATGTGGAAATTAATAAAACCCATATTAATCTTCGATGAATCTTTCTTTTTCCTGCCCAAATATCCAACATGGTAGCAGAGCGTGGTTTGCTATACACGGAAACGCTCATATTTGGACAAATTAACGAAGAAAATCGGTAAATTATAATTATTAGTATCACGCCACCGGCAAATATTGCAAAATGGCTTCTTCAACACAATTTATGAATTCCATTGAGAAACTCAAGGGGTCAGAAAATTATTCAACTTGGAAGTTCTCGATGCGAATGCTGTTAATTCATGAAGAACTATGGGAATTTGTTGAGAATGACTTTAAAGACAATCAACAAAAGAAGGCGGAAAAGGCGTTAGCACGAATTGCCCTATCAGTGCAACCAGCAGTAATTCCATACATTCGCTCGGCAAACACTGCTTACGAAGCATGGAATAACCTGAAGAAAGCGTACGAAGGTCGCGGATTGTGTAGAAGACTAGGTCTTCTCAGAAGTTTGTTTGGCACAAAACTATGTGATAGCAGCTCGATGGAGGACTACCTCAACAAAATTAAGGAAGCCTCACATCAGTTGAGTGAAATTGAGTCACCACTGGATGATGAATTCGTAGCTGTTATAATGTTGAGTGGTCTAACTGAAGACTTTGATCCACTGATTATGGCAATTGAAAATGCTGGTACAAAACTATGTACTGAACTTGTCTCGGTCAAACAATTGGAAGAGACACGGAGACGAGAGGACAAGCAGGATAATATAACCGCATTGGTCACTCGGAAGCAACCAACATGTTTCAAGTGCAAGCGTATTGGTCATTTCTTGAAGAATTGTCCCGATAAACAAACTAAAGGACAACCTGCAGCTGAAAAGGAGACACAGAGTCAAAGTCATGGTCGATATAGGAACAAGCTGAAGACTAAACCAAAGGACAAGGCTCTTATCGCTGCTCTTTCTGTGAAGGTGAATAGTGATGTGTGGTACATAGATTCTGGAGCTACAAACCATATGTACAATAATGCAAAACTAATTGAGAATAACAATTCTAATAAAACTGTTGAAGTCAGTATTGCAAATGGAGAAAAACTATTGACTGCTGGAATAGGACAAGTAAAAGTTCATTTAAAAAAAGGTGTAAAGACAATAAGTGATGCATATTATGTACCTAATTTAAGTACAAATTTATTGTCTGTCAGCACAATGACCAAAAAGGGTTATATAGTTACCTTTGATAGTAGTTCGTGTACTGTTTATGATGGTTCTGATATTTTAGCTACTGGTACTCAAGTTAATGGCGTGTATCAACTCGACACTGTGTCAGACAATAGCTGTGCTCAAGATAATGAAAATACGACAGCAGCAGCAGCGGTAGCAGGCTCGACATCCCAAGAAACGTGGCACAGACGTCTAGGACACCTCAACTCAAGGAGTATGAAGCTTCTACAGTCAGGTATGGCAACTGGTATTAATTATAGTATATCTGAATATAAACAGTGTATACCATGTATTGAAGGAAAGCAATCTAGATTGCCTTTCCCCAAGAAGTCGCATACGAGAGCTACAGTTGTGTTGGGTTTAGTCCATACAGACCTATGTGGTCCCATTCAAACTCCATCTCTAAGTGGTGCTAAGTATGTGTTAAGTTTCATTGATGACTATACAAGAAAACATTTTGTTTATTTTCTGAAAACCAAAGATGAGACTTTTAGGTATTTTCAGCAATATAAGGCTTTTGTAGAAAATGAAACTGGAAACAAGTTAAAAATACTTAGAAGTGATAGAGGAGGAGAATATATGAGTTTAAAATTTCAGAATTTTCTCAAGATTAATGGAATCAAACATCAGAAAACTATACCTGATTCTCCACAACAAAATGGTGTTGCTGAACGCTCTAACAGAACTATTATGGAAAAAGTCAGGTGTATGCTGCGAGATGCTGGACTAAGTATGGAATTCTGGGCTGAAGCAGTAAATACTGCTGTCTATCTGAAAAACCGAAGTCCAACTAAGGCAGTTCCTGGTACAACTCCAGAAGAAAAATGGAGTGGAATAAAGGTAAAACTTGACCATTTAAGAATTTTTGGTTGTATTGCTTATGTTATGGTGAAGAATAGAAAGAAACTTGATGTAAAAAGTAAACCATACATATTTGTGGGATATAATGAAGAATCTAAAGGATATAGACTCATTGATCCAGATAATCCCAAGAATTGTGTCAATTCTCGTGATGTTGTTTTTATAGAAAATAAATTTTATACGAAAGGAATGTCACATGATGAAAAAGGTGATCAACAACTGCTTGTTGATCTTAGTTTGAATCAAAATGTAATTCAAACATCGGAATCATCCGTTGTGAGTTCTGACATATCTGATGACATAAGAATATCACAGAATATTGAACAAAGAATAAGCACAATCACACTAGAAGATTCCGACAGTGAAAGAACAAGTGATGAATCAGATAATCGCTTGGATCCAACTTACCTTCCAAGAGAAGATTCTGAGACAGAATCACCAGAAGACTGCAGCTATGATGATGCTTCTGAGTCACATCTCATGTCCAACTTCGTGACTACATTGGAATACAATGATCCTGATGAACCTCAAACTGCAGCCGAGGCATTAAATGGACCAGAATCCGATAGTTGGCGTAAGGCGATGACTGACGAGTATAATTCTTTTATTAAAAATAAAGTTTGGACTTTAACAGAACGAGTACAGCATCATAAGCCTGTGTCATGTAAGTGGATATTTAAGAAAAAATATGGAGTAAATGGTGAGTTGTTGAAATATAAAGCTCGTTTAGTAGCCAGGGGTTACACCCAGAAATATGGTGTTGACTATTTAGAAACGTTTTCCCCTGTCGTGAGATACTCCACACTAAGGTTATTGATCGCTTTAGCAGCAGAACATAACATGAGTATTGATCACTTGGATGTTAAAACGGCATTTCTGAATGCAGACCTGGAAGAAACGGTTTTCATGCAGCAACCACAGGGTTTTGAAGTTAAGGGGAGTGAGAATATGGTATGCAAGCTCAACAAAGCTGTTTATGGACTTAAACAGGCATCAAAATCTTGGTACGATAAAATTAACAAGGTATTATGCGATAAGTTGAACTTCTGTCGTTTAACTTCTGAACCATGTGTTTACTACAGGTCTAAAAACCAAGCAATGATGCTCATAGCGCTTTATGTCGACGATTTGATCATATTTTGTTCTCCGACATTTCAAGGAAAAGACAAAATGAAAGCGCAATTGCAGCAAGAATTTGATATCACGGATCTAGTGCCAGCTCAGCATATTCTCAATATGAAGCTGTCTAGAACCGGTACTGAAATATCTCTTAGTCAGTCAAACTATATTCAAAAACTGCTTAAGAAATTTCGGATGGAGGATTGTAAACCCTCAGGAACACCAATGGAGACTGGTCTGAAGTTACCAAAAGAAACTCAAAAGGATGATACTTATGACTACAGAGGTTTGGTAGGGTCGCTTATGTATATAGCAGTTTGTACGAGACCAGACATCAGCTGTTATGCAGTGAGTTATCTGAGTCAATTCAACAACTGTTTTAGTGAAGTTCATTGGAAGGCCGCCAAGAGAGTTTTACAATATTTAAAAGGTACACTGAATTTGGGTCTAACTTTTACTAAAAGTAGTATGGAGATTAGAGCTTATGCTGATGCAGATTGGGCATCAAACTCTATAGATCGTCGGTCCTATACGGGTTATGTCTTCTTTCTAGGGAAGTCTGCTGTCTCTTGGGAGAGTAGAAAGCAACGTACTGTTGCATTATCTAGTACTGAGGCAGAGTACATGGCATTGTCTGACACGTGTAAAGAAGCTCTATTCATTAGGAAACTTTTATTTGAGATTCTTGGTACCAAAACTAAAGTTGTCATATTTAATGATAATCAATCTGCTATAAAACTTTGTAAAAACTTTATGTTCCATTCTAGGACGAAACACATCGACATTCGTCATCATTTTATAAAAGAAATTGTTAATGATGGTGTAGTTGAAGTAAAATACTTATCAACTAATGTTATGTTGGCTGATGTATTAACAAAGTCACTTTGTAAAGAAAAACATTGTGAGTTTACAAATTTAATGTTAGCCGTTAGTTAATTCTAGTTTTGTGAATTTTATTAATTAAGTTTTATAGAAGAAAAATGTTGTTTTATAATAGGTAGTTTGTGTTTAAGGGCCAGTGTTGGAAGGAATTAAAGTGAGTCTAAACGCAGCCTATACTGACACGTCATCTGTCCTTTTGATAGTGACAGGTGACACTTCCGCTCCGCTCATGATTTCTATATGATGTGGAAATTAATAAAACCCATATTAATCTTCGATGAATCTTTCTTTTTCCTGCCCAAATATCCAACAAAACTATCACCACTACGTAGGCTCCACAAGTTACCGAGTAATTACCGACCAACTTAAATTTGCAGTTGAAAAAACATGTTCTGCCATACATTTTGTATGGAAGAACAAGTTTTTCAACTGCAATGTTAAGTTTGTTGGATAAATTCATCCCAACTACGGAACCCTTCATTGTGCGTGGTACGACATGCACTTGGCCGGTTTTTATCTATGAAGTCAGATTTTTGATTGTACAGTTACGGACTTTAATAGATGAGCCACCTGGCACTGTTCGTATTTTAGCCGTGTAATGCAAATCGGATTTATTCGGTTCCCGACACGCAAAGTCATATGTCTTCGTATTAGAAGAAGAAAATTATATTTCATATCTTTACTGGTTGGCTAACCTGAGAGCCAGAACTACAAACTTGACAGCAGAGTGACTACCCAAAGTCAGCCAATTGCAGGTCTAGCAACAGTAACCTAGCAACGATAAACTATCGTTACCAACTATCGTTAACGACAGTAACCTAGCAACGATAAACTATCGTTGCTAGGTTCGTTGGTAGGTAACAGTAACCTAGCAACGATAAACTATCGTTGCTAGGTTACTGTTGTGATAATAACGTTAGCGTACGGATAAATTCTCTGACATTGATATTTCAACTGTCACTGTCTTCAGTTAAGTTTTTAGAATTATTCAGTTAATGAGCTATGATTCAAAGGAGGTCCCTATCAAATAGATTGAATAAACTTAATGCAACATTGTATTTATTTTTATCAACTTATTAGTCAACCTCTATGGTTAAGACTATTCTATTTCCGATTAAAAGTAATTCATTTGTCATCTTGTTTACGAACGTGCGATTTGAGTTCGTGTTTAATCGTGTTATCTCGTGAATGTAAGAAACTGCAACATTGAAAAGTTTGAAGGTGGCTCATCAATTAAAGTCCGTGACTGTACAATTACAGCAAACTAAACATCAACTACTTTATCTGTTGGCCAATTTATCAAAACTTCATAAACTTCGTGGCATCACATTCTTTACAAGAACCTCGACACGTCACATTTCGTCAGATTCATCCGGTTTTACATGCGTTAATGTTATAAGGCGTTTTAACATCATCATCATTTCAGCCACACATAGGCCGTGTGGCTGAAATGATGATGATGTTAAAACGCCAAGAACACGGTTTTTTTGGTGTTTTTCCACAATTCTTCTGCCAATAATACTTTTTATGGAATATTGATCTTGTGTTTTGAATGGGCTGTATTTTTTTCCATGAATGTATGTCTAAATAAAATTGTATTTTTTACGTGATCAGTATCTTCCAGATCTTCAATAATTTCGCCTGCACTATCTGGTTCTGAATCATCCAAATTGTCGTTAAAAAAGTAATCGAAATTGACCTTCAAGGACAAGCTTTTTATCAGCAAATACTTGGTCACACGGTGATGATAAATTTTCGAAACTATGAAATGCACTTTTATACTGTAAAAATATAGTTTTAATGGAATCGCACACTTTCTTCCTCTCTTCATGATAACCAAGTAAATACATATTAAATTTAAGGGAAAATAAGAAGTCAAACACAACACACTTATCGCTAACTCTTTAAGTAATTCTTTTGAACTTATTAAACAACATAACATCACGCCTGTAGTCCCCGAGGAGTTGCAGAGGTATACCAATAGTACAAAAACATTTCACCAGTTAATTAAGTCCCATGCAATGGGGATTAGTGTGAGCTTAGTTCCGTCAACCATACACATTTACACGACGTCATACACTAAATATCGAACTTTACAAAATTCAAGTTTTTCCGCTGCGACTATGCACACAAACAAAAAATTTTTTTTAACTTAAATTACCTAATTAAATATTTTAGTACGATATCCAACAAACTTAAACATATTGTTGTAGGTACTAGCGCAATATTAATCAAACTTTTTGTGCAATAGCGGTTCAGGCAATAATGTAACAGAGTTCAATTTGGTTAAACTTTAATTGTAGGCTCTCCCTGCCCTAATTACTTATAAGAAAATTAAAACAAATAATTAAATAAATACCTACCGATCCGATTTAGAATGATGGATGAATTACGTAATGAATGTCAGAACTTATAACCGTCTCTATTGTTGATCTTGGTGAGCTTTGTACTCTATGTAGACTCATATTGAGCAGACGAGGACATTATACAAAGCATTAAGGTTTTCCAAGAATCCTCAATTCAACATACGTAAGTAGGCAAGCTTGTATTACATGCGTAGTTCTACCTTGTTTCGTTGCATTGCAAATTGCAGCGCATCGAGCGAAGCGTTTTGAGAGCGGGCGGCGCGGCGGGCGGGCGGCGGCACCGGCGGCGGGCATCTTCGTGCGGTCTCGTGTGGTTGCGCGGTAGCGCTCTGCGCAGCGTGGAACGCGGCGCACACTTTGTATTGATCCGCGGCCGCCGGTGGCGCCGCAGCGCGGCCCCCACTGGCGACGCGCGCGTACCTCGTGCGCTAGCTGTCAAAACCGAGTGACGTAACCGCTAGGGCGGCGCGCACACGGCCGCCGTCAGCCGCCCGTTCAGTACGTCCGAGTGATTGCTCCCGCCGTGTTGCACTCGACGCCTTGCGTCTGCGGTCCAGTGCACTGTGTTATCTACGCCGCTGATTCCACGAGCCAGGTGAGGTTGGGGCCGGCGTGGCCCCGGCCGTTTGAGTGTACCCGTCTCGGTATTGATCGCATCTCGTCTGACTATTTCAATGTTTATAAACAGCCGGCCGCATCCATTCGCTCCCTCTTGTTTTTGATACGTCCGCCTGACAGCGCGCGATCCGGACGGCTGATCCTGAATGCACCGGCCGCACCGGCGGCAACCACGCACCGCTCGGATTCAGTGCACGTATGTACGCTTGCACTTGTTTATCCCGAATTCATTTCCAATCCTTTACTGACGATAACGCGTTTACGTAGGCATGTTAGACTATAAATAATATCTTCTCAATACATATTATGCATGTAAACAGCAAGACCGTGTCGGGTATAGAAATACTTTTAAAGGCCTGTCTGGACGTCCAAGTGCTTTGTTTAAGTAATACCTGAATATAGTAACTACTGTTAAATACCTACATAATCTAGAAATTCCAATTATAAGAATCCGGCCAATCTAGTGTTTAACGGAGGTGGATGATGCAGTCATGCAGGTATCTCAATTGCATTGCTTCAATGGACACTGTGTCTCATAGGTAGGTTATTGATGATTGCACAACTAAGGAAGATAGACAGCTACTACCTTAAAGGAAGGAAGTGAATAATGATTTTATATAGGTAGGTAGAGTAAAATAAAAGGCATTATTTTGGTAAAGGTTCATAAGATTTTGTTTTATAATAATAAAATGGCAAAGTTAAAGGTAGGTAAAGGTACCTTGCCTATTTCATGTTACGCAAAAGTGCAGAGTAAAACTGGACGCTAATGAGGAATTGAGGATGTAAGAAATGGTTACAGGCAAATCAAAGTGTATTTACTTACACTAGTAGGTAATCGTAATAATCGTAGTTCCTTAACGCGTTAACCTACTTGGCATTGCTTTTTCATAGACGTTGACCTCAAATCAAAACGACGTCGATTTAGGAGTTGTTTGGCGGACTATTAAACGGTTAGTCTATATTATAATATTATGTTCACACTTTCACTGTCCCAACGTAATTGGTAATCCTATCACCATACGTCCAATAATAATACTGCATTGTAATGTTTTATTATTTACTTACTAATTCTATGATAGCGAATATTCGTCTATCGTCATATAACCATTATATATTATTATTTTCAAAAATGCAAAACATGCAATAATGCACCGACGTATCAGCTTCACTTCCAGCTAATAGTGCTGTTTAAAAACGATGAAACAAACAATAGAATTGGTTCTATATTGTAGTTAATTTCACTGGAATATTGGATAAAAGATAACTACTAGTGCATTACATGTAATGCATGGACAGTGAAAGTGTTAAAACAAAGAAACGTGGGGTTTTCCTTTCGTGGGGATTTCAGGGTGCAAATAAACAAAGCAGTGTGTGGGTGGGTATCATTCGCTCGTTCATATCTTTGTTTATTAAACTACCGGATAAAGGTCAGCCGCTAAGTTATTTACGAATAGACTAGATTATTTATGTAAGTCAAAACCTTCACATTTATTGAACCAATAATGTATCCTTGCGTTGCGTCCCAATTTTTCACATTATATAATAAATTAGTACGACCTACTGTTGGTAGATGATTAAGTGAGGTCACGTCTCAAATTCTAGGTCTGTATGATAGCAGGAAATGTACATTTTCTTATGTTCGCGACTTCGGTCTTCTAAACGTAGGACATCCTGTAGTTGTTGAGTTTGCGAGTCATCATGACGGAAACGATGAAAGTGGACCAGGAACGCCGTTTATACCTAACTTAAATCTAGGAGGCGTCACTTACTAAAGCACTAAACTATAGCAGCAGTGCCGGCTGCTTTTCTAGTTGGGTAGTTAATCCAATTTTACCTGTCTGATTTGAAATAACATGCACAAAGATTTTGTATAGATTTCTAGATCCCCGTTCCCAATCATATGTGGAAATGATCTAATTTGTAGCCCAAGGGCCAAGAGTTTACGTGGAGCAAGACGCGAACTGTTTGCAAATGTTATGATGGCGTCCCCTAAGATCATAATACTTTAAGATGGTTAAAGGTCAGGTGCGTTAGGTGCGTAGTAACCCTATAACTCTCAACCGGCGCGCTTGTCGGAGTGTATGAACGTTCAAACAAATGGATTTTATAGGGATCAAATGTTGTCTACTGTACCATGGACCCATGGCATCCCACGGGAAAGAAAATTAAATTTTATGAATATAGTACCTATATGTATTGTATGGTCATCAAGTTTTAAGTTAAAATTAGTAATAACTGACACAAAAAAAAAAACAATAGTTGAACATCTAGAACATAGGCTTTGCTCACCATATTACTGGCAAGAGAATCAGGAAGATATTATACTATATTTTTTTTAAATCTACGAAACTGTTGAGAATTGAGGAGTTCATCGTCAATGTTGAGAGCGATTCGTAAGAAGAAATTAGTCACAGCTTTGAGTAATAAAGCAGTTTACCCAAATAAAAGAAACACGTTGTTTGTGGTCCATTGACGGGAAATGAAATGTCACGACTTGAAGCTTCCCAGGCACAGAGAATGTAATTTTTCCCAGGATTTTTATTCAATAAACGTTATCGTTATAAGCATATTATAAAAACGTTAGCATTTCTTACAAAAGGAACATTTTTGCCAAACTCAAACTCAAAGCATTTATTTCAATTAAACCATTTACAGGCACTTTTGAATTGTCAAGGAGTCGGTCAGTCAGAAATATGAAGCTAGTTGCCCATTCCAAAGCGTAGTAGGTACCTATGGAGAAGAACGGGCAAGAAACTCCACGGACACTCTTTTAAATCAAAATATTGTTACAATATATGGGTTACATCATTCATGTTGAAATTATACATGTGAGAACAATGTAAAAAGCACGTTAAAAGCGTCCGCAATTATAACATACAAACAATTCAATATTAAAATAAGCCATGGCAGCTAAGAGATGACCAGTCACAACTGACGGCGCCCTTTCACGAACATGACGCATGGATCAGCACCATTCAGCTCAACCATTTTGAAGGGAGCTAAATGATCTAACACACGCGCCACCATCAGCGAGACATTTAAGTTTAGGGCTGCAATTACTGGATCAATCCAAGGATGTTCGGACTGCATTGACATAGATACTACTCTAACTGTAGTTAGGCGGAAGGGGTCATGTATCATGGCATGTTACTGTTTCACCGTCACTTACCCGCAACATCTGGCTTACGGAGTTGGTTTCAGGTTATTTTATCTGTTGCTGTACCGTCAAAAAATCTATCTACATATTTCAGTGTTTAACCTTATTAGACAAACCATCCGTTGTTTCTGTAAAAATCCAGTTCTGTCAGTGATCCATCATCAGTGGTATATTCATCATATGGTCCAGAAACCTTGCATGTTTCTACCTTGTCATTGGCAGAAGCATCGTCAACACGAACATCATAAAATATGGAACCGAAGTAATGCTTGTTACATTTTGGCCCAACATAAACAGCTTTATTTACAAACCTCGCTTGGTTATCGTTGGTTATTATTAGATGCTACTTAGGTAAATGCATCGCTCCATGTCGCTGTAGTGATGTCATACGAACAAACAAACATTGAATGTCGTACAATAGTGTCCCTCTCCCTGCCCACGTCATCTGGGTGCGCCGAATCTATGTCCACTGTCACTGGACACTGGTCCACCTACATTACGCGATGACCTGAGACGCTTTAGCCGCGATTATCAATATTGTGCTTATCAATTTATCAGGTGATATGGATCAATCAGCTGGATTAAAACACTTGATAGAATTTAACGATTCTTCTTTATTACCAAAATACCCAAGGTTTGGAAGACAAATTGGCGCGTGGCTAAAGTATCAAAGTATAGACTATATAGATTTATAACTAATAAAAGAATACTAGGTACTATAGATTTACATACCTACGTAATTTTTTCAATGTTGAATTTAGGGATATACTTAGTCAGATTTGCTTATGTAATTCTTGGGTCGCCTATTACCTAGTGGCAAAAGAGCAGATGTAAAAGTAGAATTGAAAACGAACTAAAGTTTAAAAGGCTTCTGTGAAGTCTGGTGTAATTAAAAATAGCGAAATGTTTGTTGTTGTTTGTTTGTTAGAAATTGTGTAGACTTGCTGACAACTTGAGTAGGTGCCTCGCGCAGCTCCCTTCGGAAAATCACGTTGTTAGTCGTGTTCTGTTTTCATTCGTAATTAAGTAATTGTTTATTTTTAATTTCGGTTCGGTAACATCAACCCTTTTCTCTTGATACCTATTAAATGAAATTTCACGCTAGGAAATTAGGTTTGAACTAAATCCTTACAGCGATTTTATTTCTTGAATCGTGTTTAACTTAGCTCTTCAAATAATATTCAAAAATTAAACATTTTCCAAGGCCGAATCAAGGTAAAAAAGCAAAAACACGATTTTGTAAATACAAATTGAGACAAAATAGTTAACAGGAAAATGGTTACATTATGTAAAAAATTCGTAAAACTAATTTATTATTTCAGAATTTAACATTTTCATCCACGGAAATTTAAATAAAAACAAAATTACGAATTTTTTTAATTGTAGTTCACGATAAAATGTTAACAGCGATTTTTTTTGCATTTTATTATATTATTAAATATTATAATATGCTATCCCACAAAATAAAACATATTGTACTAGCGCAAGATATACATAATTAAAAGTTTTTTTGCGATAGCGGTTCAGGCAAAAATGTAACAGAGTTAAATTTAGTTTTACATTTATATATAGGCTCTATTAAACTTCTAATAATATCTTGCGCTACTACTCACGGCTACACATCAAGCTATACATTTCCAATTTAAGGCTCTTACATAATGGCGCGATTCGCCGCGCGACGCGACGCCGCCGCATTGTTCGCCGTGAAGTTTTCTCAGAAATTGGTCTGCGCCAGTATGTAAGAGCCTTTATGCTGATCTCGCATTGTATAGGATTTCCGTATTGCGAGGTCAGCTTATACTGGAAATGTATAGCTTGATGTGTAGCCGTGTGTACAATAATATGTTTATACCATGCCCCCTCTAAAAAGCTTATTTTATTCACTGAAAACAGTGAATAAAAAGCACTTTTAATCACTGTTTTGGTGTTTGAATTTAGAACACCAATTTGTTCGAACTCCATCTCAATGATATCCAAACTCCTATTCGATTTGATTTTCGAACGGGAGTTTAGCATTAGAATTAAAACTGTTTTGTGTTCTTTGCTGTCATTAGTAAATGGGCGCTATTTTAAATATTGTAAGTTGTACGAACAAAAAGTTTAGGGTTACTTAATAATAAATCGATTGAAAATGTTTTCAAGTGATGAAGATACTTAACACTTGAGTTTATGAAAGAGAGGGCGGCCGATATAGTAGAAAGCTTGCTAACCAACAAATCACGGCTGGTTTACATCAAAGCCTACGATGAGTTTGAGTGTGAGTTTGTTTGTTTGTTTGAGTAAATGGAAAAATGAAAATCAAGCTGACCAAATTTTCAGAGTCTGTTTTCCTATTTTAATGAGTTGTCGAAGAAAAAGAAGTCATCGACCTTATGGAGTATGTATTCTATGCTACGGTGTAGGTACTATAAAAACAAGGCATAAAATTGACATAACAACATACTCGAAGTTGCATGTTTTTTTTCTCGTAGTCATGGTATAAAGTATAGTATGCAACTCTTGAATAAAACGGATTTATATCGAGGGCCATGAATCGCTCGCGTCGTTCAAGATTCTAACACTTGGATTCTAACAATCATCATGAATCACTCCCTTCGGTCGTGATTCAGTCGTTAGAATCCTTCACTTGCTCGTGATTCACCTATGGCCCTCGCTTTAAATCCGTCCTTTATTCACTAATTGCATAATATACCTACTATTAATTTTGTTGGATAGCGTATTAAAAACTAATGATCAAATAGGGTAATCTCGGGAACTACCAGTCGTTTGAAAAAATCTTTTTGCATTTGATTGCGTAATTTTTGAGGAAGGTTATATGCTATTTAACATCACGCTAGGACCCTTAGGAGCCGAGCAAAAAGAAAAAAACAAAAAGAACGCTAAGCGATAACAAAGAACGCAGGCGGGCGATGTGATGCGACGGAGTGGGACGGATGAATAAGAAATTTCACGCGAACGAAGCCGCGGGCAGAAGCTATTTTCTTATAATTTGATTTTTAATTAGGATTTCGCTAGCAATAGAAATAAACACTATTTTGCTAGACGCAATCTGGCGCCTTTTAGATATGTGTTACAAATTTTCAAGCGATATAACAAAACTGTTTTCACCTCAGCACCTCAAACAAGCAGGTTTTGCTGTCTACAGACAGTGAGCAAAGTTCGATTTTGCTGCGAGCGTGAGACAAAGTAACTTTTTAATTTTTTTTTTTCTAAATGCCGAGAAATGTCATGGGTCTACTCACAAATTCGAATGATTTGAATTTCACTTTGTTCTGTCACTTTTACTTCGTTATGAAAATAGCGGGAGATAGAAACTAGTCGATTCGAAGTTCGGTTTTAATTTCGATATATAAGTAGGCCCAAAAAAGAAACAAACAATAAAACGAACGGATGCACATAGTATAACCGTAAAATTGCAAATCTGTTAAGGTTTTAAATGTAATATTTTAACGTTTAATTTTTTTATATTGTTCGTTCTACTAATATACGTGTGGTATTATGTTTACCATGTTGTATTTTTTACCTAAAGGTAATAATATGAGTTTAAATGAAATTGCCGTTTTAACGTACTGGCCACTTTGAATTAAATTAAACTTGCATCATGATGAGATTCCAGAGTGAAAAATGTATACTGGGCATTCTGTAGCAAACTTTCAGAAAGTATCAAAAATAAAATCCACATTATATAATTGTCCAATAAATTAAAATAATTTTGAACAGCGAGCGCATTCCGAATTTAAATTTAAATAAAGAAACATTTCAGCGCGAAATTCAATAATACCTACCTATCCCGGTTATTTATGTACTGTCTGTTGAGTCAATACAATAATTATAAGAGTTTCAATAAAATGTCTAAAAAACGATTAAAATTACATTAGAAAAGTATAATTCATTATTATAGACAGTGCTTATTGCATTGATTCTTTCACATTAAGAGCGGGGGCACACGAGCGTGAGACAAAGTAACTTTTTAATTTTTTTTTTTCTAAATGCCGAGAAATGTCATGGGTCTACTCACAAATTCGAATGATTTGAATTTCACTTTGTTCTGTCACTTTTACTTCGTTATGAAAATAGCGGGAGATAGAAACTAGTCGATTCGAAGTTCGGTTTTAATTTCGATATATAAGTAGGCCCAAAAAAGAAACAAACAATAAAACGAACGGATGCACATAGTATAACCGTAAAATTGCAAATCTGTTAAGGTTTTAAATGTAATATTTTAACGTTTAATTTTTTTATATTGTTCGTTCTACTAATATACGTGTGGTATTATGTTTACCATGTTGTATTTTTTACCTAAAGGTAATAATATGAGTTTAAATGAAATTGCCGTTTTAACGTACTGGCCACTTTGAATTAAATTAAACTTGCATCATGATGAGATTCCAGAGTGAAAAATGTATACTGGGCATTCTGTAGCAAACTTTCAGAAAGTATCAAAAATAAAATCCACATTATATAATTGTCCAATAAATTAAAATAATTTTGAACAGCGAGCGCATTCCGAATTTAAATTTAAATTAAGAAACATTTCAGCGCGAAATTCAATAATACCTACCTATCCCGGTTATTTATGTACTGTCTGTTGAGTCAATACAATAATTATAAGAGTTTCAATAAAATTTCTAAAAAACGATTAAAATTACATTAGAAAAGTATAATTCATTATTATAGACAGTGCTTATTGCATTGATTCTTTCACATTAAGAGCGGGGGCACACGATGCGTTGCGGCGTCGCACCGCAAAGATTTCACTGTATCAGCGGGCATTAATGCCTAAAACAATTTTCAATTTTCAATCGATTTCCGACATTCGACATATCAATAAATCGAGAAGAACGAAATAGAAAAAAAAATAGTTTGGCATAATAGCTTTCGGACATCATATCAATAAAAAAAAGGGTCGGCGATTTTGAACACAAATTGAGTAGAGGTAAATTGCTAATACGTGTTATTGGACCTATGTTCGTATAATATTTTAAATATTACCCAGTTACTGGGTTGTGGAGGTCAGATAGGCAGTCGCTCCATGTAAAATACTGGTATTCAGCTGCAGCCGGTTAGACTGGAAGCCGACCCCAACATAGTTGGGAAAAGGCTAGGCAGATTGATTGAGCCTCGACCACCACTGTCATCAAAATGGCGATTATTGTATTGACAGTCTTGAAATATATAAGGTAAATTAATTAACTTCCGCGCTAATTAAGAAAGATCGAATGGCGTTTTCCGTAATGAGTTTTTATCAAACTCTCTTAATTAACGCACATTTATAAGCTTTGATTTGATGGGTAGCATATTATTAAATATTTATGTAATCAAGTTAGGGTGTCGTATGTCATCATTCTGAGGTTAAATGGGACCCGCTACCGAGCCGGCGGCGGCGGAGGTTTGTGTGTTCGGATCCAATCGGGGACGCTTCCAAACTATACGGTTAAACCCCTAATCCCTAATATGTTCCCCTAATATGTTCTAATATCTAACATGTTCTCGCTGCTGAGGTGAAAAGTTGTATGTGATACACGAGACCAAAGTTATTTGCATCTCGTGTCTTTGAATCCCTCGCTGTGCGTAGCGAGTGATTCTAAGTTAGAATCCTTAGCTTACTCGGGATTCAAAATCAACACTCGTAGCAAAAAACAACTTTGCTCTCTTGTTGCACAAATAACTAAAGATCATGGTGTGAATGCCAGGATTTCAAATTGCGAAAAAATATATTTCACCGCGATTATCGACTTGATTTTATTTGAGTTACGAAATATCTTGGTCTGCACATTGCGTTACAAACCAGCTTTTGCTTATGTCATTAAAATAGCGAGACAGACGCAAAATGTGTACCACGTACTTACTTCACTTATGTTAAAAGTTAGGATCATAACATGATGTTTTCATTGAATCAAAGTTAAATTCTTCCATGTCGTTTAGATGTTATGCACACACGCAACATGGTTTTAGTAATCACGGAAGCTGAACAACAACAAACATATTCGATCCCACCGGAAATAAATTGTAATGAATCAGCCGTCCACTTTATATTTACGTATAAGATTTCATTACCAGCTCCATTAAGAAAGCAAAGCATTCATATTATTCATTATTTATTATTTTAGAATAAACATAATTTTAAGGCATAAATATAGGTAGACTTGGACGTGCAAATCGGTATGAATTCAGTTATCATTTTATTGCTATGATGTGACAACCACTGCAACAGATATTATTTTTATTGCTTGAGTTGTACTACCATAGAATAATCAAGTATTTATTTATAACTACCTTCCGCCCGCGGCTTCGCCCGCGTGGTATGTCGATAAAAAGTTGGCTATGTCCTTCCCCAGGATGCCAACTATATCCTTGCCAAATTTTATCGAAATCCGTTCAGTAGTTTAGGCGTGAATAGGTAACATACAGACAGACAGAGTTACTTTCGAATTTATAATATTAGTATGGATAATAGGTACCTACATAAGTACTTACCTATTACAATTAGGCTGCCTACAATCTTCAAGTTTACTAGGTAAGAGTCCTATAGCATGACAGCATTACGCATGAATACTTGTAGGTACATACCTCAGTACCTCGACTGGACATGGTCTATTTAACAAACGTCTTTCTCCCGAGGTGTTGCTAACACTTCCCTGTACAGTCGCTCTCATAAATAAACAATGCAATTATAAACTTTTATTGATTTAAACATTTAATGAAATGATTGTACGTAGACGGCATTGTAGTTTACACATATGTTTAAAACCTGATTCGGTTGTTGCAAATACTTCATATAATTTTGCTTATGTAAGTTGCACGCAATCGTCGCGTCACCGCACTTTCAGCTAAGAACACCACAGACAAAACTAGATCACATGCAAATTCAATTCAAATTTCATCTGAGCGAAGTTATAACTTTTAGAAATGTGTTCAACTAGCGTGAAACAATATTAAAGTTTTTTTATTTTCGTTTCGTCAGAGGAAGTGATTTCAGGGCAAATTGATCGATTTGCCAGTAAAGCGTTTTACAATAAATTGTAATTTATTTATTTATTTATTCTTCAGAAAGCTTACAGTCAAATATATTTAAAGTAGGTTATGTACAATGGTGTTTACAATTGCCATTTACAAGCTTCCACAAATTAAAAACAATGTACCTAAAATTTTAAAAAGAAAAGAAATATAATAAGATTTTATATGTAAAAATTAAAAACAAAATCATACATAATAACTTAACAAATTCTTCTTTTAACAAAACAAAACAATAATAATTATAAACAGCTTCAAGTAGCATATACCTACACCAGTAAACAAAAATAAGGTATTGAAACCCTAGCGTGAAAAATAGGACTAAATTCAATATGGAACAAAAATGTTTTCAAAACGAATGAAAAATGAAAAAAAGAACATGCTGCGTGTGATGTGAACTACACGATATTTAACAAAAACATGAGGACAACAATCATGTTACTGAACGAACTGCACGGCTGGTTGGTTTTCCAAATGGTAAAAAGCGAACAGTTGCATGCCTACTCCTAATATTATAAAAAAATCATCTGTAAAGGTCGGACTGACCGTGTCATTGAATTAAATAGATTCTGTTTGAGTCCCACTCGGGCGCTTATTCTTACATTTTCGTCTCTTTCATGAATATTGATGTTCTGAATTGTGACGACGAGTGCAGGACGTCCACATCCAGAAATGTTTTCGACTAACCCAATGCATTTCCACTCTAAATAGAGAACAAATACATTTAAAGCCATTCGAAATTTCTAAGTGTCAAAGACGTTTCGCCAGTTTTGCGTTTCTTGGAATCTGTTCCATCTGTACGGTATGGACACAAAATGTATCTGGCAGACTAATCTTGCGCAACCTAACATGTTTATAAGCGCATGCGTGGATAGAAAGAGGTTATCCTAGATTGCTTTTAAAACTACCCATTCTTGCTTGAAATTGTTATCATAGAATGCGAGCAGTAAAACTCATCACGCCATAAATATTGCACTGCCTGATGTATGCATTTTAATCTACTTATAGCTTTCTGTCAAATACAGAATAATGATTATTTTAAGCAAACATTTTTGATGACAGGTATTAGGATTTTATCCACGTCTAACTTCTATTAATAAATCCAGTTGTTTGTACTTCTTACTCGGGAGTAAGGAACCGTTTGGAGTGTCAGAATATAATTTAAGAGGACAACAATTTATTTTTAAGAGTAGGTAAGTTCATTGATAAAAGACTGATGTTCAGTAAAGAGGAACCGTCCCAGATGGGATCCCTGTGGTACCCCAAATATGGAAAGATAAAACGGTAGGGTAGATTTGCAGCGAATTTAATGACGAACAAAAAGGTTGATGTTTTATTCGGAGGTGCAATATGTTTCTTAGCTTATGGAGTCGTTGGTTCAACGACTATACGTAGGTCCGTCAGTTGTTACACCTTGACCTAGCCTCGCATAGTACGGGATTTCAATAGAATAAAAGGCCAGCTTATACTAGTTTTGTTACTATTGACGGGCGTACGTGTAATCCACATAATAAGTCGGTTTTAAATAAGTTTGTCAAGATACACATGATACTTAAATAATAGTACATTGTGATACGAGTGTAGATAATAACCAATGCACACGCGTTTCATACGACGTTTTTTAACACAATTGCGAGGAAAAAAGCAGACTTCTTGGAAGAACTTATGCTACAATAACGTACCTATAACTATTGAGATGATAGATTTATAAAGTTTAACTGACCTTTGTTACCAGGTACTGACTATACGGAGTTTCTTTTAAAAACTTCTATGTCGGTTGGTGGCAATACTTTAAATTTTGTATTTTTGATAGGTAATAAACCACACAACGAAAACGATAATAATTATTTATGGAAAATGGCGCGCTGGCCGCTGGCTGGTTTTATTTTTCCATAGGTGTAAATAAAGGCACTAGCAAAACCGTTAGACAGCCTATACAAAAAAAAAAAAATTGATTTAGAAAAAAAAAATACAAAAAAAAAATTACTATCACTAAACGTACCATGGCGGGGTCAAATCCATTTATTTACGCTCTTCTCCCCTACGTGAAATCGACATTTTTAATAATGACTACAAAAATGTAACAAACATTTATGGAAAATTGCAGCTGGTTTTGTTTTTTCCGCTAGCGATGCAAGCGCGGGTGTAAATAAAGGCACTGGTAATACCGCTGAACAGCCTATATAAAAATATAATAATGTTAATAATACATAATACGCAAATGGGGTTAGGCTAGTGAACAATATAGACTGAAATTGCCACAGACGATATAAACCCTTATTTAATAGTACAGATAGAGTTTTATTCCGCGCGAACGCGGTGGCACACGGGCACGTCAGCGCGGTTCGTTTAGGCGGGTCAAGTGGCCTGCGCGCGTGCCACCCGCGGTCTTACTGGAAAAAAAGCGCAAGTCTCTGCTCGGGTGTAAATAGAGAATGTTCATTTATTAGTAGGATAGTTCATATTATTTCAATGTATAGTAAGTATCCCGCTGATTTTTACCATAACTAAACGCCACTATTTTGCTTATGGTTCTTTTTTTTTAATAAAAACTTGCTTTTGAGCGCTTGTCTTTGGTAAAAAGCTTCATCAAAACCAATTTCTATTGGATACAAATTCCATGCTGCCATGATAGTACTTACTAATTCCATACTGCCATGTCATTACTCCGACTAGTAAATAGTTATCTGTGGCGCACATTACCGCACTAGTGTGGTAATGTAAAGTAAAAAGCACGCTTCCATAATACACTGCATTATGAACCTAAAAGCGGTTCAATAAGAGCCACTTTACGAGCAAGTGTGTTGAAAATTGCGTTATAGTACTTATAGCGAACCACATAGGTACTAGAACAGGGATGTTGAATAAAATCAGCTACTCTACTTCCTTTATAGCACGTGATGAGAAACGTTATGGCGAACGTTCTAATTAGCTCAGTAACGATTGCAATCATGTGTACCGAGTGCCACTGCCGAAGCAGCAGTGACGATAGTCGTGCCGGGTTCAGCAGAGGGGACTGACCTTTCCCTCACCGTGGAATATTATTTCACTTACATTCCCACACATTTAATCTTGATATCATCAAAAACAGTAAGTGCGCGTTGAATGATGCGCTCGACGTCTCGACGGCAGGATTTCAAAATGCCTTTTTTTACAATAACTACGTAAACCAGATTTTAACAGTGTTGTCGCAAGTGCTTAGCAAGTAGGGAATGTAGGACACTTTCCGAATGTGCTGAAGGATGCGAAGTGAACTTATTAGAAAAGTCGAGATCTCATTAATTCATTTTTAACAGTTTATCAGGGTCATGCTCACGATATAGATACTTAAACATTTTGAAAAAACTGTGTTTTTAACAGTATATATCTAACAACTAGCATAAGTAGTAAAACTGATCTGCTTTAGTCGGAGCACATAAGCTATACCTATCTACCTATCACAACTATATCATTGGTCGACTCGCCCCTACCACCTAATAAACAAATTATATAACATTCATGATGGCTAGCGCCATGACGACTACGGTAGTGCGCCCTACAGACTTATTTTCGTTTAGCGAAAAGGAAATAAACTTCCCTCGGAAGGTTTTCCCGTTGCTTTGGTTACGTCCGGTAAGTTTACCTTCATAAGGAGATTTTTAGAAGCTATTCAGAAGCCTGATTTTGGAATCACTTTGGGCACCAAACATTCAGGTTGCGTAACTATGTACACACGGCTACACATCAAGCTATACATTTCCAGTTTGTGCTGATCTTGCATTGTATAGGATTTCCGTACAATGCGAGGCCAGCTTATACTGGAAATGTATAGCTCGTTGTGTAGCCGTGTGTACTACCTTGACAAAACAATTCAAACTTAGACGTCTGCTATGAGCACGGACGCACGGAGAGCTTTCCTTCAAACTCTGTTACGACATGCCTACCCTCTTGTCTCATGCAAGTCCTTGACTAGCGCGTTCTTTAAGGAGTACTACTATATCCTCAAACGTGACTTGATGACAAGACCACCAAACAAGACATTGTGAAGTTTGATTGAACCTTAGATAAACCTATTCCTAGATTGGTCTAAGGATTGAAATTGAGACTGTAGGTATGTCTTTATAGGGAAGTTATTGTTGTTATTGCCACTGCTGTAAACAGGCAATGCATAATTCACCGAATTGTCGATAACACCAATACTTACTTGGTACGAAATATTTTTCTGACTTTCTCACAAAGGTGTTTATTTGACACGTCATTATGTCCACAGGTTCATGCTAATTCGTGAATTGAGTATGTAATGTAGGTAATTTTAACATTGTATATAACACCGCTCTGTATTTGGCCAGGTCTACCTCGCTGTAACTCACAGTCACTCGCTCGAACTATGAACTATACATACCTACTGAGTTTAAGCACGTTAAGAATCTCAAATAATTGAAACTTTTAGTTAATCGTAAAAACAATATAAACAGAGTTTGCAGTTGAGTTCTAGTTAGATATAGCTTAGACATGCACTGAGTAGCTACTGCAGACAAAATAATAAATAAAATACTTATTATAATTCGGTGTCAGTGTCAAAAGTTTGCAAATGCACAGCAGAATCAGACGACGCTTTTATACTTAGATACAAGCTTAATTTTAAGATATAAAAAAGTATAAAAGGTATTCGCTGAGATTAAATGAAAATCTCACATCTCTGACTTATCTGTTAGATAGTTATCTGCCATGTGGCCTGCGGCGGGCTTCCCAGCTTTAGAGCGGGAATGCAAAGTAAAAGGCATTCTTATTAATACACTGCATTGTGACCCTAAAAGCTGTAAATACGAGCCAGTTTTCGAGCAAGTACCTATGTTGAAAAATAAATTAGTCACCTCTATTTTTATGCCAAGAAGATTAACTTGTTTATAAAAGTATTGACATAAAAATTGTCCGATAAAGATTCATCAACTAAATACCTAATGTTATTTTGTTGAGGAAAAACAATAACTACAAACCTGACCTAAACTTATACTGGATAAAAACGGACTAAAGAAGGCAAAAAATCTTCAAGTGGTGACGTACCAACAACGCTACTTATTTTGGCGCGTGGGTAAAATTGGAACTAACGTCGCCCTCCTCTGTTGTGAATAAAATTTCTGTACCTACCAATGTCACTTATTGTGTTTGTTGTTAGAAGTGAAGGGAGGCCTTTGCCCGGGAGTGGAACAGCGTAGGATAGGAAAAAAAAAATGTTTTACCAAACTCCCTATCACTGGCATTCAAGCTCATTTCAGACTACCTACGCTATAATTTACAGTATATTATAGCATATAGTTGATAGCACAACAATATCGCTCGCCATACATTTCCAATAATAATTATATAGTACTTATAGCAAAGTGTGAACGTGTTCTAAATAAATGTATGGCGAGCGATATTCTTGTGCTATGAATGAACTATATGCTATTAAATTATAGCGGAGTCTGAAATGAGCTTCAAACGCCAAAAGAATGTAGCATCATAAGTATTGTTTGTGTTTTGTTTCTCATTACCGTGCGTTTAAATCTCTAGTTACTGTCAATCTTCCACACAATTTTTGACAGTAACTAGAGATTTAAACATGTTTTGTCGTGAATGTTTCGCCAGTGCAAACGCACGGTTAGGAGATACACACGGCTACACATCAAGCTATACATTTCCAGTTTATGCTGATCTCGCATTGTATAGAATTTCCGTATAACGCGTGGTCAGCTTATACTGGAAATGTATAGCTTGATGTGTAGCCGTGTGTATACCCAGTCTACATTAAGAAATAAATAGTCACACAGGCATGAGGGACTCGAAGCTCCACAAAGGCGTTCCACTAAATCTAGATGTGCTTTACTAAAAGCAGCGTACCTACTATTACGTAGGTACTTACACAAAAAAAATGCAAATAAAAGCTACTCATACATGCATTTACTTACATACCTACCTACTAATAAATATAAATTGACTCCCTTCTCCCCCCACCGTTTTAAATGTCACGTCCCTCCTGAGTCTATAAACTCATAAATGTAAACTACAAATCATGTAGTACCACAATAGCCAAGCATTGATTTAATGGTTTTGTTTCAGCCGCCCAAATCACTGAAAGGAAATTAGCGAGTTCCGTTCATGGGATGAAATTCTAGAAGAGAATACATATTAGGTAAGCATTTCTCCTTCCCAAATCACAAATTATTCACGCTGGCAAATAGGACCGAACTAACATCTCATCTCACTCAATGGATATTTAAGTGGGCATCCAGCCAAAGACTAGAAAGAAATTATTGGATCCAAATAGACATCAATTGACACATGCCTTAAACCACCAACCGTTTGATTATATGAATATAGTTCAAAAGACTTGACCGTTCTTGAAATAGAAAGAAGCAAGTGTAAAATGGGAAAAGTAGAAGCACGCAAAGGTCGAAAGTCTTTCCCACCTAACTGAAAATCTAAGTAACATTTACCAAAATATAAATTTTTGTAGTGAAAGCGAAAAAGTCACTTAAATATAAGTTTACATATCTAAAGCATAAGCTCAATTAATCAGCGTAACGCAACTTAACGCTCCCACTGCTGGGTCAGAGACCTCTCTGTGAGCGAGTGGGTCATAACACGCAGGCCCCGTGCGCGTGGATGTCAATGTCTTCGAATTTTTGGTTCTAGGAAATACCAATTTTCTTACAATGTTTTCCTTCACAGGGATGAAATACCTCAATTACACCTCAGTAAAGTTGGTTGCCTGGGTTCGAACCCGCGGCCTACGACACGTTAGTCGGGCCTTTCCTGCTGCGCCAAACGCTACAATTACTGAGATTAAAAAACTAACTAAGTAATTTGATTCCAAGGTAGTCGTATCATCATTCTTGATTCTTGTGATTAATAAATTGTATTTTAATCTTATCTCACATTATTACACTACTATACGAATACAGGGTTATCGATAAATCCCGAGATAGTAGGTATCTCAGAACCTACTGGTGTTCAGTGTTGTATGAAGTTGAAGTTAGAAGGAAAATGCCATGTGTACTCGAAATCATGAATAGTAAATCATAGAACAGGCGCCAACGAGATGATGTATACACTATATTTAGATAATTATATAAAATCATGCGTGCGTAATTACTTTTTGACCTTGGCAAAGGCAAGATGTGGAACAATAGTGATGTGAGCTCATTGGTGCATGTCCAGTGCATGTCGTAATGTCTAAATTGAAACATCAACTTCTTATTTTGTGTGTGGACAACTGGCGAATGTATAGCCAAAGTTCATTTCTCGTTAGAAGTTGAAAAGCCAGTCACAAAAAACAAAAATAAAGTTGTGACTCATTCTCAAGTTTTAACATCAACAAATTAGTGAGATATCTACCTAATCTGCGATCAAGTTTTTCCACACGCAACGCCTCATCAGATTCCTATAAACAGTTTGGCTATAAGATTCGATGTAAGTATTTATCTGCAGTTATAAAAATAGATTGGAACTAGGCAGAGCTTACGTAGGCACCTACCGACGTAGCACGCGAATCTCCGCTCATTCAAGATCAAGGTTGGAATTTGTGAAACGCACGGAATAGTTTTACGATCAATTAAAGTCATCAAGCTGCGACGCAACTGACAGCCACTGAGCATTACATTAAAAATCAATAATAACATATTTTAACGTCTCTGACAAATATTCTGAGAGTGAGATGTGATGTCGTCTGCCTATCCTTGTCCCAACTATGTTGTGGTCGGCTTCCAGTCTAATCGGATGCAGCTGAATGCCAGTATTTTACATGGAGCGATTGCCTATCTGACCTCCGCAACCCAGTTACTGGGTAACACGAAACCCCTTGGTAGGATTGCTTGTCAGACTTTCGGGATGACCCGTAACAACTGTCAAAGATCTACAAATGACAGCCGGGACAAATACTCATAAATAATTAAGTGTTAATAAACACATTTTAGGATAACTATGTAGATACCCTATAGACCTACAAAGTGTCTAACTACTATCAACATATTAATAAGTTCAATCAGCTTGCTGTTGAATAAGTTCTTAATGAAACAATCGTTCAAAATAGGTACTTAGTAGTTGTCTATAAGTCTAGTTGCATAGAATCAATAATGAAAAATACGCACCGCTTCCGGCCGAAGATAATTTATGAAGAAGGTATTTTAGGCTAGCCGTTCGGTCAAGACAAACGAATCAATATACCTATGATACGATGTCCACTTATCGACTTCTGCAAGATAAAAGTGCAAAAAATGCTATCAAGGCCAAAGTAATTGTGTAACAAAAGTGGCTATGCACGTCATCATTTTCAACCTAGCCAATGCATAAACAATATGCATGAATGGCGTTGTCACATCGTGTTTAGTAGGGAATTCCAGTTCATCGATTCTCTAAAAGTTTCCTTAAAAAAATTATGATGATGAATGATTCTGTGTCTTTTCTTTGGGTGGATCTTTGGGGTACTTACTTAAATACATTCATTCAACATAGTTTAATCCAATTTAATCAACGGAGTTCCCCAAGGTGAAGTTCTAGGCCCGCATACTAGGATAATAAAGACTGAATGGCTGCGGCTGCCAGTCTACGGCTAAGTATGAGAAAAAGCCGGTAGATTTGAAGTTGTGGCACCTTTACCCCACATCAATTCATATGCTACTACTGCTATGTAAACTACAGTGAAAGGAAGTTTTATAAAATCATCAACATACACCAAACACCTAAGTACATATTATTGAACCTAACTCAAAAACTACTCAAGCAAAAAAAAAACACGTCTATCGGCCCAGTAATTACGCAGAAATCGATGAACATACATACAGACGAACATAGAACGTCCTCCTTTTTGGAAGTCGGTTAAAAAACAATAGTATGCCACGGTATATTCAAGTAGATACCAGCCTAATACAAACAAGTGCCATGACAAAAAGCCAGGTGTTCTCCAAATTGATTTTCAATGCATGTATTCACATAAAACTATAGGTAATGATCTCCAACTTTAACTAAGTACCTCATTATTATCATAACAATCATCTTTCAGATCTCTACAGAGTGTCGAGAAAGACATATAACGTCGTGAGTGACAAAGGAATAGGACTTTGAAATTAATTTTGTGAATATGGGCAGTGTTACTGTACAAGTTTGAAACTGAGGCGCGAATAAAAAGCTGTGGGATTTCATGTGGTTAGAGAATAGAGAGTAGGCAGCCATGCTGTCGTACATGGTTCCGGTGGAGGAGAAACCGCCGCCGGTGCCCGGCAAAGGGCGGCTGGCGCTCGAGCTGGTGGGCAGCCCCGGCAGCCCCGAGTCGGCCGCGCGTCGCGCTCGGTCCGCCATCACCAACATCTCCAAAGAGTCTTCGACCAGCTCCTTCGCCAGCGATCTCACGATATCCTCGTCGACGCCCACTGGCGCACACGATAAACCAAAGCATAAACTTCTCGGAAATGGAACCAAACACACCACATTGAAGAGGTGAGTTGTTTTTTTTAATAATTATTTTTAAGTAATAACGCGACACGTCGGTTTCATAGAAACACATAGAAACCAGTCGTGTCGCTGCGACACGTCGCCTGCAGTTGCCGCTTGCGGTCAGCTACGGTACCTTTAGTTTTAAGTTGATCGGATTATCGCAATTGAGTTAGAATCCGATTACTCAAGACGGAAAATAAAACTATAATTAAAATCAAAAGCCGAATTTGATTTCATCTTGTGTCAGACATTTATGTAGCGTAGTGTTTAGTTATGGATTGAACAGCAAAAATGATGGATTACGATATAAAAACGCGCGAAGTTGATGTTTCAATCGCGTAGGTACGCGAGTATCACCATAAAGTTGCAAAAAAATATATTCTGTGAACCGCTAAACTATGGTGTAGTTAAACTACGAAACAAATAATACGGGTCGCACTCCCCATACATGTAACATAGAAATGAGTAATTTCTGAGATATGGGATATTTTCGAATACAACCGCAGAAATGGTTTCTAATATGAAATACAAAACTTATTTTCGCGGCCGGTAAAATTCATACTGTGCATGCGTATATTCATCCTACGGAACCCTTTTGCTGTGCGTAGTCGGACTCGCACTTAGCTGGGTTTTTAGGGTTCCGTAGTCAACAAGGAACCCTTATAGCAAGGAAAATATACCTACTCACCTACGGCGAGCGTTATGGTTTCGCCATGTCCGTCTGTCTGTCGTGGTCCGACACGTACTTGGCAGGTTTTCTTGAATATCTTTATCTATCTCCTATATTTTGCCTATCTCATTCATATTTATTATTTATTTTATTTTATTGAAAATAGGTAATGATAAAGAAGATGTGTGAAAGTCTCCTTTCTTATATCTAGGGTGAAAGTATAAGTACCTACTTATTATTGCATTTGATCAAGAGCATTGTACCTTTCAAAGGAATTTATTCTCTGCCTGTATTACAAATGATATAGCTAGGTACATGCGAATATCACGCAACTAAAAGCAATTCAAATCTGAATATACTTAAATGTACAATCGTATCATCTCGAAGTATCAACATTTAAAGTTTTACTGCGGGAACTCGTGTTTATAAAACAGTAGTTAATAGAAACCACTCGGGTATACGGTAATCATATAAATGTTGTGATTTTTAATTGCTTGGCCAATTATCCACCGCAGCCAATTACGTTGTGCGAATTGATACAAAATGGTTTATACATTCATAGAGAGGCATCAGGCACGAACGCATTCTTTTAACAATTGAATTAAAGCAAAGGTTTTTAAAATTATCTGATACTAGCTTCCGCCCGCGGCTTCACCCGCATGGTATGTCGATATAAAATAGCCTATGCGCTTCCCTAGGGTGCCATCTATCTCCTTGCCAAATTTTGTCGAAATCCGTTCAGTGGTTTAGGCGTGAAAAGGTAACATAGACAGACCGACAGATAGTTTCGAATTTATAATATTACTATGGATATTCCTAATCAGTTGTATTTTATTTTGAACTAGCTTTTGCCCGCTGCTTGGCCCGCGTGGATGTTGGAAAATATCCCACGGGAACGCAGTACCGGGAACTAATCCAGGTTATAAACTATCTATGTGCCAAACATCCAATTCTGTTGAGCCGTTTTGCGCCAATCCGAAACTTACCTACATCCAGACAAAAAGAAAAACGGACAAACATGCTAAAACGATATTTTCGGTATCAGAGTCCTTCCAATTCCAACACCACGTAGCAATTTTTTTTTTCAAAAATACTCAATAAGTATAATCGTTACTATTTTATTAGATAAAATATTATTATGATAAATAAATTTAAACATCTAGGGCCTTACCACAAAAACTTAGTTGTTCAACGCGTGTTTAATGTCAGTATTATGTCAAACTCCATACAGAAATGTCATGTTTAAAAGGTGTTTAGGCTAAACAACTGATAAACACGGTTTTGTGTTAATAAGGCATGAGTTCGTCTATTTCTTAGAACCCATGTAGTCCGGGTTATCCCAAGCATCCGGCAGTCGTCTCGGGGGCTTATACAGCCACGATCGGTAGATTTCTAGGCGGCAATCAGGCCTGTGAAAAAAAGGATTGTCCTCTGAAAAGGAATCATTCATGGTATTAAGGCTTTTCCGTAAACTGCTCCACATATCCTTTTATGTGAGGAATACTTGGCAGAGCCCGCCCGCCGATTATTTTACAGCAGCCTTTCCCGTAGATTCCGAGCATGGTTTTTCGCATGTCCCCTATACCTATGTACTTAATTATGACACTGAAAGGAGTTTATTTCCGCCCTGTAAACACAGGGTCTAGAAAAAGATCTGAACCATAATCTGGATTGCACTAAAATAGGTCAACTACCAAAATGTGTTATTGGAATCGACCGATTTAACGCTGTAAAGATTAATTCGTATTAAATGCTTTTAATCAGTATAGGTACATACCGAAAAAATGAGAAAGGGTGTTTTAGAGGTTCTTTAAAAATGGATCATACGTAGTTTTTTACCCGACTACGGCGAAGAAAAAAGGAGGGTTATGATTTTGACCGGTATGTATGTATGTATGTATGTATGTATGTATGTATGTATGTTCATCTGTTCCCTCCTATCTTCCAAACCACTTATCACAATTTGACAAATGAGGTATCGTTAGAAGCGTCGTGATTGTCCGCTGGTTATAGGCTATGTGAAGTCACATTAAATTAAAAATGGCGCCCTCTAGAGGGCATAAAGTGAGGAACTTAAAAAAAAAATGGTTTAATCGTACCATGTTGGGTATCAAATGAAAGGGCTTAATGAGCACATTTCAAAAACATATATATTATAACCCCAAAAGAATTTAAAAAAAAAACAAGTAATAAAAACTAAAACCCAACTACGACTTAAAAGGTATAAACAAGACACCACAGACAGACAAATTAAAAATCCGGAGTCACACGTAATCTGTTCGATTTATGCCGTAACACGTGTGACTCCGGATTTTTAATTTGTCTGTCTGTGGTGTCTTGTTTATACCTTTTAAGTCGTAGTTGGGTTTTAGTTTTTATTACTTGATTTTTTTTTCATTAATATTGAGCGTATGGTAAGTAATTTTCGGAGTAGAGAACCTATACTGAACTATTCACGACATAAATGTGAGCGAAGCGAACCTGGTAGAGAGCCATCCTATAACTCCGGTCGACGTGAGAGGGACAGGTTTCAGAGATTTCATTTCCTCCGTTTTGATGGTGACAAGAGACCGAGTAGCGTCTGATGCCTCTTGCCGAATAGCTGCTCCTTGAGCCAATGTCTCCCTGAGAATAGAAACACTCACTTTTATGGTGAACGCCTGACCCAATGAATCGATTTACACTCTAGTGAGACACTATAGTGGAGTAAACTCTAATAATATTTCATCAATTTTGGAGACTGTTGAAGCGCAGTTTTCATAGCTACTCTTAAAAGCGTTTATAAGAACAATGAACTATATACCGACATCTGTTATATTTTTTTAAAGCTACCGCCAAGATCAACAAATTTTTAGCATTTAAGAACCGACCCTGTTTTCTTTAACCCAAGGTTAGGTAACAAAAGCGGTCGATAAATAGCTGCTAGTGGGAAGTTCATAATGATTATCTACCTAAGTGTGTACGTACACGTCCGACACGACCCATAAATAAGTTGGTACGTATGATATTGATTACCTACGTAATCTATTATATCACATCCACCGGTTAGAACCTATGTAATTTCGTTATTATGGTGGTCTAAATGGCATTCATTCGAACGCTTTTTATGTATGTTGGTACCCATTCGGAAATATATAAAAAACAATCAGAAAGCTTTCCAACTAGGTACCTAAAGCAGGATGTCCCGCAGATATGTTACTAGATCTAAATAATCTATTGATATTCGAGCTTTGTTAACAGTTCAACATTCAAAAATACTGAAAGGTCAACATTTTCTAAAGTATTCAAACAGTTTTTTATAGCTATTTCGTCTGTTGTAGCACCGTTCGTGAACTAGGAACGGTCGTGTTCAACATTGGTTTCGCATGAAACTCCAGCGCTCACGATAAATTTGATCTCCGTGGCCAATTGTGTCACTTTGATGCAGTATTGACGTCAGGAGCTGTGTTGCTGCACAACAGTTGACAGTGTTTATGGTACAGCTAAATGAGTAAACGCGAATATCGAACACGCGTAACTTACCATGACATACTCGTAGGTAGGTAATGTTAGTAGATAATTGCCAACCGATTTTCCGTTTTGGAAATTCCGTAAATAATTTAGATACCTAACAATTATAATGTAACAGCAGACCATTAGTGTCCTTTAGAAGGGCTTTAAACGTAGTCAATTAAGTCCGTGAATTAAACGCGTCAAAGCCGTAACGTACAGCCAGCAACAAAAGTCGATAAGACTGATACTTTTACGTAATCCTCTAGATTGATACAAAAAGATTCGATATATTGCTTCTCAGTATTTTATGTAATATACTCCTTACTAACTATATCAGTTCAGATTTTTATGCATTTTTGCTGAATAATGAAAATTTTAAAACTGAAGTGTCGATTGTTCGAATCGATTGATGTTGGTGACTCTACATAAATTAATTACGTAACTAACGTTATGTCAGGAGGATGAAATAAACTCTTTACAATGGTCACACCGTTAGTTGAGTTTGATGCGAAAACTAAAGAGTTCGCATGCCCATATAAAATTAGGAATCATTAATTCCTATATGTAGGTAGCTATAAAAAATATGCGAATTTGCACGAAATCGCATGATTGCTGTAAACTTTTTTACCCTGAAAACTGTGACTGTCGTGTTACTGTATGACTGTAATCTATACCAATAAATAAAATTGAAGTGTCTGTTTGTAATGTCAAACAAAATACTTCAGCTTTTTATTAAATGCATATGAAAAAAGTACGTATATACCAACGGTACATTGAGCAAAAACAATTTTAAAAAAAATTGTGTCCGTCAGTTTATTCCGGCTAATCTCCCAGCTGGACCGATTTTGACGGGACTTTCACAGGCATATGATGTTATAAGGAGTAACTAAGTCTTTTATTTTAGAAATAGAATTAGGTACCACGCGGGTGACGCCGCGGGCAGCATCTAGTAAGTCTAATAAGAGAGCAGCAGATAAAAACAGGATTACAATTCCTTAACTTAAAAGTCGATCGGAACTATTTATAATAATATGTTGGGCGATGAAAGGAAGTGAGTTTTAGTTTTAATCAATTTATTTCGATCAGAAACGCAGCACTCTTCTTATGCAATCCCTATTGTGCAAAAAGTCAATCTGAATATGGGTCACAACGTACAGCTTGTCCACTCTGAAATGACGCGCCCCACTACCGCATTACCGTGTTCGTAAAATGCGGTAGTGGTACGCGTCATTTCAGAGTGCATGATGCATATCATAAGAGCTAACTTAACTCCAAGCTAAATTAAATCCTGTAGTGTAAAGAGCTTGCTCCAAATTACCCTATTTACAAATTTGACGAATATGTTATTAATTTGATAGGACCTACACAATGAATAGGTATTATTACACTTTTTAGGGTTCCGTAGTCAACAAAGAACCCTTATAGTTTCGCCATGTCCGTCTGTCTGTCCGCGGCTTAGCTCAGAGAATCTTAGTACTTACTAGAAAGCTGTAATTTGGCATGGGTGCACATATTAATCATGCCGACAAAGTGGTAGAATACAATCAGAATCATAAATTTTGGGTACCGGTCCTACACTTAAATTAGGGATGGTTTTTTTTCTCTATCACAACATGGTGTCGGGTGTCGTTAGAAAGATCGTTCAAAAATATTTGAATCTATGATGTACTGATCTGTGATGACTGTTTAGATGAGGAATCTGTTTGAAATATGAAGCATTAAAGTGCTATGTTTGTTAGAGTCAAAGTGTCACCCCCCCTTTTTTTTTTTTTTTTTTTTTTTTTTTTTGAGGGTGGGAAATCATCCAATGACTTCTCCCGCTCTGGGTGGAGCGGAAGGGCGTGTCAGACTTTTACTGACTAAAACCTACCCGTGTTCCTTCAGTTGCCTGTTGCCAAGGTCCCGGTATCCCTTTCGGACTAACCCGCAACCCTGGCAGGCATCGGTCCTAGACCCCGCCAATTGTGCTGACATCTCTTTGAGGCGCGCGTGGAGCACGACGCGCCATCGACCCGGGCCTGGTCCTGATCGGACGGCGAGCTACCCATTGCTCGCCGTCCGCAAGCCCGCGCCTATGGTGGCCGGGAATCCGCCTGGGATTCCCGACGCCCAGGGCGTCTCCAGCGGCGGCGGCGGTTAGGGGCGTGAGGGCGCAAACTTTGCCTCTCCCTCACGCGTTCCGCCTCCTCCTTCGCGAGCATTACTGCTTCGCAGAAGGAGGTGACTGCTTCCCATGCCCTCTCGCTCCGTACCATGGCCTGGAGCAGAGCCGGACGCGAGAGGTCACCGCCGCCAATCGCCTCCAAGAGGACACGGCGAGGCTCCGCCCAAGCGGGGCAGACCTCCACCGTATGCTCCACCGTGTCCTCCGGGCGATCCACACAGTGGTGACACCCGGGCGTTTCCTCCCGCCTTATACGAAACAGGAACCTCCCGAAGCAACCGTGTCCGGTGAGGACCTGCGTCAGGCGGAAGGTGAGGACGCCGTGGCGCCTCTCTAGCCACTCCTCAAAGAGGGGACTTATCGCCGCAATTGTGGCGTGCCCAGCACTGGGTTGCGACAATCGCACTCTCCATGCCGCCATGAGATCCTGCCGGAGCTCTGTCCGCTGAGCCGCGATTTCTCGCGGCAGCGGAGTTACGCCCCGGCGCTTCATCTCCTCGCGCCACTCCCAGATGTGCGCGAGGACCTTCGCCTCCAGATCCCATGGCGGTAATCCGGCCAGGAGGCTCGCCGCCTCGCGGGAGACCGTGCGGTATCCCCGGGCCAGCCGAATGGCCATGACCCTTTGGGACGCGTTTGGACCCCCAAGTGTCGCCCCCCCTGCCACATAAATGGTTGGTTTTGTTTCAGTAGTAGATACCTATTATATAAGGTGTATCAGTCAATCTATTCATACACGAAATCTCATAAGAGACCGTTGATCATTATGAACAACTTTCAAAATGGGACCAAAATTGAAATCGCGAAAAAAAAACAGCTGTTCACTACATTTATGTTCGCATAACTCGTCAAAATGTAGGGAAAAGCTGATTTTTTTCGCGATTTCAGCTTTGGTCCCGTAGTGAAAGTTTTTCACAATGAGAACAACGACCTTTTAAAATATTTTGTGTATGAATAGATACACCTTAAATTAAAAGGAAAAATATCACAGCTAAGTAGGCTCTTCAAGTTAACGAGTAGTAATCGACCAACTTACATTTGCAGTCGCAAAAACATGTTCTCCCATACATTTCGTATGGGAGAACATGCTTATCAACTACAATCTTAAGTTTGTTCTTAGGATAAATTCATCCCAACTACGGAACCCTTCATTGTGCGTGGTCCGATACAAACTTGGCCGGTTTTTTTATTTATTTTATTCGTGAAGATAAGGAACCAAATCGGTTTCTTTAATAATATCTTCTCCAGCATCAAATTGAATTCAACTTGGTCTATTTACATCTGATAACCTTTTTATTAAAGCTGCACTTGGTTTCTTATACTTACACGGTCTAGATCATCCCGGAACGCAAGCAAAAGTTATTTGTTTGGGAGCAAGGAAACTACTTCACTTTGTAAGTATGGAGCACTATTAGAGTGGCGACGCTTGGACTACGTAATTGACTGACCTACCTGCAGATGCATCTAGAGTTTACAGCGTAAATTACACAAATTGATGTTTCTTTATTAATTCTATCTAGTTATATAAAATTAATTAAAAAACTTTTAACTCGTACATCTGTTGTTTAAAGATGCAGGTTTCATTATGTTTTTTAATGTACCTAAGGTATAAACCCTTACTTACTTTCTTTCATCAAGCAGCCAGCTCCATCTTTCAAACCACTGCTTTCTGCAGTTATCTTGTTTTACCCATTGCGCTCGCATTTGAAACGCTTCTGTGTTTGGGTCATACTTGAGCGCTTTTTCCATTGTTCACCTATAAAGATAATTGTCGAAATTATAAACGAGGTTCTATCTATAAAAGGAAAAGAACATATAGGTACATAATACTTAATCAAACTATAGCAGCAAAACGGTATTAATCTGACTGAGCCGGGCTCATTGCCAACAGCACGTCTTTGTTCAAGATATGACGTTGATTTTATTGGGAAACGTAAAATAAGGTATGAGAGCAGAGTGACCAAGCAGCACTCGAGGGATCCTTTTTATACATTTGATAGGCTCGTATCTTAGGATCCTTCATGAATTCTCGATGTGTAACTTGCAACACAAACGAAACGGTGAACTGAATCCTTTACTTTCGTGCAAACTGGAATAATTATTTAATTCAGTCTGTGTAGATAAGTTAATGAAAGAAACCGTTTGAAATATGATAAGACTAATTGTCTAACAGATAAATTTTAACTGTATCTTGTGCAGCTATATGTAGGTAACGGATTGAACAATTAGTTAAATTGAAGTTAGTAATTAACTCAAATTTATCACAGTATGGAGTAGTGCATCGTAGCTGGTAGCGTTCAGGGGCCTAAAACGGCCACATTAGCAATTCCTCTAAAAGCAATTCATTTCCTGAATTTCCAGCTGACACAAAAGCAATTCATAATGTGTGGACTCGAATTTTACGAATCTCCATACAAAACTGTCAAACAGATGAATTATTCCGTAATATGAATCGCACGCAGATCATATTATTAATTGTCAGTTTGTGACTTTTTACGATGATTCATAATATTATCGTTTTTTTATGATAGTTAAATAGGTCATAAGTTTATTCTCCCTGTAACCAGAGTTCAACATTGGATAAATATTCAGAACTGACTGGAATTTAAAATTAAAATTAGAACTCTACTTACATAATTGCATGCAACCTACCAAAGTAAAGGAATGCTAGAGGCTAAGGCTGGTGTCAGTTATAGTTAAAGTGGGGCAGACTTCACTGAGAATGTTAAGTAGCACTTAGCTGCGGATCCGGAACTGTATTGAACGTAAAAATTACGTGACGATTGTGTCCCTCCTTGGGTCAACGATAGAAAGTTTTTAATTTTGGCTAAGGTGTGTACTATCATATCTATGATCATTGATCAAAGATATAATAAAATTGTAAAATAGATATAATAAGGGTATTATCCCACTACACTATCTTATTCATTTCCCTATCTACGAAGCTAACAAATTACCCATAGGAAATATGTCTATTATACAATTTCATTTTAACTTTGATCATAGGTCTATGATCACTACATATTATAAAACAAAGTCCTCCGCCGCGCCTGTCAGTCTGTCTGATCGCGATAAACTCAAAAACTACTGCACCGATTTTCATGCTGTTTTCACCAATGGATAGAGTGGTTCTCGAGGATGGTTTTAGAATATAATAACCGACATCCACGGGAGCGAAGCCGCAGGCTTCAGTCATAGATATAGTGTAATACCCCCTAAGATTGATGGTTACAATACGTTAGTTAGACTATCATTTTTCCGTCCAATAACAGCTTAGGAATCTGTGTAGAAAGTTACCATACCTTCTATGTATTAATTCGGTGCAGAAAAATTTGAAGAACTACGTAGTAGCAAAGATTTGTGAATTATGAATTTACTGTAGTTGGTAGATGGGTAGGTACTGCAATTTCTTAATTAGTTAGTTCGAAAGTGGTAGGTAGGTAAGTAAATTAACTATGGTACATAAAAATGAAAATGTTTCACAAAACTATGTTTACGAAAATTGACATATGTATAAATTTTTTGACATATCGTTTTATTGTTGCCTACCAGAAACCAATTTTCATTCTGATAATCCCACTTACCCAAAGAGGTTTGGTTTGCGCTTGCTCGTTTTACATAATGATTGCATATCAGCGACTACCATAAAGTGCTTACCTGTTTACATGCAGTGCACATTCCAAGTACATAACTGTAGATTATATTTTAGAGTTCAGTTACATACCGTCAGCTCGCAATTTCGCACGGTGTCGTTTAAGAGGAACGACCTCCATTAACATTTTTTTTCCCTAGCCAAAATATACAAAACAATGTCACTGTCAAAGTGTCAAGGAAATGTCAGTTAGTGTAGTGGTAAATGGCTTTGTGGTTTGTGGTTGATGAAATATCATAAAATATCGGATTTTATCTCGATATCTAACGATATCGGAGGCCATGAGTGAAGCAGGTCTATTTCCTGTGAGTTCGATACATCACACTGATAGTAATTTTGATATAACTTTCACTGTACCGCAGCACTGTAGGTACAGTTCGATTTAAACTTAATGGCGGCTCAGAAGTTAGCTACTCGCTGCGCAGTACCACCCCGCAGTCACATGAAATTGTTACTGCGCAGCGACTCGCCTCATGTATCGAGCCGCCATTAAGTTTAAATCGAACTGTACTTACAATTTAAAGCGTTGTAAAGATAGAAAAGTCCATCACTTGTAGATAGTGAATTATTGTTACTAACACGCTTTGTAAGGTGATTGCATCGATTTACTTCGAGCGACTAGCAATAAATCGGAAATGGAACCATTAGCAACCTGAAAAAGAAGCGATTACAAATGAGAAGTATAATATGGCAAATTAGTCACGCGTGAAGGAAAGGTGATTGGTAAAGTAACAGAACTAAACCAGAAAAATAAAGTAACAGACTTAAATCATATTAGAAGCGTAGCTTCATAGCCGAAAACAATCGATCATTACCTACAGCCTAATACAATACGAAAAAATAGGAACAGGCCAAAAAGTTTCAAATGAAAAATTAACAGTGGTAGAGTCTTATACAAGTTGCAATTTGTTCTTGTTGTATCTAAATCTGACTGCGTTGTATTGAGCTATAATATTAATAACGTTAAATGTTGTTTCGTTTTTGTAGGGTGTCGTTCGGCAGTTCAAAGGGGTCGATGGTAGAGACCCTAATCTACGAGAGTCCCCTACAAGAGGAGCCAGAGAGCAGCCCGCCACCCAGGGTGCAAGAGACGGCGTTCCCCTACACGCCTATAGAAGACGAGTACGTTTTGTTCATTTGAGTATGTTAATTATTCATTTTTGTTCCGAATTCACGCGAACGCTTTTTGCGATTTTGTTTTATTAGATTATATAACATTATTTTTATTAGCCGTTTAATAAGGTGAAATGGCCATTAGAAAGACTTTTTCTAATCTTATAGGCTATTTTACTTCCACAACGCAACTTCTTTCTGTATTTATAAGTAATAGGATTTACTGTACCTAAGCATGTAGGTAATAGGTAGGTATGTATGCAACGGAATTGCGATTGGCATAGCAGTAATAAAATATCCATGTTGTAGGTATGTACCTACCTAAGCGCTTGATGCTCGAGCGCACTGGCTTGACAAATTCAAATGGGCATGCACTAATTAAGGACAACAATTGACCGAAATGCATGAACTTTGTAGGAATCTGCACCTTTTACCTCTTGGTACTTAATTAAACATGCCGTTGCACTTACCTACCACTTAATTGGTCCCTACTCATATTTTGACAAATTAAGAATTAGTTATAGGTAGGTACCTACCTAACCACTGAAAACGGAACTGGCAAAGACCTTTTCTTTTATCAGAATAAAAACTTGTAAGTAGTACCTACCTAATATATAAATAAATAAAATAGGACGATCCACACGATGAAATGAAAAATACCATCGACACTTAGGTCCCTAATTTTGTTTCTCGCAACGCAACAAGCTCCATGGTGCATAGAATAGTTTAGATGAGCTCCCCCTATCTTCCGCAATCAATAAAGAGCATCAGAACATCGCCCCATTTTATTTTCTTTACGTAACTAACAGCTAACAGGCTATCTATGTATGAACGATCTATTCACCAGACATTATCGATGTAGGGGATCTATTTTTAGTTAACTTGGAGCGTTTCAATGAATAACATTGTAAATAAAAAATAAAAAAACGTCGTATGCAATTCTCAGAATCGAAATCATGCTAACACATTATTCGGGTCTTTTAAATTGGAGGTTTATTCTATAAACCTCCAATTTAAAAGGCCAATCAACAGTTGAGCGGATAATATCGTTTAGGACCTCAAATCATAAAAAGGCGTCCCTAGGGCCTTTATGGGTAGATACTTACAGCATTTTTGTTACGCGCCGAGGCCGGGCGTGACGTGACGCTCCTCTGCAAACGCAACGAGGGTTGCTTTTTCCCCGACTACGGCAAACGGGCAAAGCCAAAATATGGCTATGATTTTAACAGGCTCTGTATGTACCTATTTACATATGTTTAATAATGTGTCATAACTCATAAACTGCTGGTTGTATGTATTGTGACAGACAAGGGTATCTTTGGAAGCGTCATGTTCTTCTGCGGGCGACCGCGGAGTATAGCTGAATTACCTGTGATGCTATGACGTCTCATAAAATCCAACGTGGCGGCTTTTAACGGATGCAAAGAGTTACTTACCAATTTTTTTTCCGGTTAGTCCTTGGTACATAAACTGTAAGTACCTAATACGTTTCTTAGCGTTGAAAAATACTATGAGATGCTGAGTTGGGTTCCTGAACATCTCTTGAAAATAAGGAGAACGAAGGTACCTAATACTACATACTACCTACTGATAAAACTAGTTTATGTGCCTGTTATAATCTGCCTTCGGCAGCCAGCATTACGTCTTCTTTAGTTCTCAATGCGACAGCAGGAAAGCTTGCTAGCATGTTTGCTTTGTTGGTCTGAGGTTTGCGTAAAAATGGTTCCAACATAGTGAAAATTGTTCGTCTTATCTAACGCCATGATGTCGGCGACATACCTACGGATCATACCGAAGCTTTGTACTATATAATTCTGTTATTAGAAACTTATGAAAAATAATAAAACAATGTTTCTAATGATGAACTGCACACAATCATCACACGTCCTCTCCGTTTGAGCATTGTTGATTGTTCACGATCTGATATTCAGATCCAATTTTATAATTCACATTGCGGGGGTCCATCGCTATAAAATAGCAATCCATTGAAACAGTGGATGTAATTCATTGATGTTGAATGAGGAGTACCTCAGGGTTAGAAGAGGGGAAAATAAAAAAATCGATGTGCAATCCGTATCTGTGTAAATGTAGCGCCATCTATTGAGCTTCTACGTAAAACAATTCGTAATTCGTATCGTTGCCTTTGTGTAGCCTACAGTTAGGCATAGTAGAATGTATTTAAATGATTCCCTTAAATTTTATATTAAAAATATTGATTAAGAGTAAGAAAAGTATCAGCCATAATGTTCTCTCGTTAAAAATGTTATCGCGAACGCTAACATTACGTCACTGGGCGAGCTCGCTGGCTGCGTGCTCCGCTCGCTTCGTTCCGTTCCATTCCATTCGCCACGGAGCCGCGCGCGACTTCCGAGTCCGAGATCGATGTAGTGGGAAACATTTTTGTGAAGCGTCGAATGGACCAAACCCTACAGCGTCAACTACGCCGATGTTTTTATTAATTTGTTTAGAGGCAGCTATATAAATAAATTCAGTGATTAAATAATTATTAAAACGTGAACAGTGTTAACTTTGTGAGTGGATACTTTCAAGGTATGTTATTTACATTAATCACGTCATATTTGTTGTGCTGCAAACTGGGTGTTAACTTGCCGATGGTTTCCTGAATTTGGATTGCGCACAAATCAAAAGTATGAATTTTAATGCAATTGTCCTTTTGGTTAATGTTAACGTCGCGAAATATCGTGAACTTGAGTTGATTTGTCTTTTCATAACTCTAGTTTTGTGCGGATAATTCGGTCACAATGACGTCACGAGTACTGATTTATAAACATAAAACGACTTTCGGTTCCATCCAGCAGTCGGGAACACAAGGTCATTACTCAGCACGTACCTACAAGTAGTAAACATGCATTGGCAATCGTTTTAAAAGCTCTATTTTTAATGACACCACTGTGACTCCATTCATTGAGGGCCCGCCCTATGCCGCTTCGAGGCCATATCAGGCTATTTGTCTCGTGCAGCAATTATACACATTATTTTCTCACCACCTTGACTAAAAGTAATTTCCCTTGCATTCTGTACTTTAGTCAAATCTGTACAATTTCCTATTTATTGAGACTTAAGTCTAAATTGTAAACAATGATATATGTTAGGCCTAACAAAAATAAAAGTATTGGAATCAATTTGCAGTTTAATAATGTAACTTAGGATCAGGAAACCAAGAATGGGTTAATAGCCTGGAAAGTTGGTTGCATATCTACATGTACATGTAGGGCTGCATTGCTGGTGACCTACATCATGCATCATATTATTAGTGTCCAATTAAGTCACACTAAAGAAGTTTGCTGATGTGAATAGAAACCTGTTAGTGCAGGCTTCAATGTAATTTAGAATTCAATGTCTGTCTACTTCATTTATATTAATTTCTTCATACCAATCAAATAAAACACAGCTTATAGATATATGAAAGGGTGGAGTCACTTTATATTGGCCTTTTTTGCATTTATAAACTCTTGCTTTGTGACCAAATTGTGTAATTGTATTTTTGTAAACAATAACATGTGATTTATGTGCATAGACAAAATAAATTGGACTAGTTTCATTTGTCAAACATATTTTTTTATGTTTAATGTGACTAACATGACATTTGGGTAAGCCGAGTTAACATCATATGTGACCTTGGGACTATGTCAATTAAGCAAAGCGACAATATTTCTCTATTTTTACCATGTGTTGATTCATGTGTTGTTAAGGAATTTGATGATGTCAGATTTTTGTATGATTCTTATGATGATCTGCTACAAAAATGTTGGTGGGTGTTCCAGCTAATGTGCATCTATCTACTAGAATGCTGATCCTAATGTCCTTACAAGTAATATATAAAGACAACTGTTTAACAACAGATTTTGATGCCTTTATTTAAACCTTATCAAAAATTGAAAGTAAATGATGTCATATCATTGTGGTGGGAGATAGTTTATTTGGGTGTGACTGTGGTTTTTATTATGATGTAACCAACCTTGTGATATATTTTTTTAAATGTTATTATTAAAAATGGTTGCAGACTCAGTAAATAGTGAATTTATAGAATGCCACAATCCCAATAATTATGCAAATGAAATGTTATTGCATAAAGCTGAACAAATACTTCTATTTAACAAGTCAAAATATTAAATAAGAGCTCAAGATTGGAGCTAAATACTGTGTGGGCGTTGAATATAGTCATCTACTAATAAAAGAGGTTCCATAATTGAGTCACCTTCAATGTTAATAAGCGCGGCGCTAGCGTCCCGGCCATGCGAATATGTTCATGACGACTTGCAAGGCGAATATTGCTTAGCATTATGTAAAAAACTGGAAAAATAGTACTTAGTTTGAACTGCAATTTTGGCCATAGTAGATGATAAGGGAGGGTAAGGGCTTGTGTTACCACCTCTGGATATTAACTTCCATTCAATTATCAACCAGATATGTTTCATACAAATTGCTCCATTTTTTAAATTACCTGGTAGATTGGACTATCTTGACACTGTGAAACAAGAAATGTCCTAGATGCTAGGCAAGATGACACAGACTGGCTTTGCGGAATATGATGATCATTCATATTGTGATGTCACCATTTCTTTATTAATTAATTTTAATGCCTCCAATAAGACCATGATGTATAAATAGATTTAAATATTAAAAAAAAACAAAACATAGGCAACTTTATTCCAGGAGCCTATATTAAAATCTCCAATCAGATCTTGTGGCTTGGCTTTTGTTTTTTTTAATGGTGTTAATGCCATATCCACACCATTAAAAAAAACGGAACTTTCCCCCTGAGTGCACTTCATACATTCTTGTATTTCTTCATTCGTTCTTGTTATCTCCTGAAGTACATCTTAAAATTCTCCCTGTATTCATACTGCCTGCTGACTACACTTCTTCTACTTCTTTTCTCACTGCTACTACTTCTTTTCAAATCATTAGATTTAAAAAAATCGTTTTCCTTCAGAGAAAACAGCAAGTTGCTATTTCATTTACAAACACAATTATTGCAGGTAGAGGGAATTAAGATTTTGGTTCAGTAGCCATTTTAATTAGTCCGATTATTATTATCACTCGCCTTGTGATTTGATAAGTTGTAATATATTTTTTATCTATCTTACTGTTATATAGGTGCTCAAATACTGTAGAAAATCAAGTTGTAAGAAATTATTTAGGTGAAAAGTAATTACAAGAAGGATATTGAAAGAAGAGATATCTAAAAAATCTGCATTCATACTGACAGTGTTGCTTGCTATAAATTGATTATGTTTAGGATTATTACATTTAAATTGTAGAGTTGAAATCAATCAGATCTGATCAGAGAATCAATTACAATCAGATGCTAATTGCAAACTGGCATTACAAATATATAACGTACCTACATGCACACGTGTTTCATAGTATATTTCCATCTTGAGATATCAAGAAAAAAATAAAATAATAGCTTGTTTACAAAACTGCAAAGTTATAATAGGAATTTAAAAGTACACACGGCTACACATCAAGCCATACATTTCCAGTTTATGTTGATCTCGCATTGTATAGAATTTCCGTATAATGCGAGCTCAGCTTATACTGGAAATGTATAGCTTGATGTGTAGCCGTGTGTACAAGTAGTATAACTATATATTAATGTTTTCAATTGGTTTATCGTAGTGAAATATGTTTAATGAGCTTGCGACTTATTTTGTTAATACCGATTAATTTAATGTACTTATTTTATAAAATGTGTAAACAATTAGATTGTTATGAAGACTCGCTCATGCACGACACACACAATTATATTATTTTATCAGTAAGTTTTCCTCAAATACCTAGCATCTACCAAGTCACAGTGATAATAAGGATAAGGTTGCATAGCTGTCAATATTGTTTGGGATTTATCGTGTTATGTGAAGAGCTGTTGTTTCTTTCCAATATAAAATAATAATTCTCTTAAATTCTGTGAATTGTTGGCACACTTTTAAAGTATTTTTTATGAATTGTTTGAGAAATATTAAAAAGAAACCAGAGCATCCACAATCATAAAACTCAAACTTATTTTATATTTCAGTACATAACAATACTTAGTCATGAAAATTTGTGAATGGTATTTAGGTAGGTTAACATTTCCAAGCCATAAGAAATCGATTTCAATTTAATTTTCATGATCTCAGTTAAAGTTGTTTGATGCTTGCGTTTCCGACCGCCATTGCAAATTTCATAATATAAATTTAAAGTAATATTTAATGTTTTCAGTTCGGAGCGCTCAAAGGTTCGCGTGTCGTTCTACCAAGGGGCGCGGCCGCAGTGCTTGTCCCCCCCTCCCCTGGTGCCGTCGACAGATTCCCACGTTCTTTACGCGGCCCTGCTCTCGGCTGCCGCTAACGCAGACATGGTGGACCACACTATGTATAACAGACAGATCAGGTAATACCCATTTCGCTAATTCTAACTAGCAGCAAGTTTTGCTTTGATGTTCTATTTAGATAGTTCAGGGGAAAAATGACGATGACCATTTATGCCCTAATCGATTACAGCCAATTCATATTTTAAAGTATCCTTCATTTATTCAAACTAGATTTAAGGTAATAGTCTGAAGTCAATCATAGCCTATGTTTAAAATTGAATAAAAATAAATATTATTTGTAGTTCCGGTTACATTTTCGATTTAATGGCGACGATAAGTGACAGATTACAGTTCATTTCGTTCATTCGGTTAATGTGATCAGATTAGTGGTAGGAGTATTCCTTATTTTTGAGGTACAGGAGATAACCATGGAGGCCACCATATTATTTATTTATTTATTGGTATGGCACTTCAACCAACGCACTAAAACATACACAAATAAAAATCACATACAGTTTAAGGTATTGTGAATTAGTCACATACAGAAGTGCAGAGCACTATCTATAGAACAACATACAACATATTATTAGTGTTATATGTATTGTAACATACAACATATTATTAGTGTTATTATTATTAGTATTAATATGTTCTTTTGTAGGTATAGTATTTTTTCCGAAGCAGATTCTTGTTGTGATTCTTGATTTGTGGGTAAAAATAATTATCTGTCTGAAAACATCAGTGTTTTCAGACAGATAATTATTTTGACCATTAGTTGCCACTCGCTCATTCACTCACTTATGTCACTCGTCGCCATAAAAACCTACTGTTACGTTCAAACGTGTTTGTTTATTTATTGTTGATTAAACACTTAGCCGCACATTTTTTGCACTTTAAGCTCGATATACACATTCTTGAAAGCGATATCTCATTAACGATTTTGGTTTGCTTACTGGACTTACGATACGTGTCAGTTTATCGGTAATTGGATACGATATTGCGGTGCTCTGATGATTGAAATCGTACATCATTGTTTCGGTGAATCAAATATGTTTTTTACGCGTGCAACGTATTTAGAGACGTGCATTCAGTGAATTATCCGCGCAACTACAAAGCATCTTCATGGAAAACAACATGGTGTGTTGGATCATTCAGTCTCCTTCAAAATGGCTAAATGGTGCTGATCCACGCATTTTGTTGGGACTGCCAATACTACTTCGTATGTGGGACTGCCCATCTCTTCACTGCCATGGCTTATAATTATTTAGGTTTTTGAATGCTTAAAGATTGAATAAAAAAGGCGTACCTAGGCTGTTTGTGACAGATTTGTTTTACTTTCCTTTACACTGATCGCCTTACTAGTACGTGGAATTATTCGATAAGTTACAAGCATCTGGTAGACCCACTCCAGATGTTTTTAGCTATCCTATGTCAGACTCTCCACCAGAGACGTGCCTAGCGATAGAGGTGTATCTAATATGATCGTTTGATTTTCATAGCATAGTTTGATTTCATTCTGCCTCTCCCAATCTTGGTACATTTTAAGCTGGTCTCAGCCGCTGCCGAACCTAGTGGCGAGTTATGCCACATAATGTTGTTATTTATGTTGCTCCATCTAGTCAAGCCCTACTAGGTTAAGCCAATTGTTACTATCGAAATTCGTTACTGAACAAATTATATATAAAAACGCCTGACACAAAATTATTCGCAATCAATAGATTTTTTAAGTGTAACGGATCAAAAATGCCAGGAAAAAGATTTTTTTTTGTTACCAAATATACAAGAAACTGCTATTTTATCTGAAACAGGAGGAATTCTTTCAAAATGTAGGTCAAAAAGTGCTTTTAAATTCACCATGTGCAGTTCATAACTTGATGGTTTTAGTAAGGGTATGCATGTATAGGACCTAGGTCATGGTCCTTTGTTGAATCATTTTTAAACTTTGCTTACCATTCAAGAACAATCTGCGGAATAAGAGTAGCTGAAAAACAGAAGTTCATAGGTATTCTGAAATAGTTAAGTACTGACATGTGAAATTGAAATGGTAGTATAATCTCGTTTACGTCGGTATACGTGATTTTAGTATTTCAATAACTAAATTTCCTTTATCAATAACGCATCTACCGTGCATTTTTTAAATACCTAAAAGGGGATAACCAATATTTTCGATTGTACATGTACCTGATTGAACACTGATATTCACATGTATTTTAAGAATATCTTTAAGAATCGTTATCAGCTATTATCAGATATTAGAGGATATTGCGCCGTTAAATAACAAATAAGCACTTGATACATAACATAGATATAAGCGGTCCACCCAAGAAGTAATTTATTCTCACTATTATTGTTGTATATACATAATGGAGTCAATACACACAGCGATGATGTCATCCTGCATCACACATGTTTATGTGAATCCAACATAATTGTGCTGATGTTTAGAACCACAATAATAGCGCTCTAATGTAGGTATTTTCCAACTATTATTCTTTAGGAATGTACATACTACCTGACTCCTTTGTTGACATTTAATTTATTGACACTAAAATTCTAAACAACGCAAAAATAATCCAATCGAATTAGCCATCCTGTGTTGAGAAGCATAATAATGGCAGGAAAACAACTTTTTAATTATCATCATCATTTCAGCCGAAAGACATCCACTATTGGTCGTAGGCCGATAGACCTCGCGCGTCGCCACATCGAACCACTTTTTAATTAAACAGAACCAATTTTTAGTTTTCACGGTTGAGCGATAGCCATAATACGGATGAGTCGATTGAAGTATTCATGTGCAATTTGTCTAGTTGATCTGAATAGAATGCATCGATTGCATCTGCACGTTGTATTGTTCGAACGTAATCATGCGGCCATTGTTGAATGTTCATTGTATGGAATACTGTTGGTGAATAGTATATTTTTGTGTTTGCAGTACAGAGAGCGGGTGGGACAACCCGTTCCGTCCGGACGGTGATCTGAGTCGCGAGGCCGACGAGATAGTGTCGCTGATCAAGGGCGGCAAACCGATCACTCCGACGCCGCCGCCTGTCGCGGTGCCGCAACTAGCCGCCTGCGACGAAAAGGAGGAGAAAGTGCAAGCGAATAATGTTAACGTAATAACTTTTACTATAAATATCATGGAATGTAAAACACGCAAACTTCGCATTTAAAGCGGATGGGGAAAGTACACCTACTATAAAGTTATGTGCGGTGATGAATTGGTTTTAGGATCAGGCTTAAAAATTGATTGCTGTTCTCGTTGTTGTACGACTCCTTATTTTTCCTTCGTTTTTGCTATACTTTTTAGTCACTCCATACTTATATACCTACTACCAGCTGACCCGACAAACTTTGTCCTGTCCAATTTGTTTCATACAAAAAACTCATAGAAAAAAGGATGTTCAGCTTTTCCCGGTTTAAAAAATTATGGCAAACTTTTAAAATTTTTCTTAAATCTGACTTTTATGGGTCATTTTCATTCTCTCGCTCGGAACATAGCAGGCGGGGTAATGACTGATGAAAGTCTAAAGTCAATAACGCGGTCGATACACCGTCTGCGGGGAATTCCCGTAGCGGGCTTAGCCACCAATGAAATTCATCGGTCAGCAAAAAGCGTCCGGAGAGTCCGGAGACTCACACCCAATGAAAGTAAGCCTTCAAAGCAACCGCAAACGTGGGGTGCAGGTTCTCCGTATACCGCAATCGTTCCCTATCGACTAATGAAAACGGTTCGCGAATACGGGCCCTATGGCATAGTTTACAGATATCTCCCGCACCCCGCATACGAATCCTATCGACCAATGAAAATAAGCCTTTACGAACATACTTTTTATCCCGGTAGTATGTTGCCGTGTCATGATAATTTAATAATTCCAAATGTGTTGCTGTAAAGTTTATCAAAATATTGCTTTTATGAATTCAGACATTCAGTTTATCTCAAACTGACCGAGCCTGTATACAATGTGGAGACGACAATACAACAATAAATGAAAACACTGGCAATACTAATGCATAAGAGTATTTTGGAACTACCAAATAAATCCTAACATCGAAATTAAAAAAGTCATTTTTTCAAACAAACTAAATAGTAGTCATGGGCCGACTATGGGGTTTGCCGATCTTTGACTAGCTATCGTAACTAAACTATTGGATATATTTGATTAATTTTTTGTATGTAGACCGAGAACGTCATTAGATATACGGAGTTTCATTTTTTGTTGTATTGGCGTCTCCACCTTGTACAATATTGTTTAAAATGTAAATTTCAGGCCAATGCTCCGCCATCGCCGCAGACTAAGGTGGCGAGCCCAGAGCAGCAGAGCACTCCAAAGGTGATGAACGGCACTAAGAATGGTGCGGCCGTGGCCGAGGTGCGCGCCGGACAGGTGGAGGTGCAGCGCTCACCGCCGCAGGAGCCGCAGCAGCCAGAACACGTCACCATTCGCAAGAAGCCCAAGTGCAAGTGCTGCGCTATCCAGTAACCGACCATCCACGGTCCCTACTTTGCTTCACACCAGTAACACGCTATGCTTTACGATGGCGGCAGCCAACCTTGGTGTTTACTCGGTGCTAAGTATTTCATTTTATGATACATAATTTATGTTCATCACTGAAATATTTCTACAACTAAAGGTACTATTTACAAAAATTAAGGTTCATCGTACCTACTATTTACAAAATTCATTGCGAGTATGGCAGCTATTTTTGTGTAACCTATACATTATTGTCGTGTTAGATTCAGCATACCTATGTAGGTAGCAGTTTTATTTTATCTGGTATCTAATTAATGTTTTTGATATAATTTTATGTGGTAAGTTTTTATCAAACTTTTTTAGGGTACAAACATGAAAGTATTTATTTCGTTTAGCTAGTTTGAAGAAAATTTTAGTTCGAGATGTTAATTAGTTTTCAGACTATTTAAATTATTGTTTCTCATTCAAAAACAATGTGTGTGCACTGTATGCATAAAACATAAAAATAATAAAAAAATATTTTATTTTGTATCGTTTTAGAGAATCTCACAAAAATTTTAAGGAGCTTAAGATAAGAGAGGTAATTGTGAAGCTCTATTATATCAAACTAAAACTGGTGAAATGTTATTTCCACTTTTGCTCATTTTAATCAATTGACATATAGAGAAGTATAATCACTTTGAAAATAATCATTTATTTTAAAAAACTGTTATTTTAAGAGTTAACTCTGTGTTGAATAATATTAAAATACATAATTTAAATGTATATTTTTATATCTTTATTTATAAAAAAAGTATTATAAAGCATACAAAATGGGTAACCAAGTATCGACGATATCATTGAAGATTATAGATATTTCGACGGATGTATTTTGCCATGTTTCTATGCTAGGCACGAATATTATTGGTAATTACAAGCATATCAGTTTGGATCAATAGGCTTACCCCTATTACATGGCTTTTTGTCATAACTACCCAAACATTACGATAATCAGCAACTGCCACCCCTTCGGTGCATAAATCGTGATTTTAGATGTGTAGTGCAGTATAGAACTAGTCTGACAGTAATTTGTCAATAGCATTCGTGTGTAGCCGTACATAAATACCTATAGATTATGTGTAGGTAAATGTTATAACTGTTATATTATTAAAGTAGCCTCCTTCATAATGCCACGCTTGCATCCAGTAGTGTCGACACTAAACCTTTTTGAATTTTGACGATATTGTGGTTACATGCAGTTGATGAGATAATTTTAATGAGCCTACTTATATTACATAATATTTCTTCGACAGAAACAACAAGACTGTATTTATTTGCTAATTTATACTTGGCAGCATATTGGATAACTGGTTAGTGAAAATGATAACTAGCCAATACTATACAAAATTATATAGGCTAAAAATAGCTTAATGCGATAATTTTATAGTATTTGCTGGAGGAAAAGTGCGATGGAGTCATTTTAGTATACATGACGAATTTGATTATATAAGGTAGTTTCTGCTGAGAAATAGAATTATTAAAATTATGTAAAATACGGATGGGCTATTTTCCTTAAACCAAAAAAAAAAAAAACGAAATGCAATCGACTTGTAATATAAAATACGAATAAACAAAACGGCTGGACAACTGTTGCAAAATGGTTATAGTTAGTAATGTGTATAAAATCGATAGGTTCCAAAAGGATAGAGTTTTTAAGGTAGCTAGAAGTAATTAGGAAGGAAATAGCGTTACGAACTTCGTTATTTAACAGATAAATTATTTTTGACTTTGTTTAGTTTTCGTATTTTGTAGGTGAAGCTTTAGGGGTGCGGTTGTAGAACATCAGCGAGTGAATTTAGTTCTGCCGTCGGCATGGCGTCGCATATGAACTCGTCGAGCTGGCAGCTGTTCAGTGCGGCGCGGCGCGACTGGTATCGCACGCTCGTGCATTACTTTAGGTGTCACCTCCACACGTATCAGACGCGTTGCCCTGCACTGAACACGTAACACGTGTGCGACCTAACTAGCATACTGAACGCGTTCCTATGCGAAGCGATGTTGGCTTACAATGAAAAAACAAGATTGTCGATATAACGTAATACCATCTACATGTCCACCTATAGCATGGCTTGGCATACATCACTTTTAACTTATTATCGCAAAATAGCTTTGTGGTGTCATTGCAAGTACGTATTGGTGTTAATTGTTAACCTCTAGTTAAATGTTTCCATAGTAAATTAACGGACTGTATGTAAATCTATGTGCACTAGAATGTTAGATGTCTTACTATTTCCTATATCGCCAAGCTGCAGGTGGTTCATCTCATTCTAGAATTTACTGACGAGATTTCCATAACAGTTGTTATTTAAAATGAGGAGGCTTTCCTATTCAGCCCTAAATTTTTAAATCTCATATTTCTGTAAGTGCTTGTTAACATCTTGTTATTTTTTTATTACGTCATACTTTTAAGTGCGTTAAATCGGGCACAAAATTATGTTCATAATAATTCCTGTATTTTAAAAAGTAAGGGAGTGATAACATTGTAGAAATTGTGGAATGCGGATTTTGCTTTTGTTTTGTTTTGTCTACAATTATTACCTTATCGACGTGTAATCAGCTGCTAGCTACAAGGTTGTCAACAGTGTGACGCGCACATTCTTGATGATAATGGATATTTCAAAACTAACTTAAAATTAATTTAACTAAGGGCTGATTTTATCAAAGTCAGATATCTTTTATCCGTGGAATAAAATTGTCGTCTGACAGTTTTTGTATGGAAAAACTGTCAAAAAATCAAAATTTTTTCGCAGGATAAGATTTATACTCGGTATAAAAGTTTAGTGAAATTCGCCCTAAACCGGATTGACAAAACTACACCTTTACAATGTCCTCGTGTCATGGCTGCATTTTCTAAGTTATCGGAAAAAAATACTGCAAGGTGATTTTGAATAGCACTTAAAATCATTGAAAGTAATGTGATCAAATAAATTACGACTAAAATAATAGTATATTGTAATTCGTATAGAACGTCGCGTCAGGTGACTATCATCGGAAATACATCGGTAGTCGGTCAAAAAGCAGTATTATAATAATTTGTAATATCTATTAATGTTATGACTCTCATACAACTTCGTGTAATTTTATAATTATATGTATGTATTAGTAAATAAATTTAAAAAAATGTACCTATTTCATCACCCTTTAAGATTCCAATGATGAAAGTATGTTCCTTAATAAAGTTTTTTATTTGTAAGTAAAATACTGGCATTAAGGTTCCATATATCAAACTGTTCCGAGTGGCGACCACAAAATTCATATTAAATATAATGAATAGGTATCTCCTTTCTGCGATTATTATTACACGATTCTCTAATAAATGTGGAGTATGTTCTTATTTTCCAATGTTTTAATATGTAACCTAGCCGTTATTTATAATACAGACCTAAAATGACATTATATTTGTATAAAATCTTTACTTTCTATTATTATTGTCAATGGATATGTACAAATTGATTACATTGTAATTATTTATATTAAATCTTTAAAGGCGAACTGTTGTTTTTACCCGGCTACGGCGAAGCAAAAAGGAGGGTTATGATTTTGACTGGTATGTATGTGTCACTGATTGGCAGGGCCACCATCAGGATTTTAATTTTTGTCGGTCACTGGTTCAAAAGATATAAGGGTTTATAGGTGGCCGATCTGGAGTCTCCCCAGCAGGGCCACATTTATATCTCAAAAACTAGAGCACCTAGCGAAGATCTGTTTTCCTCCCAATTTAGTCGCTAATTAGTCGGAATCAGTCGCCAAGTCACATATTTATTCGGGTCTTAGTCTGAATTCAATACGATATTAAGAGCTAGATCGCAGAGTTTACGCGTAAACTCTTCGATCTAGCTCTTGGACTATACCTTAAAAATTGAACTCATTATATCTTCTAGACTAAGACTCGACAGACCGACAAACCGACAAATAAAAATCCGTAGTCACACGTAATCTGTTCGATTTATGCTCTACAACGTGTGAATCTGTATCTGAAATTTTTAATTGTTATTGTATTATAGAGTGAGCGGAAGCAGACAAAAAAATAAAATTGAGTTTAATAATCCCTCTTTTTAATGTTCCAAAAAGGGTTGACATAGGTAAACAGACAATATAGTAGGTACAGTGAAGCAGTCACAGTGATGCACTTTGTATTACAACACACCTGATCATGGGCGTACCCAGCTTCTGGCCTAGGGGGGGCAAGTCAGATTTTTTAGGTCGGATCGTCCGCGGCTGTTAACACACCTACATGAAACATTAGGTGTAATTATGTAGTGTAGTGTGCGCGGTTTTTTGGCATTTGCGCCGTGCATTTTGTCAGTGGTGCCGATTCTGGTGTACCAAACTAAACTAACTATCACTAAAATTCCTTACTTTTGGCTATGAGAATCTTAACGCAATTCTGACAAAAAAAAAACTAAATGTAAAAATTATTTTGACACAACTAAAATCGAATTTGACAATCGCGTTTTTTGAGCCGGAGGCGCGCAGGTACATCCAGCTTCAAAGTGTTTTTTAATGGAATTTTTCACATTTTGTATGGAAAATAATTATGCAAAAAAAAATTTACCAACATGTTGAGCCTCAGGGGTTTATGGTTTCTAAAGGGGGTCGAAATTTTCATTATTTTTGCGATAGGACACACCATTTTCGAGATAATTATAAGCAAAAGAAAATAAAAAAAGATACAGTACCTACTGTTTTGCAACTGAAGTCGAGGTGTTGGTTTGAATTTTAGTTCATGACATCTAATTTTATTCCACACATTTTTAATCGCGATTAAAAATAGTCAGATTTAGTTAGAGGATTTTAGGTATAGGACAAAATAAATCGTCAAATTCAGAATAGCATTTTCACTAAACTAACATCTCAGTGCCATCTTAGTGCTGTCAAACTAAATTATAATTAAGTTGTGTGAATACAGTCTATTTCAGAATGAGTTTGGTCGTTTGACAGGACTAAACTAAATTTTAGTGATTTTTTAGTTTAGTTTAGAGAATTTTGTGACAAGAGAATCGGCACCATGTCTACTGTGCTAATTTAAAAGTTAGAGCATAAGGCCCCGTTTACACTTTGATTAGTAATTAGGCGAGTTCATAAATGTACTGCGAGGTTTCCAGGGGGAGGCAGCTGCCCCACCCTGGAAATGGTACGCCCATGCACCTGATGATAATTAGTTAATTAACTGAACAACTTACATACATTATTGTACAACTATTACTATTTGACATTATGAATGATTTTTAATAGTTATATCAATATTTTAATCAATAGCTGGAATATAGGTGAATTCGTTTACAGGAATACATTGCTGGAATTACTGATTGCAGGAGACTTGGTGAGACTGACACTGGCATGGCTACCATGCAGGGATATTAATTTTGATAACAAAAAAATTGTCGCTTATATTATAATCCAAGAGGTAGATCGAAGACTACACGCGTAAACTCTTCGATTTAACTCTTGGACTAAAATAAACTATACCTTAAAAATTGAACTCATTATAACATCAACTAAGACCCGACTAAATCTGTGACTTGGCGAAAAATTGCGACAAATCAGCGACAAAATTTTGGAGGAAACAGATCTTCGCTAGGTGCCCTAGCTTTTTTGAGCCAAACTGGGGAGATGCTCTCCAGATTGGCCACCTATAAACCCTTATAACTTTTGAACCAGTGACCGACAATTACTGATATTTGGCGAAAAATTTCGACTAATTAGAGACCTTAGATTATAAAATTCTAAGTTAGCGGCTAATGTTTTGTGTTATCAACATTAAAATCCCTGATGGTGGCCATGCCAGTGTCAGTTACACGGAGACTTAAAAACAATTCACATTTGAGAAGATTCACTATAATCAAAACATTACACACAAACGCAGTCTTGAAACATTTTATTAATTCGGCTTTTTGTTTGCATTTATAAGTACGGTCGACAGTTGTAAAACAGTGAATAAATTACGGTTTTACCTGCGTGTGCTCGGAGACTCGAACACATTTTGCTTGCTTATTCACATGACGATTTACGACCCAACTTTGTGCTTGCTTATTCGGACTATTTAACAGGTGGGTACACATAATGCATTAATGCCTCATTTTAGCCTGAAAAAACACCAGTAAAAACAACCGTGTTACATTTGAAAGACTGACTATTACTTTAATTAAACACAATCAGTATCTAATGATTTTCCATCTGAATTCATCCCGTCTTTGGGAGGTAGACTTCGCCGTGGATACGATGCCAATTTTTGCATAGGTTCATTACAAGTACAAACCTATTACAATTACAGTTCCTCTGAATTATTTAATTTGATATTTACAGTGAACTTGTGTACCTAAATGCTCCGAAAAAAATAATTAAAATATGAGCATACTTTACCTACTCAAAATATGAAATATACTGCTTTAAGTAAATACTAATTTTCCGACAACTTACATGCGAATACTATCAAAGAAACGACCTAATAAAATACTGAAAATTCCGAAAAATCAATACCTACAGCATTAATTTGCTGACTTAATATTTTCCACCAGCTTAAATTGCGACTACAGGTAATCATTTTCATCCGAAAACCAGGATTAGAAAATGGTGAAAGAAAATTCTGCGAGCAACTTGGAAGTAGCGCTCGACAGCCGCTGGTGCGGCACCACTCGCTTCGCTCGCTCGGCTCGCGCGCGGTTGGTCACAGTTCTAACCTAACCTATTTTACCCAGTTTTTCACCTCTGCACCCGACCCGGTAGGTAGTTATTTTCATTAAAATTGGGAGTTAAAAAAGTTATTCTTTATCCAATAGTAGAAATTAAGCTGGTTTGTAGAAAACGATTATTAGCAGAACACATTATGTTTTCGGAAATTTAGTATTTTTTTTCGCAAGCTTGTTATTTTTTTCGGTAATTCATTTTCATATTACAGTCAACCACAGATCGTTGGAATTTAATTTGTTTTTCGGAAGCTTTATTATTTCCCTTTCTGAAATAGTTTGACAGATATTATGTAGTAAGTTATTGTCAAACCAACAATTTATGTACCCAAGTCAAATAGGAAAGGTAGTCTAGTCATGAATAAATGGAAGATAACTTTCTACAACTTATTTGACTTGGTAAGTGATTGAATACGATTAAGATTATAAACTTTAGCGCGAAAAGTTATATAATCTACCTATACTTTAACACATATTTCTAAGCAGATATTATAATGGTATTCGCAATACGCAAGCGTACCATTCAGACGAGCATACATTAGATACCTACGATTAATTTGACGGTACTTCAAAAGACTTAACAGGTTACAGACTTAAGGCTCTTACATACTGGCGCGATTCGCCGCGCGACCAGAATTTTAACAAAACAATTTCTGAGAAAACTTCACGGCGAACAATGCGGCGGCGTTGCGTCCCGCGACGAATCGCCCAAGTATGTAAGAGCCTTTATGGTTGGGAAAGTGTAGGTACCTACTTACGTATTAACATCAGAAAAGATTAATTTGCCTACTTGAGGAAGCAATAAATGCAATGATTATGAAAAGAAATCAATTTAAATCGAACTACTTACGTTTTGTTTAGACGAAGAAATCTTATGTAAACCATCGAGATATTACACTTAATTATAATATACCTACCTAATATTTTGAATATATATTTAAATAATAATATCGTCAAATAAATATGAATTGGCGTTATCTGTTTAAAATCAAGTTCATGCTTTCACTATCCTAATATCGAATAATTTGGTAGGTTGGGTACGTAGGTACCTACTGGCATGTTACCGTCAATACGTAAAAATAAGAATTTTTTAACGCATTCCTTAAAATATGGATTAGATCACAATATAACTATGTAAAGGAGGTTACCTACACTACATATTTAATTCCCCTTTTTTATAAAAAGGAACGATAAACTGCCCTTTTACCTTTGATCTAAATTCTGTGGCAGACAATGTATTGATAACCATAGATTTTTTTATAGTGTCTGGAGCTTGACTGCAACTTTGCCTGTCTGATCATCTATAAATAGCGAGACAACGTCGGGAATATTGGGAGCACACACTCAGACCAAATATTTGGTCTGAGAGCACACATTGGATTTTATTCCAGCCAACCAACTAAGGTAAGCCGGAGAAAAATATCTGATCGGCTGCAAAAGCCCGTTTTCAGATATGTTTGTAAAGTTATAATAAGTACTAACATAGGTACACCAGTAACATGGTTAAAACTACCCTAAATCTTGAGAAAAATGGGTGTGACCAGAAGTCAGCAATTTATAGTAATTGAACTTATGAACATTGAAGACAACTCTTGGAAATTAAAACCTTTTAAAATCTTGCCTGAAGGTATTCCACGACCAGGGAAAGTAAGGAAAAGAGACAGTTTTCGTCATGATTTAATACATCACCAAGGAATTGCAAAAATTGCTGGAATGTATGAAATACATAAATTTAAATAAAATGATTACAACATTGTCGGTAACACGTAGTCTTTATAGATTCCTTACTTGTGAGACAGCCGAGATAGGCTGGCACCTCATTTGTCAGTATTTTGTGATGACCCGTAAAATACATATTGGGAAATTGGTTGCCAGATAAAATTATAACAGCAGTTACTACTGCAAACATAAGGGTAACTATATAATTATGGCATACAATTAAAATTCCTACTGCCGTAGTGTTTGCAACGAGAGATGAGAAGCCTTGAATGTGTATGTAAATGCACTTTCGAGACCTATGAAATTGTAGCAGTGTGCACCCCGTTCCCCATACAGGTACTACTTTTCGGCGCCCACTGCAGATCAGCTGCCCATATCTCGTTGTAGCGATTGTAGATACAATTAAACTATAGCTAAATAAATTAAATTACTTATCCTAATAATTGATTTTCAGTAATTTGGGAGTAAATTGGTTTACAACGAACATTAGGCCTTAGAATACAACATATCTACATAATTAATAAAAATATTCGATCCAAAAGTTACATCCAAATGTCTTTTTATAATAACAACGCCATAGGTATAAATGCATATTATAAGTATATTCTAGTTTATAAAAGGTTTGGATATCAAAAGTTAATAAAATGTAACCAAATTGAGATTTATCGATTATTTGATATTTCAACTGCTTTGTTTAAAATTAGAGATACATCCATCGGTGGAAAGTTTTGAAGCAATTTTACATTTGCCGCAAAATCTCCGTGAAGAATCTCGTGCCTTACCAACCTGTTGTTAAAAATAATGTAAATTAGCGAAAGCGAGGTGAGTTATCATAGCTATCAATATTTAGATGACGTACAATCTTATTTAATTATGTTAAACACTTACAAAATCATGGCACAGCAGATGTAGATTAGAAAGTCAAATCGTTGCGCATCAGCAAACATAGAGTCCCAAATTCTTTCGACATCTGGCAGAGAGAATTCCTGAGAGAGCAACAGCGTCAACCACCTGCAAAATATTATTTTAATCAATAACTCTTTACTTACTGTAATCTTGATTTTTAATCATTTGACGAAAGTTGCCGCAAAGCTTACCTAAAACTATAATATTGGGGTCTTAGTTCTTGTAACTCCAGCAAATTCCAGACCAAAGGATCATTTTTTTTCAAGCAATCGCTGAGCTTGCCCATCACATAGTTGATACCGCTAGACGATTCGTCCAGGGTGCGTATGAAGAAGTCACGTATCTCTGCCATAAGGTTGGTGAAGCAGAAGAAACAGTCAGCTTCCGCATGTTCTGTAAAGACAAAAAAAAATATCTTAATCATACACTACTACTACTACGACTACAGTGGCAAAAATCATAAAGTTACAGGGAAAAAATTTCCATGACGTTAAATACTCGAATATTACGTTAATATTCGGAATAAAATGACAAAAAAATCTTTTGGCGTTGCACAACCAGCTAAGATTCATTGGCGACAAACGACAAATAACAATGTACAAAACAGAACAAGTATTTTCCACACTCACTACGAAACTCCTTATCGGTGTCAATGGCGAATGTATGGTATATAGGACCGATGATTTCGTTCATGCCCTGAACGTAGCCCTGGCCCGGGTTGAGCTTGGCGTAGAGGAACAGCATGCGTTCCACCACCTCCCAGTGCGCCTCACAGCCCTCATTCAGCGGCGCGTAGTCCCCGCAGTGGACGCTGTCCGAGCGACGGATCTCATTGCTTAACTAATAAACATAAAAACCTCAAAGTTAAAAAAAAAACGTGAACGTTTTGCTGTCTATTCTCATTTTCTCAACATGTTTACTAAACAAGATACTATTCGTGAGGTCGTGCAGTCATCTCTAGGTACCAAATGTATTGTCATCAGAATGGAATACTATACAAAGTTTCAACTTGACAGGCCACATTTTCTGTGTTTCACTCTAATCCATTCTAACCAAACAAACAGAGAAAACCAAATAATGTTTACAATTATAAAACTGGTGGAATAGTTAAATTATTGTTCAAATGTTAAATGTGACATGTACCTTAGCAACTCCAAGTCCTCGTCGTTCCAAAGTTGAATACTTCAGAACTGACTGCTCAACTCTTTTGTGCAGCCTTTTCACACCATTGCTGTTCACTATCTAAAAATAATAAAAATTATTATGTCATTAACAAATCAAGTAAATGGTTCCCAAGCTGTAACAGATAAACCTCATAGATATTTGATGACCAATACTTACTTCTTCACACGGAAATTCTGTGGCAGATTGAAAGAATGATATATCAGGACATAGTCTTCGGACATCTTTGTCAATCTGTAACAGTACTTCATTGTCTTTGAAGTAAGTGCTCCATGAACTATCAGGACTAATGTTCAATGGATGGTCAGAAGGTCCACCTGGGGATACTATTATCTCATCTGGAAATACACATAGGTACCATTAAGCTTTCACCTTTCCACTTTAGGTGTTTAGTTACAATTTACTCGGTTATTCAGTAGGTACTGAGACCATAATAATTGTAATAGTTAAATTCAGATCTTTGCATTTATTGATTGCCCTCTGACATATGGTTAGCAAAGAGGGTAAACAATTAATATAAACATCCTATTAGCTAATGTTAGTAGGAAATGTATAATACCTATGTAATGTTTGTAGTGTTGCCTTTTCTCGCCGAGTGTTGCTTTCCATGAATTCTTTTGATGTGGAAGATAAAGAAGTAATATTTTCCACACTAAGGACCTCAAGCCCTTGTCATCAGGTATACCTTGATATAATAAAAGAAAATAGTTCATCAACAATGTAATCATTTTTGGTATGTAAGGTAAGAAGGTTTGGTAGGTATTAATTTTCAGAAAAAGGGGTGAGTAATCTGCGAAAAAAAAATGTCTATCTCTAAAGTCACAAAATATGGTTACCATTAAATGCCAGTTTTCTTAATTTTTCAATATCCACTACATCGGCTTCCAGAACTTCTTCGAAGGCTTTTATTCTGTAAGAAAACAGTGTCCAATTTTTATAGTTAACTCCGTTATTTACTTGTGGAAAAATACAACAGTCTTTACTCATTAATTACAAAAAAAAACAACCAACTTCCAAAAAAACACAAAAAATTTGAAAATAAATTTAATTTTAGAAGTTGTTTCAATTTTCGTTTTTTGCCACTGACTTCAATGTTTTTTTTTTGGAAGTCAGTTCTATTTTTGGAAAAAGTTTTTATTTTTCACTTTTTAGTGGTGGTAACTTCCCCATACAAATTCGAAATACAAAATCAAATAAAATATTGTCTACATAGAATAACTGGGGAAGCAAGCAAAGTTAATAAAATTTATATGTATGGGACCACCTCTGAAGCATAACCTACTAAACAAAAAAATAATCATCAATATCGATTCATAATAATTGGTGGAGTAATTGAGTAACACACATACAAAAAAAAAACATACATTGTCTGTAAGTATGTTTTTTTTTTAAATTGAGAACCTCTCTCCTCCATTTTGTGAATCACTGATCTGTATCTTAGGAGACAGTGATCCTGATCACTGTCTCTTAAGATACAGGTCAACCTAGTTTAAGAGACAGGGCTCAATCAATTCATGTACAGACCTTGTGGTTACTGCATAATTATTTAATACCTGTCTTTACTCTCCACATGCTTCAAAATCTGATAATTATGCATTTTCTCTTTATGATTAAGTTCAGACCAAATTATTTCGTCTGAGTGATAGAAATCATGATAGGGGGAAAGTGCTGCTTACCTCCATGGAAAGTACACGTGATTTTTATAATTTTACATTCTAAGTATCAATATATTTTAGTTATATATTCGATATGAGAAGCAACCAACTAAATGAGTACACGAAATTAATTTAAGTAATTAGGATTTATCATAATTTCGCTGATGAATACGCCTTTTTTAAGTGTCAGCAAGAGCTTAAACTGGCAATTATATCTGAAGGATAGTCTCTTAACGTCTAAATTATAACTACACATGAATAAATTTACCTTGCTTTATGTAGACTCATTTTTATACAAACTTAGATTGACAATATATATATAGAAATCACAAAAAACTAAAGTTAAACCTCTTGTTTGGTATCAAAATGTCAATAAGCCACAGAGCCACAGATTAATAATTTATGAGTCTGTAGACTGCATCTGACTACCACAGATTACTTTACTAACCACAGAGCATGTAACTTTATTATACTAGAGCCACTCTAAAACAGTCAACGTTAATGACCATCATCGCTTTAAAGATCGCAGTAATTATTCCGATAAATATAGCGATGAATTGAGTGGCCACACTTGAACGGCCAACGTTCATTTGTCGCCACCCGAGTTGTCGCCTAACGTCAAAAGCCAATGTGAATGCCGTTGTCAAATTCTCGCGATAAGTAGTGGTTACACCTGCGGTTATCCATTATTGCTATAATCAGCGGCGTTTTCCGGTGGTGTGGCCCCAGTTTTACTGACTAGCTGTAGTGTTAGTGCTAGTGTTGCAAAACTGAGGTTTGGAAAATCAACAATATCGTTAGACTTGCCGGCAAAAAATTGTGAGAAATTTAAAGGTGTGTCCAAACATTGAGCAATGAGAGCGCGACTGTAACACGCAGCGTTTGCAACAACAACAACTAAAATAAGGCACATATTTCTGGCGACTCTGGCGTGATTTTACCATTGACCTGAGATTTGTCGCCAAATATTGATAAATTGTTAGCACCACAAAACCTCTTCAAAGGTCTCATTGAAGTTTTTTAATATTGTGAGACTTCCCACTGCCCGTATGCCTGCTGATATGCTGGCAAAGGGAGTTGGTAGGTAAGCAGAAACATGTGTTCCATTGTTCTGCACACAGCATAGTGTGGATTAAGTGGGGCTGTTGTACAATGAAGGTTACCTATAATACACTATGCTCTAGGACTAGTCTTCTTCAAGGAACATAAACTCACTTAGAAAGTCAGAAACGCAACTAAGGCGCCATCTATTGAATGCCTTCTTGTTGTTGTGTGGTTGTTGCCTAGCAACTGATGTCTATTCTGTCATCCTGTTCCATCCAGTTCACCATCCAGTACATTTTTTTTACCTGTTTTCAGATCATTTCAGATGAAGTTAATTTTTATACCTAAAGAACTATATTAAACCACCGTGTTACAGTGATATTCTATTTTCATTGAAAGCAAGCTCAGCCAACACCTTAGATACAGAGTTTTGTGTTTCTAGTAGGTAGGTACAAGAAAACACAAGTCCTAATGTACTTGTTTTATCAGAAGACATGTAAAAAAAACAAATCTATCAAGCAAAGAAACACACTTGTAGCAGATACAAAACCCTTATGCATTGTTTCCTTGTCTTGCAATATGCCTGAATAATATTCGTAGAACGCTAAAATAGAAACCACAACATTGAATAAACCGGCCAACATAATGAAATTGTTCTCTATGAATAGATCAGCGTACATGTCCATTGCTGTTTCTATGAGGAGGCCTAATGTAACGATTGCAAAGCTGCCGTATACGCCGGTCATTATGAAATGGTTTAATGAAGTTAAGTCCGGACATTCCGAGCTGTAAAAGAACCCCAAACCCATCAAAAATAAAAAAACTCCTCGTAAAACCATATGAATCATTTTGGAATGCATGGTGTGTTGCTGGTCAATAAATTGATTTTTAGTAGCCGCTATAGTAGCTTTATTAGGAGCTTAGAATACAGAACAAACAAAAATTTCACGAATATGTAAGTTTGTTGAGGGAGTTGATTAATAAAATAAGTTGAAATGGATGGCAGATGGACAATCATGACATTTGATGACATTACACAGTGACCAGTGTGACCACATAGAAAAATGTACTCTGTGGTCACCACAGAGTACTTACATTTTTATATAACAGTGACATCAGCACATTAGCAGCCACAGAGTAGGCAAAATTCAGTTGCTCTTGTACCTAAGATACTAATTGTGTGGTGTTCCTGTAACATTGTTCCACTGTTCAGAATGAGTTATTTAGGTATTTAATCAGAAATGTCTATGGTACTATGGTCTATGCGGAATTGCTGAATGCTGCTGAAAGCCTTAGGCGTTGTCCTATTTGGCGAAGATCGCACGATCAAACGCATCGTACCTACGATCGTTATTAAGCATTTCATGTGCTCGCACGATTACTTACGTTCGATGACACGATGCGTTCTCGTCGTGCGATGAGTTCTAACATACAGATTTCATCAGAGTGTCCTATTTGAACCTCGCAAGTAATCGTGCGAGCACATGAAATGCTTAATAACGATCGTACGATGCGTTTGATCGTGCGATCTTCGCCAAATAGGACGACGCCTTACAGAAGGGTTCCGTAATCAGAGACTGAAAAACATAAAATATTCATTATCCTCTCGATTATCCTGATCATCGTCGATTATCGTCGCTATCTACGCTTTTTTACGCACATAAAAGGCTAAAAACCTTAGACCATTATGCCTATCAATTAGATTTTGTGTTTATTACAACTCATGCTCATTTTATGAAAGCATTGCTTCTCGACGATGCAGCTTCAAGGCAGTATAATAATATCATTGTCATTTATAGTAAAAAAAACGAATAAAACATGCTTAAATCACGCACGATTTAATTATCATATGACCTCACACTCGAGGGTTTTACTAGAAGCCACTGAAGAATTCTACTATCCACCGCTTGGCTATCCATCACCGTACCCACGTTACCAAGCCTAATCTATTGAAGTTGTGAAAACGAATCATATGAGCCCAAACTAGAGGGATTTACTAGTAGCCACTGAAGAGTTCCACTATCCACGTCCTGGATCCATCATCAGATCTAGGGGCCTACCACCACCGCTTACAGCAGTATTATTTTAATGTTAGGTACTTCAGTGTAGGAAAGAGAAGAAGCTCTACAGGACGTATAGCTCCATGTCTTTCTCCCACGAAGTAAAGTGGGTCGCACGTCTATCACCCGTTTAATAAATTAATACTGCTAAGCGGTGGTGGTAGGCCCCCCCCAGCTCCAAGATTCTAAATAATATTGTTATCCAAACTACATATAAATGTAAAGTTTCATTTCGATACGACAATTAGAAGTTGATGAAAATTACGTTGAAAGATTCCGTTACACAGTGTGTATGTGATTCTAGAAACCCGAGACCTCTCTTTTGGGGATCGTTTTAGCGAAAACAAATAGTATATGTCACACATACTATGTTTGCCCTACCTCACCGTGCATGAATTATTTTAATCAAAGTAGGAAGGAAGGAAGTGCTACTCTGCATATAAGCAGTGAATAGCATTCTCCTTTGACGTGCCATACCATGCCTTAAATACTACTTCTCGCCTGCCGGCTTATTTGATAATGATCAAAGAGGTAGGATTTGCCATAGGTTCCTTCCGTCAATATTATATCAGTCATTCTGATGGTGGACTTCTTCTTTCATCTTTCTGTCCTTTTTGCAGCGAGTTTGCAGCTTACAAATTTATTTAGACATGAATATTATTTACTTATTTTGTAGTAGTTTTATTGTAGGATTTGTGTTCTGTAATAACGGAACCAATAAGGAATTTAATTTTTGCGCTCATCCTGATTGTTCCTTGGAAAACCAACACACAATGTGCGTAGCCGCTAACAAGCAGAGCTCAAGGCTGTATGCATCAGGTATAACAAGTTGGATGCGGTACCAAATTCTGTTACTGCATAATAGGCACAGGGACAACATCGCTATGGGCTTAGAGCCGGGTCAGCCACCCGCCACTAACATGCGCAAGATGTACTGGGATATTGAACTCGAGCGTATGGCAGAAGTTTGGGCTCGTCAGTGCCAGAAACGACATGACGAGTGCAGGAATACTATCAGATTTAACGTTCTCCAGAACATGGACGTGCGTGCCGTCGTGAGCAGGATGACAGAAGCTCAGTTGCTAGCAGACGCCGTGGGCGCGTGGTTCTCTGGCTCCAGAGTTCTTCCTCCTGAGCATGTATGGTCTTTTAGACTTACTAACTGTAGCGCGCCCGGTGGTTGTAACGCTAATTGGTATTCAGCAGCAGCTTGGGCGTCCACATGGCGCATTGGTTGCTCACAAGCTCTTTGTACCGCTAAAAAGCCTTCTTGTGTTCTCTTTCGCAAACCCAGAACAATAAGTAGTGAGGAAACGATAAAATCTTCAATGCCAAGTGCGACAAGAACATTCATGCCAAGTCAAAACATTCTGCGACGCACTAAATACATGACTGAAGCGAAATCTGTATGGTTTGAAGATTTTACTACCACTGATAGCGCCAACAGAAGAAAAGAGTCGCCTTTGCACCGTGGAATTGTGGCAGAAAATAAAGATAAAAGACGATCGGAAACAAAAATTTTGGCATACACGTTTTGTAATTATGGACCCGCAGGAAATATCGATGGCTTCCCCATATATGAATCAGGCCATACTTGCTCAAACTGTCCCCAGGGGTCGCAGTGTGGGGACCGCACTCACCGGGCGCTGTGCTCCGTGATTGGGGATCCTGATATGAAAACCGAGACTTAGTTTTAATCTTTATCGATGTTATTCTTAACTACTAATTTATTCTTGTTTAATAATAGAATGTTCGATACAAGCACGGCTTTTACTTTTCTTGCTCGAGAAAACACTTAGGTATGCACAACCTGAAACTCCATAGAACTATAGCAAACTAACTGACAATATAACTAATGGCGAATTTTACTAAACTTTTATACCGAGTATTAGTCCTATCCCGCGAATTTGACAGTTTTTCCATACATGTCAGGTGACAATGTTATTCCACGGCGGATAAAAGTTATCTGACTCTGATAAAATCAACCCTAAGTACAATAATTATATACAGCAACGTGACAAGGTGTTTAAAAAACCGACTTCCAACAAAAACACTAAAAACGTGAAAAATAACTTTTATTTCGGAAGTCGGTGTCTTTGCTTTTCAATTTTCGTTTTTTGCCACCGACTTGCGAAATAAAAGTTATCTGACTCTGATAAAATCAACCCTAAGTACATACAGCAACGGCAACGTGACAAGGTGTTTAAACAACCGACTTCCAACAAAAACACTAAAAACGTGAAAAATAACTTTTATTTCGGAAGTCGGTGTCTTTGCTTTTCAATTTTCGTTTTTTGCCACCGACTTCCGAAATAAAAGTTATTTTTCACGTTTTTAGTGTTTTTGTTGGAAGTCGGTTTTTCACTTTTTAGTTGTGGTACCTACCCCACACAAATTCGCATACCGTTATCTGCTATGTAAATGAAGACTAAGATATCGTCTACATACGCAAAGTGGGAAAAATACGTAATTATTGAAGCTAACTCAAAAACTACGCAAGCAAAATTTATAAAATTTATATGGGACCACCTCTGAAGCATGACCTACTAAACAAAATAAAATATAAATCAAAATCTTTTTAAAAACAAGCTTTTAATGAACTAAAAAGTACTAAATAAAACTTACGTAAACATAGAACTTTAATATTTTCTTAAAACCTTGAGGTTTACCTTAAAGTTTAGTGTAAGAAGGACATCTTACGCCTCAAGCTTTTAAGAAAATATTAAAGTTCTATGTTTACGTAAGTTTTATTTAGTACTTTTTAGTTCATTAAAAGCTTGTTTTTAAAAAGATTTTTACTTATATTTTATTTTCTACTTTTTAGCATTAGGATTTGTTTAAATATCTGTAATATCACAAATTCAACGAATTAGGTTTTCCCATGGCCACATTCCGGCTCCATCCATCATCAGGCCTTGAACACCACCTAGTGTCAAAGCGCTTGTTAATACATGACCAATGAGTCCAAACGCGATGGTGCTGTCTTGTTTGATTGAGGAGTTCCCATGGCCACTTTCCGGCTCTATCATCAGAACCTGATCACCACCTAGTGTCACAGCACTTGTTAATACATGACCAATGAGTCCAAACACGATTATGCTATCTTGTTTGATTGAGGAGTTCCTATGCCCAACTTCCGGCTCCATCATCAGACCAGCTCCATAGTATCTTTTTTTCAAAATGTCTCGGTAGTTGTTTACGTATGCCAAGTTTCAGCTCAATCAGATGCCAGGAAGTGCTTGAAAAATGGATGACAAATGGAGTAACCGGAAACACATACGAACAGAGCAAGCTAATATAAAGCTTGTAATAATAAAAAGAATCAACAAAAAAAAAAACTTACAGGCGAATTGAGAACCTCCTCCTTTTTGAAGAAGTCGGTTAAAAATACTAAACGTGTGTGTGTTTCATTTGGAGGAGCTCGTGGCTAAGTAATAACAGCCGCACGGGTCGATCCATCATGTTAAGCTACGCTTGCCAGGGTTGGTCCGTGGATGGGTGACCATCTTAACATACCGAGATTCCTCTGTGCCTCGGAAAGCACGTAAGTTGTGGTCCCGGCTGTCATTCGTAGATCTTTTTAACGACGACGTTTCGGTCGTCAGAAGCTCGATAGTCTGACAACCAGTCTTACCAAGGGGTATCATATTACCCAGTTCCTGGGTTGTGGAGGTCCGATAGGCGGTCGCTCCATGTAAAATACTGGTATTCAGCTGCATCCGGTTAGACTGGAAGCCGACCCCAACAAAGTTGGGAAAAGGCTAGGCAGATTGAGAGTGTGTTTCAATTTAGTAATGATTATTAATTCATTTAGTCAAAATATCTGTAATATTTTCGTCTGCGTTTGGTTTTTCACACACGGTTCAATTTATCGTTCAGGTTTATATGAGAATATAGTAGCTTTGCGTTTCTGTTCATTAATTCTGCCTTAAGATGGGCAATATTAGATGTATCTATAATTAGTAAATTACCCGTGTTTTTTAAGAAATTATAATGATTCTTATAAAATTTTATTATTTGTGTATTTTATATTAAATAATTATGGGGTTGCGCTGATTGTATTAAAGTTCTTAGTCTTTTGCAAACTGTTGTCCTAAACTAGTCAGATGACAAGCTAGGACAACAGTTTTGCAATATCCTTTAATGCAACCAGAAACTACATAGGTAACTGAGAGCATTATTGTACTGTAAATCTGTGGCCCTAGTGAAAAGGGGTATAAGTCCGATTTTGTGGAAAATGAGTTAATTATACAGAAGTGATCAGAGAAAAATGCTCTATCGTTTGGTGTAAACGGATCTAAGCTATCTCTAAAAATAAAGAAGTTACCTTGTGTAAAAGGGTCCAACTGACACCAAAAAAAACTACAAAAGTCGGTTTCAAGTACTTTTGTATTCTTTTAAACGGATTTTTTCAAATATATTTTGTGTTTTTTAATCTAAATTAACATAAATTACCCACGTTTTTATCAATACAACAACACCTGGTTCTTAAAAATGGTTTAGTGAGTAATGTGATATTATTAGACATAAATCCGTTTTCACTCAAATAAAGGGAAAAAATCAAAGTAACTCTGTTGAGATTAGTATGAACATAATCATTCCAAATGCGTATTCATTTTCACTTGTATGAATTAACATTTAACATTATGGGAGAAGGGGTATAACTTATATTATACCCTCAAGGAATTCATTTTGTGGTTAGTATAAGTCACTATGTTAAAAACTAATAACATTAAATAAAAATAACTCAATAATAATAAAGAGCATAAATTGTTTACCTATAAAAAAACTTCACATGTATTTCAATTGGTAGCGGTTTAAATGTCACACGAGGTCAAACACGCAATTTGAAGCGCGCGGAGTGTTTTTGCGTCTCCTGTAAAGTTGCATTTTTGGACTTAGATCCCTTTTCACTAGGGCCACAGAAATATGCTTGGCCTTGTGCCGAAACCATGATTGTTGCAATACAAATGTGCCCAATGCAGACTCATTGGACCCACTAGTGAACCCACGAGTGAACCCCTGACGGCTCCATGGTAATTTGGGTAATAATAGTAGATTGCTGCATCGAGCGCTAAGTGAGTTATTGTCACGAGTGCATCACTTACTCACTTTAGCAAGGTGCGTAATCTACTTTTCTTTCAACTACCAATTTACTCAACTCAAGTCAGGTCAAGTCAGGTCAAGTCAGGTCAAGTCAGGTCAAGTCAGGTCAAGTCAGGTCAAGTCAGGTCAAGTCAGGTCAAGTCAGGTCAAGTCAGGTCAAGTCAGGTCAAGTCAGGTCAAGTCAGGTCAAGTCAGGTCAAGTCAGGTCAAGTCAGGTCAAGTCAGGTCAAGTCAGGTCAAGTCAGGTCAAGTCAGGTCAAGTCAGGTCAAGTCAGGTCAAGTCAGGTCAAGTCAGGTCAAGTCAGGTCAAGTCAGGTCAAGTCAGGTCAAGTCAGGTCAAGTCAGGTCAAGTCAGGTCAAGTCAGGTCAAGTCAGGTCAAGTCAGGTCAAGTCAGGTCAAGTCAGGTCAAGTCACGTCAAGTCAGGTCAAGTCAGGTCAAGTCAGGTCAAGTCAGGTCAAGTCAGGTCAACTCAAGTCAACTCAACTCAAACAAAGCCGGAGAGACGAGCCTTAGTAACAGGGTCCCATTTTACCCTTTTGCTATGGAACCCTAACAGTGCAGTAAAGTTGTATGAAATTTCATTGTTGCCCTGCAAAACGTGCAACAATGAAATTTCATACAACTTTACTGCACTGTTTTGGTTCTAAGCAAAAAATACGTCCTTTGGGATCGGTTTTGTAGTGATTAATGATAATATTACTATGTAGTTGAAAGAAAATAGTATTACTTCATTATTACAACCTCATTTTTCAAATCGGTTTTAAAACCTGTCAAACAAGAAAATAATAAAATAAACCTATTTTCGAATGCCATGAAAATTTTTCCGCATTCTAATTAATTGATAATAATATTTATATTTTATTTGTGTAGCAAGTTTATTGTGAATTAAGATGTTGTCGGCGGCGAAAGTGCGCCAACATGGCATGCAAGACGGGGACTGGATTATCAAGGACAAAATCAATCAGTATCGGGGACTGATAAAGTTATACGGTAAGTTGATCCAGTACCTTCTTATTTGTTTTTTATTAATCCCATTAGAGATATAAATCGACTCATCAATATTGTTCTTGTGGTAAGGCGTGGTGATGCGAGCCTGCCGTAAAGCATTGAGTACGATGTCTGGGTCGAGTAAACAGGTATTGGCGTATTGGGGTTTTATCACAGGGCTTTCACTCACAGTTTGTCAATCTCTCATGGTTTGTAGATATTTTGAGCCCTCCATATACATACCTATGTACATGGGCGTTAGCAAACAGCACGCAAGCGTTTTCAACATCAATATAACAGCCTATTTAGAACTTAGAGTTCTTTTAAAGACGTACAAGAGTGTCAAAAAATGTTTTTTTCTTTTTAAGAGTGATTTATGAGTTATTATACAGCTCAAACTGTATAAAATCATTATTGAGGGATCTGTAAGCTTGGGGTGCTGAAACAGAATATTAAAACTCTACTATACCTACAACTTTATAGTACATTGTGATACAAGTGTGCTCTTTTGGATATTACATTCGAGGCGGTATTAGTCCAATGTGAGAGTGAGTGTAATGGCCAATGCACACGCGTTTCATACGACGTTTTTCAACCCACTTGCGAGGAAAAACACAGACTTGTTGTAAGAACTTATGCTACAATAACGTAATAGGGAATATGCATGTATTTTTTTAATATTTTTATTCGATAGTTTACATCGTCAAATAAAAGTTAAAAAAAATTCGACGGCAAAAAAGCAATTTAAAGTAGTTAAAAAAATGTTTAAAAATATCCAACCGATCCGGGCTATTTAAACGCCCTCCATTTGGCGCGCTTGGTGTGGTGACGTCACAGTTCGTGAAAACAGACAAGCAACTGTCAAGTCAACGTCAAACACTCCTTTTTCTATGAGCGTTTGACATTGACTTGACACTTGTTGATTGACTTGACATTGACATTTTGATTGTTAGCCCGGATTGTTACGTCACATCCGCTCTTAGCCTTTTCAAGTATTTGAATTACCCACAGTTTTTTGGGACTTTTTAAAAATTAATTTCTCGCTCAAAAAGAAATTTTATTCAAAAATATTGATGGAGACTTAATTCTGAAGTAACATAGTTTATAGAAAAAAATATTTGACTCATATTTGAATCACATGCATATTCCCTATTATAAAGATGACACGTTTAGATTTATAAAGTTCAACTGACCTTTGTTGCCAAGTACTGACTATCCGGAGCATCGATTAAAAACGTCAGTTGGTGACGACAATACTTTATATTTTGTATTTTTGATAATACTTATTTAACCACACAACGAAAACAATAACAACTTTATAGAAAATGGCGCGCTGGTTTAGTTTTTCCATAGGTGTAAATAAAGACACTGGCAAAACCGCTAGACAGCCTGAAGTAAAATAAACAAAAAATAATGTTACTAATAAGAAAAAAAAAATACTAAACGTATGGCGGGGTCAAATCTATTTATTATTATTTACGCATTGATATTCTTCCCGACGTGAAATCGACATTTTAAATATGTAACACAACGAAAACAATTAAGCTATTTTTCTTCCTCTATTTTTTTAACAGATGGCAGCGACTTACTATTTGCCAGAGACTATAGTTTTACAACGCCATCTAGGAGCCTTGTCTAGATATATAGAAAGTTTTTTAAAAACCGGGTTCAGTAAAATTAAAAAAAAATGATTATTATGTACCAAAAACATGTTAATAGACTTTTTTTAAATTCTTATATTTCTACGTAAGGTACTAGATTTAAAAAAAATGTTTTTGGCTGATGGCAGAAAAAAATAATTAAAACGCCATCTATTGCAAAGAGGTCGCAACAAAATGATTAACAGATGGCTACTTCATTCAAAGGGTTCGAATTGAAGTAAAAGCCTTGATTTATGTTTTTTGTTGAAAATACGAAATTTATGAGTGTTAATACATAAATCAGCATTTAAACAAAGATGTTTTGATTTTTACTAATATTACTTCAGCCAAAATTTGCCATATTATAACGATTTTTAGTAATTGATAATTTCATAATTGTTACTTATGCTGCCATCTAAGATATTTTTTCAAGACTAATTATAATTTGTTCGAGTTGAGACCCCATGCCCCTGGTCAAAACGCTCCTGGTTTGCCTATACCACAGGTATTATAATACTACGTAGGCACAGATATTAAAATAACCAAAGCGAGCTGGGCTTGTATTTATTTGCCAGTTCATTGAAGTAAGCCAAAAATACGTTTTCCGGTAATGACTGCCATTTTTGGTATTTTTTATTCTTTTGTAATTCTCTTCAAAAACCTATATAACACTTTTCTTTACAAAATAATTATAAGATAATATCTGTAGTATAATGGTTTCTTTGTCTACCGAATAACAGCTTTAATACAGCTTCTCTATTGCTTCTACAGCTACTATACAGCTTTACTAACGCAAAAAACTGTATAATATGGGCCCTTTTTTACTTACAAGGACTGTATAAGCGCTTAAACAGCCTATATACAGCTTCTAGTATAAAAACCAACTTAAATACAGCTTGTATACAGCTTGCAATGCTACTTGGGAGATTTTTTCCTAGTCCTTCGGGGTATTCAGGAACTGCTGGTTATTACCATGGATGTATTAGTTAAATTGGTTATTTATTATTCAAATTAGTTGTATTAGTTAAACTAGTTTACTGGTGTTTCAAACCAGGACATTACTAATGTGGCCGATACAAACAAAATCGCAGAAACTCTCCTAAATATTCTTCTACACTACAGCAGTGAAGTAAGATATTTTTAGCTTTTCATTTTGTAAGTCGTTCCCTCTGCAAAGTCGGCAGATGGTGGAGACATTACCGTTATATTTTCATCAGTCGCGGCCCTGTAGGTGCAAAAATCGAAATTTATAAACTGTACTTGTAGTAAATAGACAATTTTCACAATTTTATCCATCAGAACTTTATAGGAACAAATTTCCTATTGGAGTTTTGTAATCTGGAACAAGTTTTGAACCATGAGTGAAGTGCATAATTTGCTCATAATAATATTTTGTAGATAAACTATAGGTACGTGATACTGAACCTAACTATAATATTATAAATGCGAAAGTGAGTTTGTTTGTTTTTTATGCTTTCACGCTAAAACGGCTGAATGGATTTAGACCGCGGGGCGCAGCTTGTGAACTATACGTGTGATGCGATACTAAATTAACTGCCAATCAAAACCGCTCCTTCAGAATGTAAAATCAGCCTTATTAACCGCGCAATGGAACGCCGAACTATTAGCCGATAAAGACACTATGGACAACTGAATGGAAAGTGGCCTCTCGGCCGGAGCCCTCAGCTCCAGGGACGACGACGTCTTGTTCCGTTATACAACTCAGCGGCTACGAGTGCTACGGCTTAGCAGCACATTTTCGCACATTTTCTCATGAAAAAAAGAATATGAGCGTTATTTTTATTTTCGTTCTTGTTTCTTATTTTACTCTTTTGTTTTGACGATTATTTTGTAAAGTATAGATTATTATTTCTTAAGCTGGCTATACCTGTGCTTAATACTCTTGTAATTGGTTTATTTGTGACTTTAGAACGTGACCGAAAAATCCATGAAGGTGACTTGGCGAAGCAGAAGAAGCGATATTCGCGTGACATTCGCCAGCTTCGTAAAGAGATCTCAGCGAAACGCGAGGAGCTTGGAGTAGCTGTATATGGCGACAAGCAGTTCCTACGAAACGCCTTCCAGGACCACAGGAGACTGCAGCTGACTTACATGAACAGTCAAGCCGATGTTAGTATATAATTTCTACATATTTTTTCATCTTTATGTATAAAATGATGTGAGTCATATGAAATTGATTTTGATGCAAAAATCCAAAGTGTTCATGTTTTTAATTAGATATTTGGCGTATATAGTTACGTTCTATAAATGATTTAAATGTTACAATTTATAATGAATGCTATCATATTTGCAAACAATGCAATTATATGTAGGTACCTACCATTGTAGTACTATATTTGCATAACTAGTATTTTTTTAGGTATACTGAGAACCAACTGCAGTGTGATAACATTAGAACTAAATACTCGGACTAACAGATAATACGCACGTGCATAAAACTCGGAGTCTGTAGCTCCTATAAGGGTATTTGCCAACTCATTAGGGGAGACACCCAGGAGTAGGCATGGGTTCGATATATCAAAACGTAACTTATATCGGATATGTGTTTATTATCATACCATATCGATATCTAAATATACATAACCGTTTTCACAAAAACTTCATCGAGCTATGGCTTATCCAAAGCGCAACAACGAGAACGAACTACGAATAATGTCGAATAAGTAATAACGAACAAAACGCAAACTTCACATCACGAGCGATATGACACCGACGGTTTTTATTCGCTTTGTCTCTGTCTTACCATTCAATGTTTTACTGGCGTAAAAGAGATGAAGCGAATATTACGTAACTTCGGCTAGTGATTAGTTATTTGTTTAATAATAGTGCGTGCATAATATCTATATCCTAACGCGCTAGCAATAAGGTCTAGTTTCTATTTATTTAGTTACAACAAATATTCCATAAGTTAGCAACTTTCCGGCGGCTACTCGATATCAGGGAGCAAATCGTACTACTGATATCGATATCTGAAAACGGTTTTCGATATCGATATGAAAACTGAATATCGGTTACATATCCGTTAGCAACTAAATACGAAAACGCCCATGTCTACCCAGGAGGGTACTAAGCAATTACCTCATAACAAGGTGGCCTCTGTATTAAGACTTTTTTCTTTGTTTAATGGGACATTTTAAAACTGTTTGGATTGTTGTCTCGTCAAATATTCAGACAATGCAGAGTACTTACTTACCTACTCACCTATTAGTATAGTATTTTATTAAATGATAGGTATGCCGATAATGTTCTAATCAGATATGGAATAAGAAAATTGTCGACTCGAAGACTACATTGTAGACGTTTTGAATTGTGCTCAAGTGCGGAGAAAGATAAATAATGCAAATATTTAGAGTCATATTAAAGATATAGAACAGGGCTCTTGACAAACATAGAAATATAATCCTTACATATTATAAAACAAAGTCCTCCGCTGCGTCTGACTGTCATCCTGTTCGCGATAAACTCAAAAACTACTGCACCGATTTTCATGCAGGTTTTCACCAATGGATAGAGTGGCTCTCGAGGAAGGTATTTAGTATATAGTAACCGACATCCACGCGGGCGGAGCCGCGGGCATCAGCTAGTATATTAAACGTGACCTTCACTAGACTAACGGTCGACCTATTAGATTACATAAATCCGCGCCCATCAGCAGATGGATTTCCAGGCGCTATGTGAGTTTTCCACGTACCTACTAAACTCCCCTGACTTGCCTAAAGAAAAAATAATACACCGGATCTTCGCAATAAACACATTGAACTTCGTTATTATAAATAATGGATGAAGTAAATCAGCATCCCTACTTGTTTATTTTAAGAAAATGAATACAGATGGCGTTGCTTCACTCAAAACAAGGGGGGCTCTTTACGTAATATTTTTCTATTTTTTTGCATCGTTTTTACCCGACTGCCCCAGATGGAGGGTAATGTTTTTCGAGAGTATGTATGTTTGTATTTTTGTATGTATGTATATCTATTTCTTTGGCACGCTCTGTAGCCTAAACGGCTTGAAGGATTTTAACATACGAGGTGTCGTTAGGTTCGTCTTAATTGGGGGTGACATAGCCAATATTTTTTTTTTAAATTTCATCTGGAAACAAAAAAAAAAGGTGGGGAAGGTTTTTTTTTTGAATAAATTACAATATTGGTATCAAATAAAAGCTAGTACCTAATGAGTTACTTCCAAATATATAAATTAATAAAACTAAAAAGCTTGAAATAAAACAAATTATTTACCTACCTTTACTACCTATTGCGGGGAACAAACCAATTAACCTGAAATAATGGTGTAACTTTGTTTGTTCCCCGCCTGTTATACCAGAATTCTACAGATTATAATGCTTGTTTTTCTCTTTTAAGTTATGCGTTTTTGCAGGCGGGTTTTTTAAATAATTTGTTTTATTATTGAATAAACCTCGCGTATGTTTTTCTTCTAGATATTTACTGCGAAGCATTCTTTTGGTAAATTTTAAAGAGTGAAAGCAATATTTTTTTTGTGGTCGAACGAAATAATTGTATCGTATGTAACTTTGCCCTACAAGGTACGTGTGTCTCCTCAGCTATAAATTTTCTTTATTTATATGCGTAGATAATTCTAATAGTAATGCGTTAGGTTTCACTAACTACATTTGGTTAAATCCAATGTCAGTATCAGAAGGTCCGATAAGCTCCATTTACTTTAACGCTTTGTTTGTTCCCAATATCTATTTGAACATTTTCTTTAGGTACTTTGACAGTTTAGGTGGAGACGGGTGTCTCTAAAATAAAATGAGTTCATGTAATTACTGGTTTATGAATTTATTTGATAAAATATAATTAATTGCTCCTGTTTCATCATCATGGGAGCAGTGGTGGCCCAGTGGTAACCGCCCCGACTTACGAGTCGTAGCCTCGACGGCCGTGAGTTCGAACCCAGACCGGCGCTTTACTTTGTGTAAATAATTTCATCACCACTGTTCTCAAAACGGCGAAGGAAAACATTGTGAGGAAACTTCTAGAACCCAAAAATTCAAAGACATGTGACATCCACCAACCCGCACTGGGCCCGCGTGGTGGATTACTCCCTCTCGAAGAGAGGAGGCCTGTGTCCCAGCAGTGGGATCATTATAGGCTGATTATATATTATATGTTATGTTTCATCATCCGGAACAACTAGATATTTGTACCCCATTTATAAATACGAGTACTCCGCACGGGAATCGAGAACACAATTTGTAGCACAGAGAGGATTGGTCAGCTTCTGCAAAATACGTACTATGGTTATAAAAATAAAAAGTATTATGTTTGAAGCTACCTATAACTTTAAAATGTTGTTGCAGAAAGTATTGGAGAGTATCCATCAAGAGAACTTCAACAAGAGGAAACAACTAGACAGAATCAGATATACCAAGAAGAAGAAGATGGAAAAATTTCGCTTGGCACAGGTATTCAATGATTCGTCTAACTAAAATAACTGTTATATGTGTATTCATTTAAAACATCAGGAAATCATGCAAATAATGTATTGGTACCTATAATTATTCGGTTCGTTAATGTATTACATAATTTTACCTTTGCCAGTCTACTTGTTTTAGACCTACAAACCTCGAAGGAAAAACAATCGAAAATAACCAAGATTAAATGGTTATTACATTATATTATTGATAATATGAATGCGGGACGGGTAGTGCATCGTGTTTATTTCGGGACCTGTTGAATGCATAATTTATTAGTTTGGGTCGTTTCAGCCGAGCGTAGACCGTCCGAGATTAGAACTAGAACGCTTCATAAATTTACCTCAACTACACGTTATTTTTCTACTAGCTATACCTACCTTCGGCTTTGCTCATAGTGTGTATTTTAGCCATATATTTCCCTAGCCCATTCCTAATCTGTTATTTAAGCCTCATTGTTCATAAGTAGGTAACACTCAAAAGGTAACACTGAGGTATTGTGATTGGTTCCTTGGTAGTTCAAATTCAAGCAAACTGTAGTTGTTATTGTTAATGTTAGTAGGAAGTCGTCTACTGTAGAATCAGAAATACAAATTAATACATTTGGTTAGCCAGTCAGTGTTTTGAAAGGTATTTGCAAAATGAATTAAATTGAAATACTGTGAAGTTCTGACAGAAATAGTTTGCTAAGAGTAGAGCTATAAATAGCTTGGGACCTTCGAGGGGCGCCATTTAATTAAGTTTCTGCAGGAAGTCTTAATGAAGGATTTTTAAGATACCTAAATGTATTGTTAAGTAATAGAAGGTGTTGTTTTATAGTTAAAATTTTACTATGGGTAGATAAGTTACCTAGGTAGATAAAAGACCCCGGCTAATACCGATTTAGGATGATGTAACTTTTTTTGTTTACCTGCTTTTAAACTTTAGCTGTAGTGAAATAGTAGGTACCTAAAGGCAAATAGTAAATGGAAACAGTAGCTGCAATACCAGTCCTTGCAGATGATTACCATACTCATTGCTTTTTTCTGTCTACGACTACCTAACACCCTTAGCATAACCACCAATAGAAACGGGTTTTGTCGACGGAAGAATAGACAAAATGACAGATAAACAATCACAATCTGTCATCTTGTCTATTCTTCGGTCGACAAACCCCGTAGAAAACACGTTTCTATGGTTGTCCTGCTACACGTGCTTAACCCTTATTAATATGAGATGAGAAACTGGATGCGAGCAGAAAAAGACAGACATATTGAGGGCTATGGATCTCGATGATTTTATTTTGACACTTAGATATTGACGTTTCATAGTTGGACGCGGCGGAGATGCGCGATCGAGTCATATTCGAAGTTGGGGGGAAACTTGCCCCAGAGAAGAAGGAACAAGCTGTAGCGAACTGGGTGCAGCGTGCAAATATTAAAAAGAATGCTGCGCTTGCCATCAAAGTCATGTATAAGAAAATACTAGACATACTAAAGAAGGTAATGTAACCGTTGGATTTTCGCCAGATTAAAGGAGGATGCTACGAAAAAACCCAGAGTTGATTAATATAATTCATGCACGGCGAGGTAGGGCAAACATAGTATGCCACATATATGCTATTTGTTTTCGCTGAAACTATCCCCAAGAGATAGATCTCGGGGTTCTAGAATCATATTCACATCTATGTAACGGAATTTTTCAAATTACCTAATTCATCGACTTCTAAGTGCCGTATCGAAATGAAACTTTGCATTTGTAATGTAGTTTGGATAACAATACTATAATTTGGAATCTTGGCTGATCTGATGATAGAGCCAGAAGCTGGACAGTACACCTCTTCAGTGGCTACTAGTACCTAAACCCCTCGAGTTTGAGCTCATATGATTCGTTTTAATGAATCCAATATATTGCACTTGGTGTCGAGGGTCTGATGATGGTGTCAGGAGGTGGATAGTGGAATGTTTAAGTGGCTACTAGAAAACCGTACGAGTTTGGGCTCATATGATTCGTTTTGCCGAGTGTAATATATTGCACCTAGTGTCTAGGGTCTGATGATGGTGCCAGGAGGTGAATATTGGAATTTGTAAGTGGGTACTAGTAAACCGCTCGAGTTTGGGCTCATATGATTCGTTTTATTGAGTCAGGCTCACTTCTCAATATAGACACTTTTTCTTGTGACTGAGTACGGTGAGGGCAAATCTTACGATTTAAATCTTTGGGGGGCGGGGTTTGCTTTAAGTTGTCAACAACGCTCTAACTTACCTTCATACTGTTTTACTATCCAACTCCTGCCTCCATCATCAGACCCTCGACACTAAGTGCAATCTATTGGACTCATTAAAACGAATCATATGAGCCCAAACTCGAGAGGTTTAGTAGTAGCCACTGAAGAGTTCCACTATCCACCTCCTGGCTCCATCATCAGATCAGCTCCAAGATTCCAAATTATAGTATTGTTATCCAAACTACATATTTATGCAAGGTTTCATTTCGATACGACAGTTAGAAGTTGATGAAAAGATTCCATTCCGTAGATGTGAATGTGATTCTAGAACCCCGAGATCTGTCGCTTGGGAACCGTTTTAGTGAAAAAAAAAAAGTTTACAGGAGACGTACTATGATTGCCCTACCTCACCGTGCATGAATTATTTTAATCGACTCTGGGTTTTTGGTATATACATTCCGTAGCATTGTTCTTTATAGTAATATTCTCTACAGTAAAAAGACGTACCTACTTAAATATTATGAAAGAAACATGTATTTAGAAAAAAATAAAAAGTATTGTTTAATGAAGTAAGGCAAATGAATACTTTAATTAATGCAATTTTTTTACAAAACTGCTCTGATTAATCACGGCGTGAAGGAACACATCGTGCGGAATAGTATCGTGTGTGCCTGATTACGAATAATCGTGTCTTAGTGCCTGAACATGTTGAAAGAGACAAAAACACACAAATTAAAAAAAATCACATTGTAATATTCTAAATTTCCGTAATCGTACATTATGATCTTATATCCAAAGATTAATGAGCAAAAAAAGAAGAAAAGTCCATCGCAAACCCTTATCTCTTGGCTGAAGGTACTCGACTGGTCCATTCATTCACCGTCTGGCGATTGAGTGTTTCCTTCGTTATGATTTCTCACGGAATGAATGTCGTCTCTGAATATCTAGTTGCTACAAATTTCGTTGCAGTGAAAGCAGAAATGCATAATAAATAATAATAATATTAATTGCTACAAATTAATTCAATGGTGGTAGTAGGTATCTATTGCATGACCCATTGATGACTCCTCATCAAGACTGAGCTGCTTTCAAGCTAAAATTTATCTGATGTAAGGTAGGTCTGTCGAATTACGCCTAGTTAAGGAATAACGTAAATTTCTCTCATATAATAAATGAAGATGAAGAACAGAATGTGTTTATGAGATGTTTGTTTATTATTGTATTAGCTGCTCGCCCCGGCTTCGCACGGGTAGCAAGTAGTTATCTACGGCGCACCTTCCCTACCTACCTACCCTACCTACCTACCCTACCTACCTACCCTACCTACCTACCCTACCTACCTACCCTACCTACCTACCCTACCTACCTACCCTACCTACCTACCCTACCTACCTACCCTACCTACCTACCCTACCTACCTACCCTACCTACCTACCCTACCTACCTACCCTACCTACCTACCCTACCTACCTACCCTACCTACCTACCCTACCTACCTACCCTACCTACCTACCCTACCTACCTACCCTACCTACCTACCCTACCTACCTACCCTACCTACCTACCCTACCTACCTACCCTACCTACCTACCCTACCTACCTACCCTACCTACCTACCCTACCTACCTACCCTACCTACCTACCCTACCTACCTACCCTACCTACCTACCCTACCTACCTACCCTACCTACCTACCCTACCTACCTACCCTACCTACCTACCCTACCTACCTACCCTACCTACCTACCCTACCTACCTACCCTACCTACCTACCCTACCTACCTACCCTACCTACCTACCCTACCTACCTACCCTACCTACCTACCCTACCTACCTACCCTACCTACCTACCCTACCTACCTACCCTACCTACCTACCCTACCTACCTACCCTACCTACCTACCCTACCTACCTACCCTACCTACCTACCCTACCTACCTACCCTACCTACCTACCCTACCTACCTACCCTACCTACCTACCCTACCTACCTACCCTACCTACCTACCCTACCTACCTACCCTACCTACCTACCCTACCTACCTACCCTACCTACCTACCCTACCTACCTACCCTACCTACCTACCCTACCTACCTACCCTACCTACCTACCCTACCTACCTACCCTACCTACCTACCCTACCTACCTACCCTACCTACCTACCCTACCTACCTACCCTACCTACCTACCCTACCTACCTACCCTACCTACCTACCCTACCTACCTACCCTACCTACCTACCCTACCTACCTACCCTACCTACCTACCCTACCTACCTACCCTACCTACCTACCCTACCTACCTACCCTACCTACCTACCCTACCTACCTACCCTACCTACCTACCCTACCTACCTACCCTACCTACCTACCCTACCTACCTACCCTACCTACCTACCCTACCTACCTACCCTACCTACCTACCCTACCTACCTACCCTACCTACCTACCCTACCTACCTACCCTACCTACCTACCCTACCTACCTACCCTACCTACCTACCCTACCTACCTACCCTACCTACCTACCCTACCTACCTACCCTACCTACCTACCCTACCTACCTACCCTACCTACCTACCCTACCTACCTACCCTACCTACCTACCCTACCTACCTACCCTACCTACCTACCCTACCTACCTACCCTACCTACCTACCCTACCTACCTACCCTACCTACCTACCCTACCTACCTACCCTACCTACCTACCCTACCTACCTACCCTACCTACCTACCCTACCTACCTACCCTACCTACCTACCCTACCTACCTACCCTACCTACCTACCCTACCTACCTACCCTACCTACCTACCCTACCTACCTACCCTACCTACCTACCCTACCTACCTACCCTACCTACCTACCCTACCTACCTACCCTACCTACCTACCCTACCTACCTACCCTACCTACCTACCCTACCTACCTACCCTACCTACCTACCCTACCTACCTACCCTACCTACCTACCCTACCTACCTACCCTACCTACCTACCCTACCTACCTACCCTACCTACCTACCCTACCTACCTACCCTACCTACCTACCCTACCTACCTACCCTACCTACCTACCCTACCTACCTACCCTACCTACCTACCCTACCTACCTACCCTACCTACCTACCCTACCTACCTACCCTAAAATTTCCAGTATAGGGTAGGTAGGGTAGGTACCCTACCTACCCTATACTGGAAATTTTCGTTTTTCGCCAAAAGTGATATCTACTAACGCGATATCTACGTGTCACTGATTGAATACGCACTAAATTGGATACACGTATTATCACACTCACTTTTACATGCTGTGCGTGTTTCTAAAATTATAAATATACTATTTTATATATCAATAAAAGCGAAAACTGGTATGGATTTTGAATTTTTTCAAACGTCAAACGACCGTCATCCTTTTTTGTCTCGTATAATTTTATCTTGTCATTGAAATGCTAGTGATTGACACAATAAATATCGACTATTTGTACAAGGAGTATTTAATACTTCTTTAATGAAAAAATACCAATTGAATTTATTTATATTATTATACTGACAACAATCGTGTTTTTCGGCTAGGATCTTCAAGATGCTGTTGGAGCGGGCCCATTTAGAAATTTGATTAAATTTTTTTAAAGTAATTTAATGTTTTAATCAATTAAGGTTTAATCTTCTTAGGGGGTCATTGTACTCATCATTATGAACGACTTTTACTAAGGGCACAAAGTGGCGAAAAAAGTATCTGCTGTTCCCTGCGTATAAATTCGCAGAGCTCGTCAAAATGTTGAGAACAGCTGATTTTTTCCTCTTGTCGCCTCAGGTAAATTGACAAAACCACCGAACATCCTAATATTAAAAATATAAAAGCTAAGTATTTTATGAAAATAGATCACGAATTAATCAAGTGAGTTAAGAAATAATAAATGACGTCGGAATTCTTATTCTATGCGGTTTCAAATGAGTGATTCTAGACCGTACCTACCTAAGTACCAAACGTACAGTCACGGACTTTAATTGATGAACCACCTGGCACTGTTCGTATTTTAACCGTGTTATGCAAATCGGGTTTATTTGGTTCCCGACACGGAAAAACATATGTCTTCGTATTAGAAGAAGAAAATTATATTTCATATCTTTACCGGTTGGCTAACCTGAGAGCCAGAACTACAAACTTGACAGTAGAGTGACTACCCGACCATTTGCAGGTCTAGCAACAGTAACCTACCAACGATTGTTTAAGCGTAGCGATAGTAACGTTAGCGTACGGAGAAATTGTATTATTAGTCATTTCGACAACTTAGAAGTAACGTCTCTGACATCGACATTTCAACTGTCACTGTCTTCAGTTAGGTTTTCAGAATTATCGAGTTAATGAGCTCTGATTCAAAGGAGGTCAGTATCAAATAGATTGGATAAACTTAATGCAACATTGTATTTTTTTTTATCATTGAAACTTATTAGTCAACCTCTATGGATAGTATGGATAGAGGACTATTTCCGATTATAAGTAATTTATTTGGCATCTTGTTTACGAACGTGCGTTTTGAGTTCGTGTTTAATCGTGTAATCTCGTAAATATATGAAACTGCAAAATTGAAAAGTTTGAAGGTGGCTCATCAATTAAAGTCCGTGACTGTACGTAGGTACAGATTACAGTTTGTAACTACCTGTTTTGCAACCAGTGCAAAATATGATTATAATATTCATATCTTGTTCGTTTTCTCGGTTTAACAACATATTTAAATGGAATTGAAACAAAAATTGTTTTTTTTTTTGAATACCTCAGTATATAAAATTCTAATGAAACACTTAAAAAATCGTAACATCGATAGCACGAAAACCTAGAAGTCATACGACCGCATCACTAAACCATAAACAATTTCGACCGGCCATTTTTGTTCAGATCTTTGGAGAATTTTGAAAACCTCGGGTATACCTACCCTACCTACCCTACCTACCCTACCTTACCTACCCTACCTACCTATCTACCTACCTACCCTACCTACCCTACCTACCTACCCTACCCTACCCTACCTACCTTTACCCTACCCTCCCTATCCTACCCTACCCTACCAACCCTACCCTACCTACCCTACCCTACCTACTTACTCTACATACCTACTCTACTTACCTACCTACCTACCCTACTTACCTACCAACCTACCCTACCTACATCTACTGAGATATTATCAAAAGACCCATTCTATACAGAATGTATGAGAAAACGATTTTAATAGTTATTCTGCTATTCTGGGTAGAGACAAATCCAACAAATCAAAGATCATCAAAATCAGTCCAGCAGTTCTCGAGTTATAAGTGCTTGAACAAACCCGACTTTGTTTTATATAAATAGATTTAAAAAATACAAAATATGACTGGTCTGTTTATTAAAAGAATGAAAAAGGATCAGAATTCAAACACAATCGTTTTGGCACAGTTAAACTACTGAAGTTAAATATCGCCTAGGACAGTTTTCTTAAAATTACTTTTTATTAAAGCATTATCAGAGTTTTCTGTAATTAGGAACATAATTAATCTAAGTAGGAGTATCTTAATCATCATTTCTTTTAAGTTTTACAACATGTTTTCACATCTATTCAATCAGGTAAAAACTAAAATTACTAAGGGAATAATATAAATTAATTATATTTTTCAATGGAACATAGGATAAACATAATCAAATAGTCTGTATACAGATTATCAAACAAAAATAAATAAAAATATAAAAATCATTTATAGGCGTTATTTTACCCAGTTGAGGTAATTATCGCCTATCCAAATCTACGTATCACAATCACAACCGCCAGGACATCTCAATTCTTCTATGTAATTTTTTGTCAAACCGATTTTAACTGCTTCTTAACATTGTTAGCAATGTTTTATCATAATATAATATGTCTCACAAAACACAAAAATGCTTGTTTGCGTATCATATTTCTGCAAATTTAATAATCCTTTTCACAAAATCTTGTTCGCTAGTAAATATTGATCTTCTACCTTGTAGTTTGGATATATATTATTTAAAGAGATTATTTAATTAGATTATTTAAAGAGTGTATCTTTAAATAATCTCTTAATGTTCTTCTAGGGATATTATAACTCCTAGGTACTTTATAACTGGATAACCTGTTTGTCTGAAGGGTAACCTGAACCTGAACAGTAACAGTACGCTTTTTGCAAATCAGTTGACATAGTTTTTATCCTGAAACAATGAACTTATTTATTATTCATTTATTTTACTTTTTAAACAAAAAGTACATAGGTAACTTATCACAATATATTAAACTTTATATAACCAAGCAATTACATTTCAAATAAAGTTCTTTCATGACAAGCTCATGAGATGGTTAAAAGCGCCTATGGCAGCATTTGTAATGGGTAATAACGCCTGGGCGTAATTACCGCCGAGGACACTTCTAATAAGTTTGACAAAAAATGGAAAATCGACAGCTTAATACTATAGAAAAACAGGACGCGGAACGGTTGCTGGAACGGTAGAATAAGCATAGTAATAAATAGGCCTTAAAGTTTACTACTAAACTTACAAATTTCATTAAAAACTTACCGCAAAATCCCCGTTGAAATCGAAATCTCTGTTGTAAAAACGGCACAGTGACAACTCGCCACGTATGTCAGTCGATTCCTAGTTCGTGGAGTGGAGAGCGCCACAGGCGCAAATCGGGGCTGTTTCGGGATGTATGATACTTGATGCGTTGGTATTAAGTTTGATTTTATCTGATAGTTAACCGGAGTTATTTAGCATAGGCGTAATTAGCCTCTAGGTGTAATTCGTGCAGGGATTCTACTAAAGATGTAAAAAACTATGGTCCCTCGAAAATGTTTATGGTCTAATGATGAGGTATTATGAATTCTGATGCTCTTGATGTTATAAATAATTTCCGCGCATAGAATAGATTGAATTATTTGAATTTCGATATTTTCAATCTGTTTTTTATTATTTTAGTATGAAAACTTGACTTCATGTGAGAAGTTTTATTGATAGATTAGTATACCTATGAATTATTTATAGTTTTATACTAAATTACATGCCAATAGCTTATACTTACCCTATTTTTTAAATACTATATTTTATTCAATCAAATATGCAGGGTGGCCAATTTAAGAAGCATACAACTTTAAATTAAGATTATTTTTATTACAAAGGAAAATTACCGGATATTTTTCTATAAAGCCCAAAACACACACAGAGCGGGTGCGGGGCGGGAGCGGGTCGGGTCGTTTTCATCGCGTGAGTCGCGCGGTTCATCGTGTTCACACAGAGCGCGGGCGCGGGGCGGCAGCGGGTCGGGCACGTGTCAGGCGCGGGACGGCAGTGGGTCGGGCGCGGTTGTACTTTGACAGGCGGCAGCGGTTGCAGTGTGAAAATGTCGGGTGATTCTGACATGGACGAAGAATTTTTTATTTTTCTTATTTTAAAAAGAAGAACGCGAAAATGGAAAGGTTTGTAGGTTCATGACATTAATAAAAAAAGACATCAATATGGAGAATATCATCGATACGTGTATTGCAATGAATGTAACGACGCTACACCCGCATTGCAATTGTGTAACCATCTTACCTTGAAAACTTAGGTGAAGTGAGCGTGGAGTAAGTCATTGTCATCGATACCTATTGATGCTAAGGCAGTGACAGTTCACTCCAAGCTCACTTTGATATTTTACTACACTTAGTTTTCACGGAGATATTTTAACAGAATAGCACAACCGCTCCCGACCCGATCCCGTCCCGCGCTGTCTGTGGTGGAGGGCGCGGCTCCCACTCCGCGCCCGACCCGCGCCCGCGTTCTGTGTGTTGACATCCATATAATTCCTTGAATTACAAATTACCATTATAATTAAGGTTTTTTATAATTCTTTGAATTATAAAAAACCGCACCCGACCCGCTCCCGCCCCACACCCGCTCTGTGTGTGTTTTGGGCTTAAGTATATTATTCAGGCTTGGCAATTTTATACGTTGAATAGGATCTGCCTAATCTGCTTCTGTTTTATTCTTAAAAATGGGATCGCTTTTCATCGTGTTTTTCATTAAATTTTCGCATACATCATTAGGTATCTCACTAACAAAGTCACAAATATTCTGCTTTTCGTATTCAAGCTTGACTACGACACATCCCTATAAAAACCCCACAGAAAAAAGTCGGGACGTGTCTCGACATCCTCAGTGATCAAAAGGGTATTCGTTACACTTAATTATTTGTTAGAAAAATTGGGTCGTTTTTAAATTCGTTTATGAACTTCAGAATGAAATTATTGAACGTATTGCGGTGGTCATGGTCTAATAGACTGTGCATAAGGAATTTGTTGCATTTTAACTAAATAATAGACACCAAACATCTGCTAAAGGCGTCTAATTAGAATGGGGGCAAAAAAAAGTTGTATACATCCAAATTGGCTACCCGTTATTAAACACTCCTTGCATCCAAATTGGCTACCCGTTATTAAACACTCCTTGTACTTATTTTGTATTTTGGTTGAATACAATAAAGGTTGTAATTTCGAATCAATACCTCATCTAGATAAATGGAGCAACTCCAATGCCAAGGAACCCTCAATTTCAAATAATCTTTTTATTAAAGTTGAAGTTACAAGTAGGTTACCTTTTAGCAATTAAGTAACTGTCTGATATCAGGCAATTTACTAGATAGTACGGATTTTGGAATGGAATGACAGCTATCTTTCCATCTCTACACGGTTTATTAAATTGATATTTGCACGTATTATATTCATTGTATGAAAATAACAAATGAAATATTTTCATTGTATGAAAATAACAAATGAAACGCTTCGTGTTATGTCCTTGTAGTTCCATCCATCAATTATTAATTCACGTAGGAGTTATAAAACTGTTTGTTCTACACTGCATATCAATTACATGCAAATTGAGAATACCAGCTATTGAAATGAAACGGGATCTGGCGTTTATTGGTTGAAAGGTTTCATGTAGCTGAGCTATAAAATATACGAAATATTTACTTGTCCGCAAATATGAAAAGGATAAGAAAGAAAAACTGTGTAGGTACTAAGCCAGGCCCACCTGCACCTTATACTCTTATTAATTTCCTTAATTAAATAGGTACTTCCTTCTCACTAATAAAATATTGTAAGACTATGGTTCACCTACCTACCGTGTTTCTTTGGATGGATATTCTTTCATTCTATAGAAATATTGACTTTCAAAATCGTTTAGACTGCTATTGCATCGTTTTGGCCTCGTGGAAATAGGCAGAAATAACTGGTACTCGAGATCCTCATGATTTGTATTACGTTCTGCTTTCTCCGATTCATGTGTTTCATCATAATTATTACTGTTATGATCTTGCAAAATCTGATTCCAAAATCTTTTATAGGATTCGTCATACTTCACCGTCGTGTTGGAGGCATTGAAACTTGACTGTCGAGCGCAAGGCAAATGCCTCATGGGTGCCACCGAGATGGGTCAGCTGGCCATGGAATACCTCGACGATAGGAAATTCGAATACAATAAACTAGAGGGTGAAATCAAAGCAAATATGAAAGAGAGGGAAAGAACGCTCAAATTGGCTCGACGTGAAGTCGCTTACTTGACAGACTCATTCCCCAATCTTATAAGGAAAGAGGTAAATATAACAAACGCTGTTTACGTAAGTTAAACGGTTCACATCCTACATTTAACGATGTTCACCGAGTTACATCTCTTTCCAGAATTGTTTAGCAATTGGATTTCGCTCCTTATTTTTTCTATTCAATTTTCTTTTCTTCAACATATGTCGTATACGTTGAATGCCCTTTATCCCCATAGAGATAATGCCATCCACAAAGATGCGCGCGCGATTACTGTACGGTAAACTGTACGTTAGTGTACGGAGCGGAGCGGAGTGGGGCGCGTCGTCGTGGATGGCACTATATAGTTGAGTGCAATTAGACCAAAAATGCCGAAAAACCTCGAATATGGTTTACAGTTGACGCATTTTCAGGGCACTTTTATGTTGACTTTATGTTTTAAGGGTTCCGTACCCAGAGGGTGCCAATGGGACCCTATTATATGAGTCACGTGTGGTAGATTATACGTTTATTGATGTTTTAATAGGAAGCCACAAATCTCGACGACTTGTACGACGATGATGATGTCCTAAGTCAACAGTCCCTGCACGGGGAACTCGACGAAGTAAAGAATATTTGCAAACGTTTGCAAAAAGCTACTCTTGTGTCTTCATTCGATCAAATTCTTTTGAGGTAAGTAATCTATCGACGGATGGGTAGGTACATAAGTTTTGTTGCTGACCGCGTCAGAATACACCAATAAGGTGACGGTGTAAGGACTGTCTCATCGTTTTCCATTCTAGCTCAGCAAAGCGATTTTGGTTAAAATTATTTTAATTAAATAACTCAAGTAGGTACCTACATATGATGCTACGACAAGTTGTGGAAGACCGAAAATCTAGATCTTGGTCTAGTATTCTTGTGCCATTAGAAAGTATTAGATTTTTTTGCTCTTGCTAAGGAAACCTTTATTGCTTTTGTCTGTGAAGGTTGAGAGAACAACGTTACCAGTCGGGGCGGCTGATGATGGCGCTGGCTATCAACAGTGCGAAGCGGGACGCACTGATTGAGGACAAGAAACACGCTGCCCTGATGCTGGACACTCTGAAGAACGTCGGCCAGGAGCGAACATGTCTGTGAGTACATACGTTTCTTCATCTGAGCAATACATAGTGAATTAGGGTCAACTCACACCGAAAGAGCGGCGAAGGGCAGCGAAGCGCCGCGACCCTCGCTCGGTAGAGAAGGCGTGTCCCGGAATTCCCGCGGCACCCCGGGCATCCGTGCGACTCGTTCGAGTTTCTCATGCGATAATAAGTATTATAGTAATGAAAATAAAGTTAAAATTCATATGACACTGAAACTGCGCTGCCCTTCGCCGCTCTTTCGGTGTGAGTTGACCCTTATAATATAACTACCGACCCGCCCCTGCTCCTCGCATGTGCGATGTGTGCCATGGCAACATGTCAAAACAAGAATTTGCGCACACGGTCAAATCAAAATCGACTTTAAAATTATAAATGTCATTCTAGAAACATTTGAGAACCGTATGAAGAGGAAAAACCTATTTATTTCCTTTTCAGAGACGCATCAGATGTTGTGAATACAATAAAATCGGTAATGAAAATACGTAGTTAATGAAATAAAGAATGGGCCACAAATAAAAATGATTGTCATAGGTTTTAATGTCTGGTTTGTTGCCCATGAATGAGCAGAAAAGTTAAGGCGCTGTGGCTTGATTAACTAAAAAATTGGTATGAATAATCTTTGAGTCAAATTATGTAAACATCGATTTATCCAAATTCCACCCCTGTGGGGGTGAAAAGAGGGGAAACACAGGATATACCGTTTATATGACACATGTGTCTTCGAATTTTTGGTTCTAGGGCATGCCGGTTTCCTCACGATGTGTTCCTTCACCATTTTGGTAGCAGTTGTGATGAAATAATTTACATAAAGCGCCTGACTGGGTTCGAACCTACGACCTACGACTCCTAAGTCGCGGCCATTACCACTGGGCCACCACTGCCTACAGTAATGTGTCTTTATTTATTGTGGTGTACTTTGCTGTGAGCAGTATAGCGAAAGTTTCATAATGAGAATGGCGACGCCATATTTGCAGGTAGCGGTTTGCACTTTATCAAGATTAGATATAAAACTTGTAACTGCGCTCTGCTAACCAGTCCGTGACCCATTTTTCAAGTTAAATTATTACTCTTTGATGTAAAGCAAAGTTTGTAGGATTGCGTGAAAAAGTGAATAGCCTTTTTCTTTGAGCCCTTCTGTGATGATCATAAAATGGACATTTTCGGTCTGTTGAATTGTAATTAGGTATTTGAAGTCATTATTTATCTGATAACCTATATACCTACGTTACGTTATGAGAATAGTACATAAGTGAGTGATTGATTATTTGAATGTTATAGGAATACGTATATAACGTTACAAAACAATTAATTTGTTTTATAGAAATTGCCTGAATTTTAGCCCGCGGGATACTTCAATAAATTATTTTGGATTTGTACCAATATGACAGCCATTAAAATGATTCGTAATTATCCAAACTGTGATGTAGCGAGGCATCGGTGATACGATCTGTTAATATTTAATGCGCCATAAATGTGAGTAGCCAACCCATTATGCAACAAATATGAAATAAGTAGATGTGCTTTGGGGAAATAAAGCTTCAGAAAAGCGAAAATCGCTAATTGCTGATGCTGACAGGCGCGGTCGCAGCCCAAGATTTTGGGGGGGGGTCACCATTGGTGCCGAGAAATAGCATTCAATCTCTTGACAGCTTGAATGATTTTGGGGGGGGTCATGAACCCCAGGACCGCCCCCCCTTGGACCGCGCCTGGATGCTGAAAATACCAATCGTGTCTGCTATTTTCGTCTGGCGCAAATTATGTTCACCTTAATTAAACTGTGACTAGTCTATAGCTGTGCTGTAAGATTTAACCAAGCCGCTTTCGTGATGCGCCACTAGGGCTTGGTTTTGTGGACGATATTGCTATACTGTAAGTAGTTCCAGTGATTTGGTTTGCTCGTAGGTATGTAAACCTTGTTCCGGCATTAAATCCTATCGTTTTGTGAGATAAGATCGTTCCTATCGTTTTGTCCTGTGTAATTTTGATAAACAATGGATTATGGATATCCAACTACGGAACACTTCATTTCAACACGCACTTAATTGGCCGGTATTTTTACCATTTTGGTACGGAACCCTAAAAAAATTAATATAATAAAAACTAAATCCCAACTACGACTAAAAAAGGTATAAACAAGACACCACAGACAGACAAACACCACAAAATCCGGAGTCACACGTGTTAGTACAGTCACGGACTTTAATTGATGAGCCACCTTCAAACTTTTCAATTTTGCAGTTTCATACTTTCACGAGATTACCCGATTAAACACGAACTCAAATCGCACGCTCGTAAATAAGATGACAAATAAATTACTTTTAATCGGAAATAGTCTTATCCATAGAGGTTGACTAATAAGTTCTCAATGATAAAAATATAAGTAAAATCTTCTTAAAAACAAGCTTTTAAGTAACTAAAAAGTACTAAATAGAACTGTCGTAAACATAGAACTTTAATATTTTCTTTAAACCTTGAGGCTTATCTTCAAGTTTAGTGTAAGAAGGACATTTACGCCTCAAGCTTTAAAGAAAATATTAAAGTTCTATGTTTACGACAGTTTTATTTAGTACTTTTTAGTTAATTAAAAGCTTGTTTTATTAGGTTTTGCCATGGCGACCTTCCGGCTCCATTATCAGACCCTGAACACCACCTTGTGTCAAAACACTTGTCAATACATAACCAACGAATCCAAACACAATGGTGCTATCTTGTTTGATTGAGGAGTTCTTATGGCTAACTTCCTGCTCCATCATCAGACCAGCAACATGGTATCATTTTTTCAAAATGTCTCGGTAGTTATATAAGTATGCCAAGTTACAGCACAATCAGATCCAGGAAGTGCTTGAAAAATGGATGACAATTGGAGTAACTAGAAACAAATATGGCCACCTTCCGGCTTCATCATCAGACCTTGAACACCACCCAGTGTTACCCCGTGACAATACCTTGTAAAAGTGTAGATACCTATGAAAGTGATATTAATAAGTCTTTAAAATTAATTGTAAACTGGCTAGAAGAAAACAATTTAAAAATCAACTTAAGTAAAACAAAAGTTATACATTTCACTCAACGGATTCCTAGCATGAGCATTAATGTACAATTGTACACTATAATAATGATATTGTAGAAGTTAAAACTACCAAATTCCTGGGTCTTGAAATAGATAAACATCTTAACTGGAAATCACACATTAATATTTTATGTAAGAAAATTAGTAAATCCGCTTATGCTTTACATACATTACAGCCAATAATACACACGGTTGCACGCCTTACTGCTTATTACGATATAGCAGAATCCCACCTACGATATGGAGTAATATTTTGGGGTAACTCATCCGAGAAAAAAAACAGCTTTTAAGGTCCAAAAAAGATGCTTAAGGGCGATGTTCAAGCTAAAAACTTTGTGTTGATGTAGTTTTACGTAATAGACGCGACAATACCCTACTATGTCATCAGTCTGCTAAGACAGCACTAATGCGCAAAAGTGTCTATTGCATGGCTCCGGTCATTTATGATAAAATACCAAAAAGTTGGAAAGAATTGCCGCTATCTCTATTTAAAAAAAGGCTTCGAAGCTTCCTGCAGCTAAAGCATATTATAGCGTAAAAGATTTCCTGTGCGAAATAAATTTTTTGTAGCCTAGACTGTTTGTAATGTCTATAAACTCTATAAAATATGAGTTATGTTTGGTTTTTGTTGTAGTTTTTTTTTTGTTCTGTTTGTTAAAATTTTGTAGATAGTTTAGTGGATAAAGTTTTTTTTTTTTTGTACCTTTTACATGCCTTCTGGTAAAATATGGCTGAACCTATTCCCTATTTCACCTTGTATTGTACCCATATTTCCAAAATAAAATATCTTTTATCTTTAAAGTACTTGTTAATACGTAACCAATGAGTCCAAACACGATGGTGCTATCTTGTTTGATTGAGGAGTTCCTATGCCCACTTTCCGGCTCCATCATCAGACCAGCTCCATAGTATCATTTTTTCAAAATGTCTTGGTAGTTGTATAAGTATGCCAAGTTTCAGCTTAATCGGATGCCAGGAAGTGCTTGAAAAATTGATGACAAAAGGAGTAACCGGAAACACATACGAACGGAGCAAGCTAGCAATACAATGTTGCAATAAGTTTATCTAATCTATTTGATACCGACCTCCTTTGAATCATAGCTCATTAAATCGTAATTCTGAAAACAAAACTGAAGACACTGACAGTTGAAATATAAATGTCAGAGACGTTACTTTCGAACTTGTCGAAATGACTATTATTATCATGGACTTAATTATTATTTCTCCGTACGCTAACGTTACTATCGCAACAGTAACCTAGCAACGATTGTTTATCGTTGCTAGGTTACAGTTGCTATACCTGCAATTGGTTAACTCTGGGAGTCACTCTGCCAACTGGTAAAGATATGAAATATAATTTTCGTCTTCTAATACGAAGACATATGACTTTGCTTGTCGGGAACCGAATAACCCCGAATTGGATTACACGGCTAAAATACGAACAGTGCCGGGTGGCTCATCAATTAAAGTCCGTGGCTGTACATAAATCGAACAGATTAGGTACGTGTGACTCCGGATTTTAAATTGCCTGTCTGTGGTATCTTTTTTTTTTTTTGTATTTATAATATATGTATTTGAAATGTGCTCATTAAGCCCTTTCATTTGATACCCATCATGGTATGACTAAAAATTTTTTTATTTTTATTAATGGCTTTATATCCTACAGGGCGCCATTTTTAATTAATGGGACGTCACATAGCCTATACGAGCGGACGATCAAGACGCTTCCAATGATACCTCATTTGTCAAAATTGTATTGAGTGGTCAAAATCATAACCCTCCTTTTTTCTTCGCCGTAGTCGGGTAAAAAAGGGAAAGAACAAGTTCTTTTATAAAATTAAAAGAGGGAGCAATATTTAGCAGCGCACATAGTTTTCTTTGACCAAGTATAATACAAAAGTAAAAAACTTAAACCTAACTACGACAAAAACGCCAACTAAAAAGGTTTTTTATACCTTTTTAACTTGATCCGCCGATGTTAGTTCAACGAAGCGAGTAATCGACCTATCAACATTGGCTGGACAAGCAGCAAATTATATTTATTTCGTAGGTATTACGCCCGTGGAGAGAAAGTAAGTCCAAAGGACCACGGGCACGGATGTATGGAGTCTGGACCAAATACTCAACAGTGATGAAAGATATGCCATATGAAAGCTTTTGGGGTATTATTTAATTCATCCTATGGCAGCTAAGTCGAAATCAAAGGCGAACATGATGTTTTTGAACATTCAAAAATTAGGTTAGGTTAGGATTAGGTTAGCTTCAACAGTGGTTTAACTTATGCCATTTGAAAGCTTTTGGGGTACTTTTTAATTCATACTATGGCAGCTAAGTCGAAATCGAGAGCGAACATGGTGTTTTTGAACATTCAAAAATTAGGTTAGGTTAGGTTAGGTTAGCTTCAACAGTGATTTGACTTATACCATGTGAATGCTTTTGAGGTATTATTTAATTCGTACTATGGCAGCTAAGTCGAAATCGAGAGCGAACATGGTGTTTTTGAACATTCAAAAATTAGGTTAGGTTAGGTTAGGTTAGCTTCAACAGTGATTTGACTTATACCATGTGAATGCTTTTGAGGTATTATTTAATTCGTACTATGGCAGCTAAGTCGAAATCACGGGCGAACATGGTGTTATTGAACATTCAAAAATTAGGTTAGGTTAGGTTAGGTTAGCTTCAACAGTGATTTGACTTATACCATGTGAATGCTTTTGAGGTATTATTTTATTCGTACTATGGCAGCTAAGTCGAAATCACGGGCGAACATGGTGTTATTGAACATTCAAAAATTAGGTTAGGTTAGCTTCAACAGTGATGTAACTTATGCCATGTGAAAGCTTTTGGGGTATTATTTAATTCATACTATGGCAGCTAAGTCAATATCGAGCGCGAACATGGTGTTTTTGCACATTCAAAAATTAGGTTAGGTTAGGTTAGCTTCAACAGTGATGTAACTTATTCCATGTGAAGGCTTTTGGGGTATTATTTAATTCATACTATGGCAGCTAAGTCAATATCGAGCGCGAACGTTCAAAAACACCATGTTCGCCTTCGATTTCGACTTAGCTGCCATAGAATGAATTAAACAATACTCCAAAAGCTTTCATATGGCATATGTTACATCACTGTTGAGCATTTGGTCCAAAATGTCGCATGGTCCTTTCGAAATCAATCGTCAAAACCAAATAATGCACCATTTATAATAAAACCTTAACGAACATAATAAAAGTACAAAACGGTGGTTGGATCAAATAAACAAGTAACTAGAGATACTAATCAGCACCGCACTCCACCAGGCTACTGTTAGTAACGGATGGAGAAAAAACCGTTGACAAATTGAAACGAGGTACCTACGATCCTCAGCAGTGAGAGAGCGATTAGGAAGAGATTAATTATGCTAAATAAGTATGCGGGAACACACTTATACAGTAGCAATGGCGTCTATTTTGGCAGTTCAAAAACATTCATGCGTTATTTACGTTGTTGACCAGACAAAGGACAATGCCAAGAATCGGCTCGAATTGTATGGAGTGTCCGACAGAACTTCTATAATAATGATAATTCATAATAAAAAACAGTAAGAATTATACAATATAAATAAAATCTGTAGAACCACACCGTTGAAAAGTCATTTTAAATAGTTATTCAATTTAACAACACATTCCATAGCTACAATTTCAACTAGAAATGTTGCCAATACCAAAATAAAACAATATCGATACGAAATTGCAGTCGCGAATAGATTACAATAATATCAATATGAAGATACGTGAGTGAATTTATTGCTTACATAATCGTTACTCGTAATTATATTAATAAATAGCATTTAGTTATATTTTAGAATAAGTTTATTATATTTTATAGTAATGTAATAATTTAAAATATTTTTAATTCGATGACCGTTTAGAATAGTTTATTCCTAATAAAGTAATTATAGTGCTGGCAGCACTTGATGTAAAACTTTAACTGACATTTGTCATTTTCAAAAAAGTTCTTCCGCGTGGTGTCACTAGTAACGAAGTATTTCCGTATTTTTTTTTAGTTTTGTGTTTGTATATTGCTGTGTTACTGGACTCCGATTTTTCTACCATTTACGACTACCTTGGCTGTTGACACTGAGGATAATATGCTAAAGTCATTAATTCATTTAATAGTTATATTTCATGATAATCGTTAAAATCAGAAGTGCCAAGTGGTCAACTTAAAAAAAACTATATATTTTTTTGGTGTGCTTGTAGTAGTAAACTAATTATACTATCTAATTCTATACTTATTTTCCTTTTTTATGAAATATAGTTCATCTTTGTCGGTTCTGACCGAGTCTTGTGGGAAGCATTCTCCTTTGTCGAATATAAAGCATATTAGCAATATCCTTCAACATTCGAATATGAAGCATATTAGCAATATCCTTCAACATTCGAATATGAAGCATATTAGCAATATCCTTCAACATTCGAATATGAAGCATATTAGCAATATCCTTCAACATTCGAATATGAAGCATATTAGCAATATCCTTCAACATTCGAATATGAAGCATATTAGCAATATCCTTCAACATTCGAATATGAAGCATATTAGCAATATCCTTCAACATTCGAATATGAAGCATATTAGCAATATCCTTCAACATTCGAATATGAAGCATATTAGCAATATCCTTCAAAATCATTCAGATTGAGATTGAAAGTGCATTACGCACTTACGGTGCACTCCCAATCATATCTAATTAAGTATTACTTACAAGACGCGGTATCTACAGTTTTTATTTGAACTCATGTTCTATTACAAATCCCTTGATCGTTTCAGTTTTCGGTTGACTAAGCTGTGTTAGCGAATCAGCACAATGGGGCAGTTGTAAGCTGCGGCGGCGACGATGCCTACGCGACTTTATGTAAACAGCTTTATTGATAAACTAATGCATAAACCATATACAATATTAAAGCTTCGGTCAAACCCGCGTCAAGTACCTACGCGAAACGCGGGACGCGAAGCGGGAGTGTCAACAACGCGAAAGTAAACGTGCTTAACTACAGCGCGAACCAAACAATAATTCCGATCATCTATTCTCTATGCCAGCGGTTCTCAAACAGAGACGGAACCCTTTTGGAAAATGAAATTTTTGACGGAACCTTAGAATAATCAAAACCATTCGTCGTTTTTTGAGATGTTGCAAAACTTATTTCACAGGGTCCAAGTTTCATTTTTTTTTGACGTAGGAGCAGTGTCGCTTATATAAAGTAAAGCGCCTAGTTTGTAGTTCCATTGTATCCTGCATAGATACGTGATCCTGCATAGACATGATTCTATTTTTACCCATCTGCCCCTGAAAGAATGAAAGAACTAAGGGTTATGAACTTATGATAGATATGTATGCAATGGCCCTTATTAAATGATAGTTTGAATTATTTTTTACATGTTAATGCACATTTGTTATTTATGACCGGAAACAAGAAAGAGAAGTTGATGTAGCGCGCTTAGAGACGGAGGTATTAATTGGCGTATCCAGGAAGTTCGTGTGGCGTTGTCGACACTTAGAAAGTTCTCGCGGCTGTGCGGATCAGTGCTGACTCGGAGTATCTAGGTGGGAAAATTTACAAGGTTTATGTCTCTATTTTATCTCTAGGGACTGATAGATATAGAAATAATTAATTTGCTAATAATGTAGGTATACAGATAAGATGTAATGCAAAACATCTGCAATATTGCCGATCGTGGGATTCCACCATTTGGGACTAAGTGAAAACCAAACCCTAAACATAGAACATAGTAGGTACCTACTTAGTACCTAAACAATATTGCAATCCTTTTCTAACTAAGTAAGTATTTAATAAAAACAACGTATGTGAACCTACAAATAAAATAACGGTATTACGAAACCCCTTGGTAAGTCTGGTTGTCAGAATTTCGGGCTTATGACAACTCGTAACGACTGTCAAAGATCCACGAATGAAAGCCGAGACCAACGGCTTAACGTCCTTTCTCGGTATGTAAAGATCACCCATCCACGGACCAACCCCAGCAAGCGTAGCTTAACCTGATGGAACGACCCGTGCGGCTGTTATTACTAAGCCACGAGTTTCTCCAATAAGAAGCCATCTTATACTGGGTTTATAACCATCCACGCGCGGCCTTCGTTAACTACTATAGGACAAAAAAAATGCAGTTGCGATCACCACAAACTGGTACACACGGCTACACGTCAAGCTATACGTTTCCAGTTTATGCTGATCTCGCATTGTATAAGATTTTCGTACAATGCGAGGTCAGCTTATACTGGAAATGTATAGCTTGATGTGTAGCCGTGCGTACGAACTTATCAATTAACCATAAAATTTTAATTAAGTAGGTACCATTAATTTGCGAATTCCTAAGTAGCCTTTATTTTTGACGAGTATAAGGTATAATTATTATTTCGTAGTTGTTTTCATCGGTCTTGCTCTTGACCCATTTGTTCAATGCTGTATTGATTGAAAACATAAACTAGTAAACTTTTGAAATAAATGCGCTATAGTTAGACCTGACGTCTCGAGCTAGCAACTTTTGAGATAGTAATGACAATTCTTAGGGTCAGTTCAGACGTATAAAACTTAATCTAAAGTAAACCCGAGGTAGTGGCCAGGGGCCAACACTAACATTCAACTTGCCTGGGAATAGAACACTATATCATCGCTGATTAAATACGTATGTATAATAGCATACACATAATTATTATCGCAATCACTCTGTGGATCACCATAAAACTAGTAAAAACTACTGAAACAATTTTTTATTCATAGAAAAGGTCTCACGACTGACATCCTTTTTGTCTCGTTGAAAATTATTTTTGTTTTTGAATGTGATGTGATATCATCATCATTCCGCCCGCCTTTATCCTAATTTATTTGGCGCAACATGTCTGACATCATCAACATCATGTCTGATATCATGTCATGTCTGTGATGTGACCTAAAAATAATATTTTTTTATATTTTAAAATGTTTTTAATATTATTTTATCGACAATGTAAATACAAAGAGTAATTAACACCAGAAAAAATAATTGTAGTTGCATACCGAAAGACGTTTGAAAAAAGATAGATTGGCGTGGAAATTTTGCAATTTTTTATTTTACCTTAAAATATTTTTTTTCTGGGTTCTTGTAGCGATTTCAATTTCACCGACTTTTTAATTCTCTATACTTTGTGGTTTATTTCCTACCATTTTAAAATTATATTTTTGAGATGTGAGATTTAAACGTGTGATTCTGAGTTTAAACTCCGCTAGGCAGTAAAAACACTTTATAAGTACTAATGGAAATTAATTCTGCTGGCGTAGCATGGCGCTTTCTATCTCTACGAAGAATAGACATAGCTTTTTCTATACAAAGTGACAGTTGGTTTCTTCATTTTTGACATCCACCGAAGAAATCTTTCTACAATCTGTCATTTTGTCTTTCATTACTAACGATCTTTGTCTAGGTCTTTTTATATGTAGACTATTTCGGAAGAAAGTTTTCTATCCTTACTGTCAAAATCACACTGACAACCGATAAATCCTATGATAAAATAAAGAGTTCTGAGTCGAATTATGTAAAAGAGTGAATTTCGTAAAAAGTGCAGTTGACTCTTTCTATTTTGCTGCCGTCTCGTACTGTCTACAGGAAAAGTCATTTTTGTCTACTCTTCCGTCGACAAAACGGTGCTCATGCTACGCCTGCTGGTCTATTTCTAAATCTTTCATTTTAAGACCTATGTATTTACAAGCAATTATATTTAAAAAAGAACAATTCTGTTTGAGTACATACTGTCGACGTCACAGTTTCACAAGGCGTACCTACCATTCGTACGACTCACTTCAAAGGCGAAAGCTGAATAGATTAATAGTAAAACACATCGAAACTCTTTTGTTTAGTTGTTTAAAGTTACAACATTGGTAATTTATTCAGCGAACCTCGAACCGAAAGGGGCGGTATAGTTAAATAGGCATGCGCTGAAACTAGTCAGTTTGTAACGAATGCCGTTGAATACTTAAGGCAGTAATGACCAGTCAACAGCATGAAAGCAAACAATAATTCTCCGTTAAATGCATTTGTCGGTGGACTGTGCAATTTGGCCATTTCAATCACTGTTGAAGTGCCTTGAACCTATATGCTGTCAGTTACTCGTGCTCTGTCACGAAAACCTTGGTTTCCTTTCCCACGTTCCGGCTGTCGATTAGTCGGAATGCCTGGGCAAACCGGGCAAAACATTCATACATGTTGCCCTTCCCTTTCGTTGCCGGATACCGGGCGTCGGTCAACCTGCAGCCGGAGAGCGGCTTTGCCGAGAAAACTTTTATTTCGCCGGGTACCCGGTACCCGGAACGCGTGCAAACGGACTCAGTGATGAATATTTAGGGCATTTTCAAGTAACTGCTGTACTAAAACGGCGGTAAGGCCTGACAAATTAGCAGTTAGCATGTGAAACTTATACTTCGGCGGCAATGATTTAACAGATATGTTATACACTCACACAGATATGTTATACACTCAACCGAAAAAAGTGTTCCGCGTAGCAGCGGCACAAACAATCACGTTTCATTCATTTTTACATATCACTACAAGTAAAAACGTTACAATTGGAATGTTTTCGAGTCTTCACGATTGCGCGCTTATAACATATCTGTTAATTTAATATCATTGTTCGGCGGTATATTATTATTATTTCTATTTATATAGTTTGTTGTGGTCACGGATGGAAGGTTTTATACTTAATCTATTTGTAGCTTAAATTGTGTGCATCAGAATTACGCCCACGCACCGTGGCATTTGTTGGAATCTCTCCGTTGCGGAGTAATACTCCTTACCGGAGTCTTGCGTTTCCTAAGAGCTATTTAACCTAGGAAAGCTTACGTGGCAGGAGAGTTTTCAAGAAAGATTAGGTATTGGAAGCATGCGCCATCATTGACGGCATCATCGTTTATGTTCGACGTAATTGTAGTAAAACGCAAGTTGACGCATTGTAAATTTTTCATTTCAAACACAAAGTAAAGAAGGTAGGTAATTTAAATGCATGCTCGAAGACCATTTAATTGCATAACTTGCTGATGATTGTAATGCTTGGTAGTTAACTTCAAATTACATACCGATAGTTAGGTATACATCTCATATCTAATAAAATGACTGATAAGTACCTACATACTAGTCGTCTGCCGGCGCTTTATAATTATTTATAATTATTTTATAATTATTTGAAATAGCGTAGGAAATGCTCAGGAGGAAACCTAGAACAAACGTAAGAATATTTAAAACCGAAAGACCTAATGGGAAATTAAGGTAATTACCATAATTAAAGCGTTTCAAATAATAAGACCAATTCCAGTTGCGTTAAGGCTTGCAGCTAAATCAATTTAATGTTTAAAAGGAAAGAAAGTCGATGCAATTATTGTGCACAAACAAACAAAGCTTTTCTGCTGGTTATAGAGAAAGTGTTCCGTTAACAATACCCGGTTTAATTGAATTTCAAGGATTTCTTCAATTACAAGAACAGTAGGTATTCGACTTCCAATTCAATCTTAAGTTTACGCTAGTCGGTCATTTCTCCATACAAACGTAGATGGTGATTACTCATATGTTTGACGGTGTACCGGGTGTACGTTCAAAACTATAAATTATATCAATTTGTCTCGTCATTATCTAGCCCTGTATGGAAGCAGAATCGGAAAAAGAATATTGGTTTGGAAGTTATGAGCGTCGAAACTTCCGTATTTAAACACTAATTTTAACTCATCTTTGGGCGTAAATAAATAAATAAATGATGTCGTAAGAAATTGGGAAAATAAAAACCATACATAGGATAGATAATTTATTCAAAAGTTCAATTAATTTTATTTTGAGTAGATATATTTAGTAGGTCTGTTCATGAAATTTTACGCGCTAGTTTTCGTTTTAAATCTAAATAAATAAAAACCAGATACGTAAATAATTACTAACTAGTTATACAACTATAATAAATAGCACGCATATTAGTCACGCGTACCAACGAGTTCTAGCCGACGACTAGTGCAATCTTAATTTATGTAACTTAGACTTGAGGGTTGGCATCTTCTCTAGAATTGAATGAACAAAGGATTATATCTACATATTGTATTCGGATAAAAAAAAATTAAAAAAAGTTTTCGGATTAAGGCTACTCAAACTACACTTCACCTTGGCTGGAATAGCACAATGTACCAAGTCCAAAATACATTATACTTGGAAAAACTGAATGAGGGTCCGGGAAATTCATAATAATCTAGTATATTCACCAGTTTCACCTTGGGTTAAATAGATTCACGAACCGAAAGCGGAACGCGCACAAAAACTTCCATCTTGGAAAACTTAACCGCTCTCAGTAAGAATTTAATTTTTAAATGAAAAGGAAAATTGTTTCCCTCCATTATTTACAGGCCTTGGCATTGCCTTTTACAATACTGAAACTTGCCTGCGTTGTGCAAAAACATAAACTGAGTAAGGGTCCGTTCACACGTACACAACACATGGCTACACATCAACCTATACATGTCCAGTATAAGCTGACCTCGCATTGTACGGAAATTCTATACAATGCAAGATCAGCATAAACTGGAAATGTATAACTTGATGTGTAGCCGTGTGTACCACACCCACACCACATCGCAGCGACAAAATGTGGGCAGCAGTGGCTATATTGTGTGAATAGTGTCGTTGCTGCTTCTTGTAGATGCGTTGTGGTAACCACAAAACATGCTGAAAAAAAATCTCCTGTTTCATGCATAAGTGCAATACCTATTCGGTCAAAATATAAGGAACAGGAGTTTTTTTTTTAAATGAGCCACTTCATATTTCTTCTGCCATAGTGGGTTGTCATGTCAATCATACTGAACATGCATCATGGTAACAGTCTAACACCGTGATACAATTCAATGGTAGTAAAGTAAACAACGATAAGTATAAGACAAGTAAACACAAATACAAAGACTTACAAATACTTCAAAGCTGGGGAGATAATTATGACTATGACAATATTTCCCGCATCCTCACAAGCAACGGTACTCGATTTCATGGTCGAGCCCTAGTGTATTACATCGTTTGAGGTATCGCAGCTACTATTGTTAATTTTAGTATCAAAATAAGTTGCACAGTTACAGCTGTATTGTTTATCTGTGACAATTTTATTCAGTCTGTGGTATGCACACAAAAATGTGAAGCCGTGTGTTTTTATTATTATGTTATGGGCGCAGTATTTTAATTAATTTTAAATTCAAAGTATCTTTAATCGGCATCGATATCGCCGCGTTGCCGGTTGATCTCAGTGAAGCCGTGTTTTATTAGCTATCCAGCTACATTACTACTGCAGTATCTAATTCAACAGTGGTGCAGTGGAGCAGTGATGGCCCAGTGGTAACGGCCACGACTTACGAGTTGTAGGTCGTAGGTTCAAACCCTGACAGGTGCATTACCTTGTTTAAATTATTTCATCGCCACTGCTCTCAAAACAGTGAAGGAAAACATCGTGAGGAAACCGGCATGTCCTAGAACCAAAAATTCGAAGACATGTTTCATGTAACCCAACCCGCACTGGGCCCGCGTGGTAGATTACGGCCCACTCCCTCTCACAGAGAGGAAGCCTGTGTCCCAGCAGTGGGAACATTATAGGCTGATTATGATGATCTAATTCAACAAGGTAGCAAGCTAGGGTACACAAGGACCATGATCCATGTGTGCCCGAAACCTAGCATAGTTTCTGATACCAAGGTTCGCGATTTATTCTTGTCTAGTTTCTGATGTGACTATTTTGCTATGATTATAACGGATAATAAAATTATGAAGATAAGTCAAAAAAGCTCTGTTTAAGAAACTACAAGCTGAGCACCAGCTGAAACCATGTCTGAAATTGTGGTTAATCCAATTTTAGTTACAACTCTTATTCTGCGTATACGCTTTCAATACTCTCTACTTTTCAAACAACAATAAAACCTAATGAGACGTATGAAAATGTAAATGAAATGTCGGTTGTAGTCAATACGCGTAGTTTACGACAAGCGTTGCATATGCATGGCGTGTCCGATGGCCAACAATAATTCAATAAGTTGCAGAACGTCCAGTACCATTTAACGTGACAAGCAATAAATTAAGAATAGGTACTATTTCTGTTTCCACGTTACATGTTCACGAAAATCCTCAGAGACAAGCCTAAAAGGCTTAAGGGAACGATATAAGCATTGTATCAAATATATGAAAACGTGAGTGATATTTCACAATACACGACAAAATCGCAGGAAATAAAAATACATCGTAAAAACATCATAAGCATTTTCCTTGGATATACAGGGTGTCAGGGACATCCACGTCGATATTAGTAGTCCATCGACAAAGAATATATGTGAAAGGATCTAGGCTTTTTTTTCGCACCATCTGTGACTGCATTCCGGAAAACGCGGTCCATTCTCAGTTGTGACACCCACATTCAATTAAAACATCTCAATAATTGTTTCAACGAAATAATTGTTTCATAGCAACTGAATAAATTTCGTAAAATATAATTGTTTCCGTACCATTGAATAATGTGTGTGCACCACTTCATGTTGTTTCTCTCATTGTCAAGGGTTTCGGATGCTGTCTGTCTGTCGCAAGCGATTTTCTCTGAAACTTTATAACGATTTTTACTCAAATTTATGCTGTTTTTGGAATGCAAGGAAAAGTAATAACTTTTAAGGCTTTATTATTTATACACACGCACATGCTGAATGAACCGCGGTATATTCTAGCGTCTAGATTCGTTCACGTATAAAGTTGAGCTTTGTATACTTTAAACGATGTGACAGGGGCACAACATGTTTACATGTGCGTCACTAATCCCCTCTTATAACGAACATATGACTAAAGGTAGTACTTGTGAACAATGTGTTGAATTTCAACTTATTTATAACATCGCTGCGTCACAGGTCATGTATCCTACGATTATGTAACACAAAACACCGCAAATATTCCGTGATCGCTTAAGTTATTGATCTCATTCTCATTCATTAGATTTAGAGAGTCACAATACCAACATTGCGGTATCGTTGAGTACATACAACGCATATTCCATGGTAACTGGATAGTTTATAAGCTATAGTCCAGGGTTCACCAATTTCTCATGGCGGCATGGAGAGTGCGATTGTCGCAACCCAGTGCTGGGCACGCCACAATTGCGGTGATAAGTTCCCTCTTTGAGAAGTGGCTAGAGAGGCACCACGGCGTCCTCACCTTCCGCCTGACGCAGCTCCTCACCGGACACGGTTGCTTCGGGAGGTTCCTGTTTCGGATAAGGCGGGAGGAAACGCCCGGGTGTCACCACTGTGTGGATCGCCCGGAGGACACGGTGGAGCGTACGGTGGAGGTTTGCTTGGGCGGAGCCCCGCCGTGTCCTCTTGGAGGCGATTGGCGGCGGTGACCTCTCGCGTCCGGCCCTGGTCCAGGCCATTGTACGGAGCGAGAGGGCACGGGAAGCAGTCACCTCCTTCTGCGAAGCAGTACAATTGGCGGGGTCCGCTAGGACCGATGCCTGCCAGGGTTGCGGGTTAGTCCGAAAGGGATACCGGGACCTTGGCAACAGGCAACTGAAGGAACACGGGTGGGTTTTAGTCCGTAAAAGTCTGACACGCCGTTCCGCTCCGCCCAGAGCGGGAGAAGTCATTGGATGATTTCCCACCCACAAAAAAAAAAAGGGTTCACCAATTAGTTTTGCTGGGGGTCCGTTTAAAAAAATAATATGACTGCCATGATCTGTTTGGAAGACTTTATTACTAGGAAAAACGATAAAGCGTCTCGAGCTACTTAAAAAAATAGCATTGAAATGAAATAATAACCTTTAAAATAACTGGGAGTAAGAAGGTACTTATTACACCTCTCCCAACCCCATCAGATACAAGCGTTCAGTTCACTACAGCTATTTATAAAATGTTCCTAGAATAAACAACAACAAAATAATACTTACCCTCAGAAAAAAAAAGCTAAGTTAAAATCAAGACACGCGGCAGCGTGTCAAGCCAAGTTAAGAAAAAGAGCAGCCGTGTGTTATATTACATTACACGAACCATTTGGAGCCACTTTTGACCCCTCAATATCTCAAAATCTATTTTACTTATACATATGAAATTTGGTTAATTTATTATAACCCCTTAGACTAACCCAACCCCCAAAATTCATAAATACAGCTCAAACGGTTAAAAATCGACATTTTTATCACTGACTGACCTACCTATAGATCAAAAACCTAACCCACTAGATGACCCAGAAAGTTGAAATTTGGTATTCAGCCTGGTAATTGTGTGTATACAAAGGAAAAAATCCGAAAACAGCAAATTTTTACGATTTGAAATATTTTCCGAGTAATCGATTTTTATTCATACCTAGCGCCTTTCAAAATTATCATAGCAAAAACTTTTTCTTTCGCACGAGAATTGGTTCCATGATGAAAGGTCGCTTTCATCGTTTTGTTTAGGTACCAAATTAATAAAAACTTAGACAACCAATAAAAATACAAAATGCAACTGGCAACGCCGGCTCAACGTTTTGACATCATTGAGATTGTAACAATTGTGTTACGAACAAAATATACCTACATTCCTACTATTAATTCTTACACAATCGTGCTAGTTACTTAAAAGTCTGTGATTTTTATAAGAGCCCAGATTCGATTCCTGTTGTCTATTTATAAACGTTATGTAACATTTTGAAAATGTACATAATTACTACAAAAAAGGAAAGGATTCATCAGCATACCTAATAATTTTATATGAACGCAAGCAATGCAGATTGTTGGAAACACTTAGTCTTCCGGCACATTCGTAGGTACACCTTATTTACCTACCGTATTTGCTTAAACCTAAATGAAAGGGTGATGGTTTGTGTAAGTAAGCAGGTGCCAGGAGAAATACCGATTCGCAACATTTTCTTAGAGTTAAGGCTCTTACATACTGGCGCGATTCGTCGCGTGATGCGACGCCGCCGCATTGTTCGCCGTGAAGTTTTCTCAGAAATTGTTTTGTTCAAATTCGCGTCGCGCGGCGTGTCGCGCCAGTATGTAAGAGCCTTTTCACGGTGCGAGGTGCGCGGGGCGGGCAACAGGAATGCGGCGCGCGCGGGGTCGCGGGTATTTAAGGGTAAGGGATTGGAAATTTGGAAATATAGTCCGTATCTTAAGGTGACATTTAGGCTTCCTGTTCATGACTCCGCCGGAGCCGCAGCGGCGCGGGACCGTAAGATGAAAAAAAAACAGAACATCTCAGAATGAAAATGTCAAATCACATGGTGCGGCAGTGGCGGTGGTGCGCCCAGAATGACGACATATGACACCCTAACCCTTAGAATGTTCGCTAATTAAGAGATTTCGATAAAAAAACTCATAATTTTACGCCATTAAATCTTTCTTATTTAGCACGCTAGCAAGTTAATTAATTTATCTTTACCTATAAAATTCAAGACTGTAAATACGATAATCACCATTTTGATGACAGTGGTGATCGAGGCTAAAAAACATAAAAATTGGTGATTTCAAACATTCAAACTCCACCACTGGGGCTGTGAATAATACATAATTTCATTATATGACGAATTCATCCATTGTTTAAGTTAATTATATAGTGGTAATGAAGTTTTGTGTTATCCAAAATCGAAGTTTCGCGCCAATCATGCGTGTTATCATTTTTACTTTTCACGAATATCACTCATATACATGTAGGTATACGATTTAAAATGTGACAAATATTATTGAAATATTATAAACAATTAGACAATGCCCAGATCTTAACATATTACAAACACAGGTCCAGTAACACGTAATAGTCATTACCACTACTCAATTTGTGTTCAAAATCGCCGACCATTATTGTTTTTTTTATTGTAATGATGTCCGAAAGCGAAAATGCCAAACGATTTTTTTTTTATTTCGTTCTTCTCGATATTGGAAATTTTAATAAAATTGTTTTAAGCATTAATTAAATACAATAGGCACTGTTTGTAATAATGATTTATACTTTTGTAATCTAATTTTAATCGTTTTTCAGACATTATTATTGAAACCTTTAGGTATTATTGAATTTCGAAATTTTACCTTTAGGTATTATTGATTTCCGAAATGTTTCTATATTTGAATTTTAAATTCAGAATGCGCTCGCTGTTCAAAATTATTTTATTTTATTGGACAATTACATCATGGGTATCGTTTTCATGGTTTTCGAGGGTGCTAAAGCTGCTGGTGAGGTCAAAATGCAAACTTAAGATGGGTGCTCTAAAAATAAATAAATTAAATCAAACGTGAGAAGGAACTTCATTTCTGACAAGGGTCCCCGACGGCACACGTTTTTTTTTATAAAACTTAGACAACCATTAATAGCATAAACTGCAACTGCGACATCATTGCGGACAATTTTAACAATTGTTTTACGAAAAAAAACACTATCTTCTCACACAATATACTTATTTTTTAAATAAATTTTACAGATGTGATTGACGAATAATAATAATTTCTTTACAAAAAGTAATGATATCCCAACAAAAACATAAATGTGAAATTGGGAGCCAAGTTCAATATTAGGAATAGGTGGTTGATGACTTCGCCGACAAAAGAATTGAGATCTAAATGGGTGCCAAGTTCTGTAGGTAATCCTGAAATTAATTTATAAGAACAAACAACATTCTTAAATAATTTTAAAACAAAATTTCTTGTTTTTTCTACTATAACAGTGTTTGCTCTATAAAAATATAACTCCTTTAATCTAAACAGTCGAATTATTTACACAAAGCACGATAAATTGAAGCTCAAGATTTGACTTGGCTAGTTTTTACTTACAAGTTATCTTATATTTGGCTAATCAACTTATTTTCTTTATCTTTGATTATTTATATGTCCTAAATATCTTTATATGGCTATAGTGTCGCGCTGCAAAAGAACTCGAACAAACAGGGCAACTTTGTTATGCTGGTGTCCGTGACAGCTACATTACACAGCTACTTACACTTGCGCCACGTCATTGTGCTGTTATTATGCTTTTCTAGTGTGCGTGCTTTAGCGGCTGTGATCGACGTCGAAAAAAAATAGCGCCCAACTGTAGGGCGCTATTTTTTTTCGACGTCGATCACAGCTATTTCTATCTAGGCATATTTATATTTTTGTTCTTTATGATAGGCAAATTACCGTTTCTATATTGTAAGGTCAACATAATATGTTACTCCTCTAAAATGTTAGCTTGCTGGTAAAAACTAGCCAAGTCAAATCTTGAGCTTCAATTTATCGTGCTTTGTGTAAATAATTCGACTATTTAGATTAAAGGAGTTATATTTTTATAGAGCAAACACTGTTATAGTAGAAAAAACAAGAAATTTTGTTTTAAAATTATTTAAGAATGTTGTTTGTTCTTATAAATCAATTTCAGGATTATCTACAGAACTTGGCACCCATTTAGATCTCAATTCTTTTGTCGGCGAAGTCATCAACCACTTATTCCTAATAATGAACTTGGCTCCCAATTTCACATTTATGTTTTTGTTGGGATATTATTTTCTAGAAACTAAGAAAATAAAGATGCTTAAAATGCTTAAGGCGAGGTTATCCGGCCCTTTGAAATGCTACCTCCACCGCCCCTAAACTCAGCGCGACGAATTTACGATGCGCCGCCGACCTCTTCGCGGAAAATCCATGCCACAGTATAAAATAATTGCAGTTGATCAACTGAATTAGTTTTATTCTTAGGTATTATGGTCCAGGCAGTGAAGTGAACAAAATGTAGGTACCTATTGAGCGTTTTCACATTAACAATAACAAATAAAGACCGATTTGATACCGACATATTATTGGCCCGATATTGGAAAATATCGATGACGGTTGCATGACGCACTAAATAGCCACAGTATTAAGTATCGAAGTCTCAAAGTCGACAGCGCGCGCGACAAGGTGTGTACAAGGACAATAATGCGCGCTACTCTTATCCTGCACCGTGTCTTCGCCAGTAGATATCGTGCCGATATCGGTATCGTTCGCTGTCTGCAACGATATAAAATACCGAGACGTTATTAAATATTTCGTTCCTAGAGTGAAAACTGTTCATATTCTTGGCAACGGGACACTTTGTTATTCTTCTTCTTTTTCTAGTCTGGTTTGAAAATATTAGAAAAATGAGTTTTATTAAAATTTATTTTTATCCGACGATAAAGATTCGAAATTGGTCTAACACTATTGTGAGATGACAATTAAACGTCATCATACCGCACAGAAATAATAACATTTTCGAAAACAATATTATGAACTAAAACTATTTTAATTTATGAGATATTTTTTCCGAGCCCGTCACATAGGTATTTTCACCACCATTAGGTCGCTGATTTTCCTTGAATTATACGCTATAATTTGATTTATTTATTTGTGATTTTTATGTCGCTGTACAACAGATATTTGGCGGAAAAGAGACAATTGCAATCACAAATGGACGCCGAGAGCCGAGAGGAAAAAGAACAATCAAGATCTCTGGATGAGAAGGGCAGGCTTATTATAGAAATGAGGACCTCTTTGCAACAAATTAACGAGCTTTTATCCTGTGTTGGTAAGTAAACATGTTTAACCAAATAATTATAATCTCTCAGCTGTCTAAAGAAAGAAAGAAAAAAGACAATACATTTATTTAGCACAGACAGGGCACTAATAATAAAAAACAACGTAACTAGAAGTAAAAAAAAGAAACAATAAAAAAATAAAATAAAGAGAAAGTGCAGGTATTAAGAAATTAAGAGGGAAGTGTGCCTCGCGCGCCAAATAGACCCAGTTCAACAACTAGTCCCTGACCCTGGTTTTCAACTGGACCTGAGGTGTGAGGTGACGGAAAACAGTTTTATATTATACTACAATATGACGTGTGTGATAAATAAAATAAATTAGTGTAAGATAATTAATAAAATTAACGAAAAAAAGGACGTCTAAATCTCTGTATACAGACCATTATAAATTGTACATATTATTGAAGATCCGTACAGACCTTTATAAACTGTATTATTTATTTACACCTGCGGAAAAACAAATCCAGCGCGCCATTTTCCGTAATTATTATTATTCCTTAATTTCCATTTTGTGTGGTTAATTATTATCATAAATACGAAATCTTAAGTATTGTCACCAACCGACGACGACGAAAAGTTTTTAAAAGAAGCTCGGGATAGTCAGTACCTGGCAACAAAGGCCAGTTGAACTTTATAAATCGAAATCTATCATCTCTATTATTAAGTTATTGTAGCATTAGTTCTTACTACAATTTGTTTTTTTCCTCGCAAGTGTGTCGAAAAACGTGTGTGCCAATGGTCAACTCATTACGCTCGTGGTGGTATTATTACGCGAGCATCGTATCACATGTAGACAGTAACTAATAAATATTGCAGTAATTAAATTAATCCACACAATAAGATAGTATAGAGCTTATTTTTATTTTATTTTTTTAATATTAATATTTCATTGCGATATATTAAAACACGTTGAAAAAAAAAAGCAAAACCTTATTACAGTAGATATAATGTAAAGACTACCTTATTAGCATAAAAAAATCAAAACCGACTAAAACAATTTAAGTTCTATGAAATAATCAATATTCGGATAACAATTACCGTGAAGGTATAGTTGGTGCTACTAGATGAAACTGACGGGACGTCTATCTGTGCGACATTGAACTCGAAGGCAACGCCTCGGCAAGTTCAATGCCGGTCTCGGATCGGGGTCGTTGCCAGTGGGTCGCGCCCAGCGGCCTCTGATGAAACACGGCTCTCGGTACTGGTTTAATATTCAACAGTGAATATTTTTGTTTGATTTCAAAATACAGGACAGTCGTTGCTCGTATTTGACCGTGCAAGGACGAGGTCGTATGCGCCGAAAATGCTGTGTGCACCTGTAATCTCCTAAACGAAATTCCCGTACGATAATGAGTTAGCGTGTGTGCTTTACCATACAAGTGGCAGGCACAAACGTGATGTTACGAGAATAACAGATTACCAAACATAATAAGAAAATCCCTTTTTAATTATCGCATAAAGCTCCTTGCTCTCACGAAGTTGGTTAAAGTGGTAATAAAGTTTTTTGTTTTTATCGTATAGCGCTACACTACGTCAGACAATTAAAATTCAGTATTATGAAGGATATTTAATACCTAGGTGTTCGTGGCCGGCGTCGCCCGGGTGAAGTTTCTGATATTCCGTGGATTTTCAATAAAATTATTTCATGCAAACCTGTTGCAGCGAGTGAGGTTAAGACTAGAATCCTGAGACTAACGAGGGATTCAAGCTCGCTCAAGACGAAGACACCTTTACCCCGAGGAGAATACTCTACTTTTCGCACTTACTGCGAGGACATAAAAACTACTTTGATCTTGTAACTAATTAATATTTTATGAAACTGTTAAATAACCGGGTAATACCTAGACTGATAAGTGCAGTTGCATACACTATTTTATCAAACGCCACACCAACTGATCAGCTGTTGCTATGACATGCTGCCATTACCGTCACAGATAATGTTGAAACAGCGGTTCGTTAAATTATTTTAGTTTTGTCTATTTTAATCCTAACTAATATTATAAATGCGAAAGTGGGTTTGGTTTGTTTGTAACGCTTTCACGCTAAAACGGCTGAACGGATTTGGATGAAATTTGGCACAGGGGTAGACCATAACCTGGAATAGGACATAGAATACATTTTATTCCGGTATTTCCACGGCATCGAGACTTACGCGGGTGAAACCGAGGGGCGCAGCTAGTATTAATATAAATTATTGTTGTACTGCGTAATTTCATTATTTTGTTCGTCGAAGGCAACTAAAACCTGTAAAGTTAGAACTCTAGTAAAGTTGAGCTGTAACTTTATAGAAAAACAACCGACTTCCAAAAAAACACAAACAAAAGGAAAAATAACTTTAAATTTCTTTTTTTTATTTTGAATTTTCGTTGTGTTTCCACGTATCTATCACATAATTTATTTATTTGTCATTGCTCCATAGTAATTCTTTTGACCTATTGTGGTACAGTAATCTTATTCTAGGTGCATCGTTTTCACATATAATTATATAATTGACGTATACAAAATGTTGGAGTGGTGGAGTTTCTTGCCCATTCTTCTCCATATGAAAACTACCTTTTGGAAGGGGCGACTGGAATCAGTTCTATTTATTTGTTTTTGACCTTAAAAGTGCCTTTTATGTGCCTAATTAAAATAAATGATTCGACTTTGGCATTAATGTTTTTTTGCCACTTGAAGTCGGTTGTTTTTTATTATGGTTCCGTGCTGGCTTTTATTTTTCACATTTTCGTTGTGGTACCTAACGCCACAAAAATTCGAATACCACGATCTACTATGTAAATAACAGTGACTGGAACTTATTATAACATCATCCACATGCTAAATGGGAAAAATACGTATTATTGAAGCTAACTGAAAAACATTGCTCAAAAACTACCCAAGCAAAGTTAATAAAATTTATATGGAACCACCGCGAAAGCTTCCTCTGCCAAATGGAAAATCGGTCCATAATTGACGACAATATCGATGGACATGCAGACGAACATACAACCTCCTCCTTTTTGGAATTCGGTGGTCCTTATAAGGCGCTCCCTGACCTGGGAGCAATCCCCTGTAATGTCACTTTTACCTACGACCTAGCCGTGTTACTTCCGGTTATTGAATTATATCCTGATGGTTTCAATTATCTCTTTACACTAGGTACCTAGTTGTTGACGTCCTGCACAGTGTACTTGCAAAGTCCTAGCTGTTACAGTGGAATACATTACAGGCGAATGCGTTTCTATTACATATATCAGAAATTCAATAATAATAACATTTAGTAGGTATTTTAACATTATGCTAGGCTTGCAGCTTGTTTTTTTATCAGTTTCTTTGACATGCTATAATAAAAAACAGGAAGTATTTAATTGATCATCTAAAAACTTATTGGCCTTTTAATAACGTACATTTGTTTTTTTTAATTTTCCTCTTTAGCTTTCTTGTCTTTTCTCAAAGTTGGGCGCAGTATCTAAGCTAAAGTACCCCAGCCAAATGGGTTAGGTTAGAAGTGTGACCAAGCGCATGCGATACAAACAGCAATATTCCGACCGTCAATATGGTACGTCGAGTTTTAGAACAACCATCCGATTTGATAGTGTCGTCCTTGTCACTGGGCGCCTTCAAATTTGCCGGCAGCGCGGCAGCAGCGGTGCCACCGCGCTGCTTTGTTAATCCATATAAATAAAAAACGCGCGACTGCAGCGCGGCTGCCGCCGCGCATCAGTGCATCGATCGACTAGTGACGATCCGTACGTAGTTTTTGTACAAAAAGTCAACGAAAATCAGGTTGAAGAATTTATCGATGAGGTCGAAACTAATTGTACAACACTATGATGCTCGAACCTAGCGGTTGCAGCGCGGCTCTTTGCGGCAAATTTGAAGGCGCCCTTAGCGTATGAATGTCGTTTTCCTAGACGTGCTATACCTACTTATTATGGGTGGGTATTGTACTTACTGTTATTCAGAAAAAAAGAAAGTAAAATGTTTATTCTGCACAAACAAAAAGCACACTCAACAAAAACGACATACAGAAGTAGCATAAAGTATCGTAATCAACAAAAAAAAAATTACACTATTGTTCATACATAATCTACTCTTTTATTTCTACTCTTTCTGTTCAGCACGAATGATCCCATTGATACTGTGTAACTTTAGAGTCATTCATCACTTGCAGGTGTTGCTAATGTGCCGAGGCGGCCAGGGGTGCCCTCTGCGGTTCAGTACGCTTTGGAAGATATTCTGCAGGAAGTGCCCCAGCCAGACGCAGATTGTGAGTCTTTGCTTTTACTTATATTCAAGCGATAACGTTATTTTTATTAAATCCTCTAATGCATACATTATGAATGCAATTTTAAGCTGTGTTAATTCAATCATAATCGAAAGAATTAAATTTAAGAAATCTAGCGCCTTCTGTTGTTCTTCGAATATTTGCCGAAAGCTCTTTTACGTTTAATTAATAATAAACCATAACATTATTAATATTAACGAGAATGTATATTTGGCGGATCATAATGGGCCCATATTATGCGGTAGAGGGTTAATTCAATTAGAAGATAAGCTACTTCATCACTTGGCTATAAATCAAGCGCTCCATTTTATTTCAAGCTCGCTCTTATCGGCTGCCCTGCTGTTCGCAGTTAAGCCACGTCGCCAACGGCTGCATAAAATTTCCTGCTCGCAATCTGTCAAAACGTCACTAATATCCGACGTCTTGCTTCGAGTATATAAATGCACTCAGGAGTTCAACACTGCACTTTGCTGTCTATTTTTAAATCTCATAAACATCACGCCTGTATTTCTCCAGTATTTAGGTGTTTTTAATATAGATTAAATGGACTAGGTATAACAACCCCTAGCCCTAGCCCCGTATTGCCATCCACCAGGCACAATACAGGACCGAAGGCTGCCACTGAGTAATTTTAAAAACACTATTCGAATGAGGCAGTCAAAAAGTTTTTATTAAATCATCCAATGGTACATACGTTTTCTAAGAGTTTGAAATTTCCACAGTCGACAAGCTAATAGCGAACGCTAAGCAGAAGCTGAATGTGCTAATCGGAGCCACAGCTAGAATGGAGGTAACTCCAGAGGTCAGGGCTTACGCAAATCAGTTCTACCACCAAATCCTGGCGAGAGCTATGAGGGAAAGCTACCAGGATGACGTCGTTCTTGAAGGAGGTATGTTTTAGTAACTAGAAGAGGATTCCTTAAAAAATTTTAAACCTATGTTTCATCATCCACTTGTGAACATAGATCTCTCAAATTGCACGCAATGCAATTCAAGTATGTTTTCTTAATAATTGAAACTACGAACTATTTTTTTAAAACAAAAGGGAATCGATTGTTTTTTTTTATCATCATAGCTAATGTCTGGGCTATGCCTGCCAGTATTTATTCTTTTTCTTCCCAAGGAGTATGTATCGCATTCTCACTATTTATTGAACACCCCCCTCATATAAATGATACTGTAACAATATCTAGGTAATTAGGTATACATTGGTCTTCTTCTCTCATATTGACATAAACTTTATTGAGAATATTTGCTCATCATCAACATCAACATCTTCCTGCTCTTGTCCCAAGTTACTCGGGGGGAAATTTATATTTTCTTGCTCGCTAAGGAAGGATTTCTCGGAATGTCTTGGAATCTGTTAGGTGTTTCTTTTACTTGAGTTGTTATACATATCTTTATAAATATTGAGAAAATAAAAATAAGAGATTTAATGATCACAGTATGCATTCTTCTTCCCTTGGAGATTCCAATAGTTATCATAGATTTAAATGTTGTAATATGCAACTGACTCATCATCATCTGCAACTGACTAACAAACAGATTTACAAAGAATCCATAGGTTCTACCATCATTTTATGCATAATTTCAGTCATTTTTAAACTTTATTGAACACGGTGTTAAAACCATATTCTAACCCCTTGATAAATTTTAATTTCATATTCATCGAGGCGTGTTACCCGATTTCATCGAGATCCGATTTATTAAAAGAGATTCCTAGGAGTGATACCTTTAGCAGTCGATAATTTTAATAGAAAATATAAAGGCATGGAGAACTGCAGCTGTCGTCGTGACTTTTAAATAATTAATGTCCTCTTTAACTGGCGCCGGCAGTATGTTTGCTAATAGTCAGGTTATAACGGTCAATCAGGCTTGTGGCGGCATCGCATTCAGGCTTCTGGGAATTAATACATATGAGCAATGGATCAGCCTTGGATCAGCACGTCCAATAATACGCTCCATATCATCGTATAAAACGAATTGTTCAAGAACTTAAACTTTCCCCTACCAAACAAAGTTTATAAGGTTATCTTTTAATAAGCATAACAAATTGGTGATTTCACCTAATAGATTGGAGCTTTATAGAAACCATCGCGGCTAATTTTATTCGAACGCTTTTGATTGTATACTCCGATTGCTCATGATTTGTTCAACGAAATCTCCAAATTGCTGGTTTAAACTTCCCGGACGAGTTGTTCAATCTTACCTATTGCAGGCCACACACATTACGATATACTTGCGCAAAATTGGACTTGCTTATGTATACATTAACGTGTGTGGGATAAATTAGCACAAGTAGCCGAGCTATTCGGTGTCACACAGACTTGTGCAAGTCTAACTTTGCGCAAGCATTACATAATATGTAACTTACTGAGGTTTACTATCTGACTTTTTTATTTTGATCTTATGAATAAACCGATTAGTCCGACGGCGTTTTCGACGAACTAGTTCAGCGTAGGATAAACTAGTTAACTGAAAATTTGGTTTGACTCGCGCGACTTATTTGGTAGTCGCGCGGTCTTTATAATATTAACGGTTAATCTCATTATCTCACGATTACTTAAATATACCTAGTAGGTACTGTCAAGAGCATACATATACAGATAGCTCGGCAATAATATCAGATTTTCATGATTCATCCATTAATAGGTAATGACGAAAAATATAAATGTTTGTTTAATTTTTAGAAGTTTATTTTCTTTTTTTTTAATTTCCTTTCCTGATTGAACACAAAAAAATTCAAGATAAGTATATCGCTATTATAGTTTTATTTAGAAAAACATTTATGCAGGATTTATAGAACATTTATTTTTAAATTTCGCTTTTCAAAGCTCGCCAGCCGTCTTTCAAACTAGTTCAGTAATGGGTACTATAATGAACCCTCTCGTGGCTGACATCGGTGTCTATATGTAAGAACGTTACCAGCTATCGTGGATGTAGAGCCGGTTGAATTGACGCCTGCCTAATGAGCTTTCTATTGACGTCAATTTTGATTCACGATCCTTTTTATTGCTAATTTCCAAGGCATTTTTCAAACTAATTTGATTTCAGCTTGTAACGATGTGGATATTTGGATAAAATTTGCTTCACCAGGCTTAAACGTCCAAAAAATTTACCGTTCCTGTAGAGAAAAGCCAATCTAAAGCAACTGCGCCTTTTCGCTGGGCTCAGCAATTCAGGGGGCCAAGTCTACTAATTTACAAACGTGTCAGTGGTCTCGCAATGATGAGTTTTTGACAGATTTTGTATGGCATATCTGTCAAAAACTGATCATTGTGAGACCACTGACACGTTTGTAAATTAGTAGATTGGCCCCCCCAGGTGACTTGTTTTGTACAATTACAAAAAAATTAAAGCCCTTATTGGTTTCCGACTGGTTTTCAGTAGTCATTTTACATTGCACGCATATAGAAAACTTGGCCAAAAAAAAATGTATAACAATTGCCCCGAAAAGGCCCGCTTTAATTCACTTAGGTACTTTTAATCAATACGCGCTCTGCTCGCGACGATATGAAGACACCAGACTGAATGACGATAATGCCCTGGAAGTTAAGCGGGCTTTTGGTGAGGGATGCAACATGAGTCGACGCTCTTGCGCCATTCCATCTTCCTAGCATGGCGAGCTGTGCGCCTGCTGCAAGTGTGTGGGGCGCCTGTTGCAAGAGTGTGGGGCGCCTGCTGCAAGTGTGTGGGGCGCCTGCTGCAAGTGTGTGGGGCGCCTGCTGCAAGTGTGTGGGGCGCCTGCTGCAAGTGTGTGGGGCGCCTGCTGCAAGTGTGTGGGGCGCCTGCTGCAAGTGTGTGGGGCGCCTGCTGCAAGTGTGTGGGGCGCCTGCTGCAAGTGCGGAAAACCTCAAACGAAATTAGAATTCTTCATAAAATCACGCCTGTATTACGGCAGGCGAGTATACTGTGAAAAACCTACGACAATAACTATTGACGCCTAAATTGGACTATTTACTTCCAGTCTGTATGTAACTTGAACATAACTGGTGAATTGTGGATGTACAATACACAGCAAACATCCCTGCCGAACCCTTTGAAAGAATACAGGCGTGATTTTATAAAGAATTCTCATTTCTGTAACTTTTTCGTACAACTGTCTTTTCGCGCACGTGTCATTCGAGCAAGTGTCTTTCGCTTAAATTTCCATTCGCGGAAATGTAAATTGTGTGCAAATTTCCTGCTACTAATTCAAATGTTAATAATGTTCTATATAAACTTTACTGCATGTCAGACTATGTATAGGTATTTATTTATTTATTTATTAAGGTTCACCCACAGCAGATACATACACATACATAAACTAAATCAAAAGGTAATATTCTAATATATATGCCAATTACAGGTAAACACAACATTGACAACAAAGACGCCAGATTACCGCTTAGTTGCTAACTTAGGTCTAGGTGTACAATCGAGGAAAGAAAATGGGATATTAATTTGATACAAATAAAATGAAAACTATTATTACGTTTCATTGGTGTGTAGGAATGCCAGGATTCTTGATTTAAACTTCGCCTTTCGGTCATTAAATATATCTGCTTCGGGTACGGACTTGTGTAGAGGTAGTAGGGCACTGAAGAATTGTGGATATGGGAAAGCGTGGAATTCTACGCGGAACTTTCAATAGAATGCGCGATAGCAGTTCACTACAGTCCAAGCAACCGTTCACCAGTCTGTGAAGGAAAATAAGTCTATGCATACTTCTCCGTTGCCGTAGAGGGGTCATCTTAAAGAAACTCAGACGCTGTTGATAGGGACACCTATGGGATAAGCCGGGGGATATAAATGCGAGGTGTCTGGTGAAAGCCCGTTGTATGCTCTCCAGTCGCTGAGAATGTACTGCGTAAAAAGGGTCCCAGGCAACACAGGCATATTCCAGCCTGCTACGCACTAAGGCATTGTATAGGTATCATTATAAACTTTAATAATATTCTTCAAGCTCTTGACTTCACGTACAAACACCGTAACACAAACATTCAAGTACGCAGTCCCGACGTAGGAAGAGTTTTTGTGTCTGTAAACAGTGTTTCCAGTACCCATTTCATACCATTAGACAGATTTATCTTTTGTCAATTCAAACGTGACGATATTATTATCGTGGACGTCTACGTCCGAAAATTTTAAAGCGTCTTCATATAAATATTTCCATACATTTTACTTTCCCTGTGTCGTAAGTGGCGGCCGTTACTACTGGGCTACCACTGCTCAACTGGCCAACTTATTACAAGCTTTTAATAAAACGTTGCAATTCAATTCACGGCCTTACATTAGAGCACATGAAAGCGAATAGGGAATTAAAACCGTAACTTTTGAAGTTGAACTAAGAGAAGTTTTTCATCATGGGGAAGATCTACTCTGTTATTATTAACAGTGCAATCAAAGTTTTGTATGTATAATTATCTGTTAATAATAATTTTATGCAGCAGAATTTACATTGCAATCAAAGAGTGCCATCATGCGAGTATGATAAGCTTTACAAACTATACCAACGATTTATAAGGTCGGATTTCACATCTAAAACGCGTTCAAGAGCTGTCAGTGTCAATATTCCACATAAAATAATGACACTGACAGCCCTTAAACGTAGTTTGTGTTGATGGCGTTCAGTTTCTTTGATGAAATCTGCCCTTAGACTGCTTTGACTTGAACCAAACATAATAATTCAGTACCTAATAATTAAATAAATCTCTGTAATTCGATACCACAAGCTTTCTCTGAATTATGCGTGCGCCAAGTTGTTGCATATAATTAATATTTTTTCGCTCGTCATGATACATTAATCTTGTTAATTTAACGAATATGCTGCATCACGAGGCTGTCATGTGCCAGAATAAGACCAGGGGCCGAACCGTCCTAGTCTTCCTCGGCCACTTATCGTTAATGTTCTCAATTTATCTCCCTATTTTCACACCGCTTTATTACAATCCATCTCAAACATGGCTCTTAAATTTTTGACAAATTGAATCGTTCGCTAGCTAGGGTTCTACTTGTAAAAGAGCTTAGTTTTAACAATTCTTAATTTTTATTTCTTAAAGAACAAGAGCTAACTTTTGAATAAGTATAGTAACTTAAATAATATTTCGACATTCGACAATGTTCGTGATTTTCGCTTAGCTTGTGAAAACCACGACGCTTTGATATAGCGCAGGCCACACAGTACGCAGTGTGATCCGAAGTATGCAAACTCTCGTTAGTTATATGAAGGAAGTTAAACGAACTTAGCTTTGTTCCCGGTCTGCGCTTTGCATTCGGCGTAGTTTGTAAAAAAAAAAAGATTCGAATTCTCTTCATTGTTGTAAATCAAAATATTGTCCTTTACTTTGGTTGTTGGTGTATGAAATCCCCCAGCTTATGCAAAGGCCCTTCCTGTTTTCCCACATTCCCTTTAGTGACGACTAGTTGATAATATCCGTCTGAAATAATTCTTGGTCTGCCCCAACGTCTCACTTCTGCTGTGTGATAATCTTTCACTGTTTGTTCAGAAACAGATGGCTTCCTGCAGACATAGCCGAGTTAATACGCCTATGGCGTATCATAATTATAACATTCTCATGACGAATGTATCATTACAGGACTGATCGAGTTCGAGATGGAGGATCCGAATGTACCAAGTCGTGCCATAGTAAAACTCCGCAGTAAGCAGCTTGTGGATGCGCAAGTCAGCGAGTTCGACGTAGTAAAATAACTAGCAAAGGTCTAAATTTATTAGTGAATAAATTTGTATTTGGAAAGCTGTGATTTTTAATCAAACAAACTGAGATATCAACATTATCGTTCAGTCCAAGAAACCCACCACACTACCTACTAGACATAGGCCAGCTCCAAGCTTCCATTGATTTCGTTTATATTATTGCAATGCTTACAATTATTGTATAATTTAGAAATTGTAATAAGATGAGCTTCCCAATAATTTAAAAACGAAATTGATCCCGAGCAGAATTTTGTTTCGATATTGTTTGATCAAGAGTGCGCTCATGTGATGTGCTGCACTTATCTTCTGTACTAGCAATTTTAATATTGTAGAGGACAACACTTAAATTTCCGAAGCACAGTAATGTTTGACCTGACCAAAGTGCCATTCACACGGTGCAAGTTTCTGGAACGTTCAAGAGCAATAATCGCATGCAAGTGTTTACACGCATGGTATTTCCATAAATGGCATACAATAATTGAACGCAAGTTTAGTCATTCAATAATTGAATGCGGCTTCTATTTAATTTGAATTATACAGTATGTTAACTAACAAAGGCCGTTCCCTTTAAGGGCAGAACTCTCAGAATCGACCTATTTTTGATTCAAAATTAAACAATCAAATATTATTTGTTTGATCTGATAAAAATACATGTTGTAGTTTAATAAATATTCTTGATTATTCTATGGTTCAAAACACGATTTATACAAATTCACTCGATCAAAAAAAATCGAGAAAACTCCCTTTTTTCGCGATTTTTTGATCGTTTTATTATTTTTACTTGTAGTAGAACCAACTTTTACTCCCGAAAAACATGTCAAAAAATAGGCAATGAAATTACGAAGAATATTGTATGGTTCATTTTTCTCTAAACAGTTTTTTATTGTTTTAACAAGATATTATATAACAAGGTGGCCCGCGCGCTTCGTTTCAGTAGCCGGCCAGGCGTCTTTGAGGTAGGACCTGTGCCGCTGTTGCTAGCTCGCTGCGTTCCCCGCAAAATATACGAGAAATTATTATTTTCCATGTGTGTTAGTTTTAAAAATCAGTCTGTATAAACAATAAGATGAGTTTGATTATAATTTTTCTACGTATATTATAACTACCTACTCGTTTTTAATATTACAGTTTACAGAAAGAACAGTAGCACAACTACACCAAAGATCATTTTTGCAAATAAAACTTTTTATCTTTGCAGTTCAACTGACTGTTCAGTTGAACTGACCTACAACTCGATTTTTTGAATGGGATTTAGAATGGCGACGCGACGATGCGACGGCAGAATTTGCTTCTCGCTCAAGCGCAATAGGTAGATTCTATTACGTGAGCGTCAGACATGTACCTAGTGTACCTACTGCATCAATTCGACTCGCGCGCCTACTGTAGGTATCTATTGTACAAATTATAATAATAATGCAAGGTTGTTGATGTTGTTGTACTTTCACACAAAATAGTGACTAGATATCTGTTATCTCATAACATACCGACTGACTTACCGGCTGCGGCTGACTTACCGGCTGCGGCTGACTTACCGGCTGCGGCTGACTTACCGACTTACTGGCTGACTTCCTGCGGGGAATTGTCTGCCATACCAAAATTCTATAGATTATAATGCTTGTTTTTAGGGACCCTATTACTAAGGCTCCGCTGTCTGCCTTTCTGTCTGTCTGTCACCAGGCTGTATCTCATGAACCGTGAAATTTTCACAGGTGATGTATATCTGTAGCCGTTATAACAACAAATACTAAAAACCAGAATAAAATAAATATTTAAGGGTACGTTTGTTGTATGGGAGCCCATACAACAAACGTGAGTTTTTTTTTGCTCGATATTGAAAACGAAAACAGGTGAACGCTTGAAAGATTCACGGAATATTTAGTTACATATTCACTTTCAAAATAAATAATTCAATTAAAATAAAACAAATAGTTAAGGGTGGCTCCCATACAACAAACGTGATTTTTTGCCGTTTTTATAGATGATTGATGGTACGGAACCCTTCGTGCGCGAGTCCGACTCGCACTTGGCCGGTTTTCTCTTTTCAGTTATGTTTTTGCAATCGTGTTTTTTGTTTTTTAAATAATTTGTTTTTTGGTGTGTCGGTAGCAAACAATAAAACAACCGTCTCGCTCGCTAGCTAGTTTAATACTGACTCTCCACGCACCGCGCGGACACGGCGCGGCGTACGCGTAGGTACACACATTATAATAAAAGTATAACTATGCAGAAGGTACATACAGATCATCCCTCCAACATTAATTTGGGAACCTGTAACAATACAAAATCTTCCTCACTACATAATACAATTATTTACCATAATAAAACACTCCTTATCTTAATTACTAAAAATATTTCCTATAACAAACAGGTTTTCGGAGTCTCTTAGAGCGCTCAACCGGAGTAGTGTTTACAATACTTGGCTTAGTATGCTCATTTGAAACAGAACACTGTTCAACCGGTTGAGTCTCTTCATCCATCGCCTCGCAAGCCTCCGCCCACTCGTCATTGTCGGTATCCCTCTGTTCCATTACTTTATCAAGGCCATATTCTACGGTGCCAGACGCGACCTGCAACTCTCTCTCCTCCTCAGCACTAGCTGACGGAAACGAAAAAGGTGCCTGTGGCGCCGGCCTCGCGGGGGATTGTACATCGGGGTCCGTCGTAGAGAGCGGGGGCCGCGGCGGCGGCGGTGCGTCCAGCGCCGGCACTCGCTCGCACAATACTGAACTGTCGACGCCGGACGTTCTTCCACTAATATCTACATCAGTATCTTTGCTCGAATTAGTATACTTCCTCATCTGATCTATGTGTCTATTACCACTAGTTCCGTACTCCTTAAAATAAATTTCAAACATTCTTGTACCTATAACCTTTTTTACAATACCTATACTCCAAATACTTTTCCTTGCAATAAACCACTTAGCCCATACAGTCTCACCTATTTGAAAACATCTGTTACATTTTAATGCCGATTGTTCGGTGCCCCTAACAATAGATTTAGCCTGTGGTAGAATTAAATCTAATCTGCATCTTAAATTACGACCAAACATTAACATCGCCGGGGTGACGCCAGTGGCGCAGTGAGCAGTGTTCCTAAAATTAAATAAAAAACTCTGTAATTTTTCATGGATATCTTTTTGACTTCTACCCTCTGCTAATATACATTTAATCATTTTTTTACATGTTTTTACTGAGTTTTCCGCCTGCCCGTTGCTAGCTGGGTGATAAATAGGCGAGTTAAGGTATTCAATACCATTTACTTGGCAAAAGGTATGAAATTCTGATGAACTAATTTTCACATCATTGTCCGATACAATAACATTGGGCACACCGAACCTACAAAACATACCCTTTAATGTTTGAATAAGCGCATTACTCGAGGTACCACGGTCCATTTGAACACATTCTAGCCATTTAGAATACGCGTCTACGACGACAAGATATACCACCTGACCTATGGACATGTAGTCTATGTGAATGCGGTGCCACGGGCCCGGCGGCCGCGGCCAGGGCGCGGGGGCCGCTCGCGGCGGCGCGGCTCGCAGCGCAGTGCACACGCTGCATGCTCCTACCCACCGTAATATATCTCTGTCAATTCCAGGCCACCACATTCTACTACGTGCTGCACTTTTAGTTTTAACGACGCCAAAATGAGCCGAATGCAGTTCTTCCAACATCCTATCTCTGTAGACAGGTGGAATTACTACCCTATGTCCGCGAAACAAACAACCATCGATTAATTCTAAATCCGATTTGCATTGTAAATACGGCACTATAGATTTACATTTTATTTTCCTAGGCCAGCCATTAGACATATACTTAGTTACAGTTTTCAACACACTGTCGGCGGCGACCGCTCGCTTGATATCGTCGAACAAAATCGGTTTTACGTTAGCCTCTAAAAACAGAAAATACTTGGAACTCTTTTCATCTTCCTTATCACTGGCTGCGACCGATAACGGTGACCGAGAAAAATAGTCCGCGACCTCATTATTTTTACCGTTTACGTATTGCACCGTATAGTTGTATGCGGATAAAATTATTGCATATCTTTGTAGACGTAGAGCAGCCGTAACGGAAATACCTTTTCCTTTACCAAAAATTGATAACAGAGGCCTGTGATCAGTTTTCAAGATAAAGGGGGTTTGACGACCATATAAGTATTGGTGGAAATGTTTTACGCCAAAGATAATAGCCGTTGCCTCTTTCTGAATTTGGCTATAATTCTTTTCACTAACCGACAGCGACCTTGAGGCGTAAGCTATCGGTCTCTCATGGCCCGGGCCGCTTGCGGGACCGTGCGCAAGCACGGCGCCGAGCCCGCACGGTCCCGCGTCCACTGTTAGTACCAGCGGCGCTTCCGGGTCAAAATGAGCCAATACGCGTTCACTGGCCAGCTCGCGCTTCACGCTCTCGAATGCCGCTTGCTGTCGCTCACCCCACTGCCATTTCGCGCCCGCGCGTAGTAGTTCATGTAGCGGACTCAGCACAGCGGATGCGCTCGGAATAAAATTCCTGTAGTAATTAACTACACCTATAAACCTTTTAACCCCTGATACATTGGTGGGAGTAGGTGCATCTAGGATAGCCTCGACTTTTGTTGGACAAGTTCTTAACCCGTTCTTGTCTATTACGTACCCTAAGTAGGTAACCTTACTTTCGAAAAATACACATTTTTCCCTTTGCAGGCGCAATCCGGCATCTTGCAGCCTACATAAAACCTCGCGCAGTCTTGACAAATGTATTGCTTTTGTTGATCCGGTTATACAGATATCATCAAGCCATACACTAACTCCTTCTAAGCCTAACAACAAAGTTTCCATTGCTTTTTGGAATATAGATGGAGCGTTAGCTAATCCGTAGACGAGCCGGCTGTAAGAAAATAACCCTTTTTGTGTATTTATTGTAGTTAATTTCTGCGATGATTTGCTTAATTTAAACTGATTATAAGCATTGCTCAAGTCTAATTTCGTATAATGTTCCCCACCCCACAACTTGGAGAATACTTCCTCTATACGAGGTAGGGGGTACTTGTCTATTTTTAGATCTTTATTTAGTGTACATGAAAAATCACCTGCTATCTTTAACTTGCCATTTTCTTTCAATACCGGCACTATTGGTGTGGCGTATTCAGAATAATTAACCGGAACAAGTATACCTAAACTCACTAACCTATCAAGTTCTGCGCTGACTTTGTCTTTCAAAGCAAAAGGAACGGAGCGCGGCTTAAAAAATTTTGGTGTGGTATTGTCTTTTAATTGCAATTCGACTTCGAACCTATTAAAACATCCTAGGTCATCCTTCCAAACATCTGGATATTCGTTCAACAACCGCTGTACGTCGAGAATGTTCTCATTCTCGCAAATTAGGCTGTTATTATTTGACGCAAAATACATACTAAATTTTGTCATGAAATCACGTCCAAGTAAAGGGGGACCACCGTTTGCCATGACATACATTTTTATATCTTTAGTTATGTTATAATATGTTATTTTAGCAACAAAATATCCCAAGGGCGTGATTTTATGACCGTTGTACAGACACATTGTTAAATCACTTTTATCCAACCTTAAGGTAGAAAAATGAAGCCGATACAATTTCTCCGAAATCACAGTGGTTCCCGAACCCGTATCTAACTCCATACACAAATCAATTTTATTTACGTTTACGTTAATTTTTATAGGATTATGGTCAACATACCTCATGTTATAAAGTTCACACTCTTTGCAGTCGCTTGCTTGAACCGTCTCCGTATCCTCCGCACCGATATTATTAAGATTTGACTTCCTAGCTGCGCACAATTTCTTTAGATGGCCTTTCTGCCCACAAATAAGACACTTGTAGTTCTTAAATCTACACTGAGCCGCACTATGCCTTTTTAAACCGCACACTGTGCAACGCACTTGATCGCCGTCACCGTCGACGGCTCCGCGACGGCCCGCGCCGCCGGCGGTAGCGGGGCCCCGCGCGTCGCGGCGGCCGCCAGCATGCACGTGGAAAACCGGCTCGTCCTTGACAACCAGCTCGGCGCGCGCTTGCCGCGCACACGCCGCTTTCTGGGCGACCTCCAGCGCCTGTCCAAAAGTCAGGCTCTTGGAGTCACACTCAAACAATCTATCACGCTCCGGTCCCGTTTTGAAACCAAGCACGAAGCGGTCACGCAAAAACATGTCCAATTCCGTGCCAAAATCGCAGTACACGGCCAGCCCTCGCAGCCGCGCAGCCCACTCCTCGATGCTTTCACCGTCGGATTTGATCGCTTCATAGAACTTCGCCCTGTCGGCAAACGTTGATCTTTTTGGCGTGAAATGTTTGTTGAGTACGTTCACTAGCTCACTAAAGGCGATTCCCTCGAGCTTATTCGGATGCACTAAGTTCCGAACCAGACGGTAGGATTCGTCCGACAAATAAGTTAAAAGCACTGCACTTTGATTATCGATAACAATGTTGTTTAACTTGATAAACTGTATCAATCTACTGTGAAACACGTCCCATTCGTGGATTTTATGATCGAAAACACTTAAATTTCCAATGAAATTCGCCATTTTCTCAAAAACACGTGCGTCGATCGCGTCCTCCCTCGTCGCCAAATGGTGTGTCGGTAGCAAACAATAAAACAACCGTCTCGCTCGCTAGCTAGTTTAATACTGACTCTCCACGCACCGCGCGGACACGGCGCGGCGTACGCGTAGGTACACACATTATAATAAAAGTATAACTATGCAGAAGGTACATACAGATCATTTTTATACTTCGTTTTTTAGGGTTCCGTACCCAAAGGGTAAAACGGGACCCTATTACTAAGGCTCTGCGGTCTGTCTGTCTGTCCGTCTGTCACCAGGCTGAATCTCATGAACCGTGATAGATAGACAGTTGAAATTTTCACAGATGATGTATGTCTGTTGCCGCTATAACAACAAATACTTAAAACCAGAATAAAATAAATATTTAAGGGGGCTCACATACAATAAACGTAATTTTTTTTGCCGTTTTTATAGATAATGGTACGGAACCCTTCGTGCGCGAGTTCGACTCGCACTTGGCCGGTTTTATTATTATAAGTAAGCGTAGTGCGGTAGTAAGCGTAAGCGTAGTGCGGAAGCGCTGTAACAGTCATGAAAGAAAAGGAAACTGTTAGTGACATTAAAAAAAAACAATGGTAGGTAGGTAATAAAATAAATTGTGTTGCTTATATTTCCCTAAAAACTAAACACCCGAAACATTAACATGAATTCCGTAAACCAAAGTTAATTGTACTTACTGCTACAATTTTATACAGTGACGCAAAATTTTTGCACAGCGGGGTCAGCGAGTTCATTTAAACTACGTGTTCGCGCAACTGGCTCGCAGGGATTGAGGTAGCGCTAAATGCCTACTACGCTCGAATACGGTGGCCTTAACCCGCAATACTATAACGTCCATACATGCAAAAAAAAAATATTACAACTCTTTAAATATAACTTGCGAAATATTCACAAAAGTATTAAATTGATACGTAAAAGAAACACTCTGTAAACGCACGCTTGTCACACTTGTCTTTCTACGTTAATATACAAATGTCCGTGTAGAGAGTGTTTCTTTTACGTATCAATTTAATTATTTTTTTATTGGTCATTTTTTGTTTTGCATGTATTGTCATAGACACTGTACTATTGGAGGTTAACGCCCTTCGTTAGATAACATACTGTATATAACATTTTAATTATTGCAAGGCTTCGCGATCATTGTATTTCAGTTTCGTGTAAGTACCGTGATTGAACCATTTTATGACGCGTTCATTCAAAGTATTGCCCGTATTCGCATTGCCAAATTAATCAATTTTATACCAGAATTGCATGCGATTTTTTTGTACACACGGCTACACATCAAGCTATACATTTCCAATATAAGCAGACCTTGCATTGTACGGAAATCCTATACAATGCGAGATCGGCATAAACTGGAAATGCATATCTTGATGTGTACCCGTGTGTACGTGCCGCTTACATGAATACCAGATTTGAACGGTAGGTATCCGATTCCGGCCTAATTCAACGTCGGCATCGTTTACAGTATCTGATCTGCAGGATCGCCTCTACACTTTAAAAACCAAGCAACATGATTATCACTCTCCACGCTAAGAGGTTCTGGGAAGTTAACTTTGCACAGCCAGTGTTAAAAATATCGCTTAAAATACAAATACGAAATAAAACATAATCCTAACTAATATTATAAATGCGAAAGTGAGTTTGTTTGTCTGTTTTTTGTTACGCATTCACGGCTACTTTTTCATCCTGGATCGCAGATGAAATCGCGGACAACAGCTAGTAAGGGTGATGCCCCATTAGTGCGTTGCGTTGCGTCGTCGCAACGGATCAACGCATTGTATGCCACACCTGCGTTGCGACGACACACGACATCGCAGCGCAAGAGGACGACGCACGCACCTCGTTTGCCCCTCTAGCAGTGGATCACTGTCCGCCGTCGCAGCGGAGCTCCGACAACGCAGCGCATTACCCTCCTCCCGCTTCGTCTCTTGTCCGTCGATCCGTTGAAACGTCGCGCGCGACGACACAACGGTCTAATGGGGCATGTCATAAAAAATATATGAAAAACGACGCAGCGACGACGCTGTGACAATGCAACGCAGCGCAACGCACTAATGGGGCCTCGCTCTAACTTATAATAATAATTGTAAAAAAGAACTGAGAAAACGCCGAACATAAAGTAAACCAACGTTACTAGGACATGTGCAAAAAGGTCTATACACATGAACTCTCTCGACGATATTGCTTATGTACTAGTTTATATTTGTAGATTGTCGTAGTTAGTTTTTTTTTTAGAACCTGACACGTGCCCTTCCTCATGCGGACGTGCAAAATATTACGAAGCGCACATTTACCTATATGTAGGTAGGTAGGTACGGCTCAGACGTAACCAAAAGTTTGCTTTACGTATGTTTACCCGCCCACCTACACAGTGTTGGTGTTTTTTAGGGTTCCGGTTTTGAGGTACAAAAAGCAAAACGGAACCCTTATAGGATCACTTCGTTGTCCGCCTCGGTCCGTCTGTCTGTCTGTCAAGACCCATTTTTCACAGGAACGCATGGAGTTATCAAATCAAATACATAAGTCTACGGAACCTGGGCGCTGTAAAAAAAAACAAAGAAAGAAGAAGAAGAAAAGAAGCAAGGTCTTACAGCACAAGTAACGGAATAAATTCGAATACTTATTGTTAATTTGTGGTTATATCACATAAAAAATATATTTATACGATTGCATATTTACATTTGCAGTTGTAGAATTGAGCGTGGCGTTATGTATGGGAGAATATTTTAACTAGAAAGTTAAGTTTGTCTTTCAATTCGGTTACACGAGTGAAGCCGGATACAGCTTTGAGTCGGAACCCTCAGGGCGCGAGTCCTACCCGCACTTGCCGGTCTTTTTTTCATAATATGTAAGGATAAAGCAGTTTCTATTCAGCTTCAGGTAGTGTGAGCGTTTGCGGCTGAACTTTTTTATGAATATGTTGGATTCCAACATCTCTCTCTATCTCTCTCTCTCTCTCTGTCATCGTCATATTTGAGCCCTTTGCTTTGTCTATTAAGTTAAATCCTAATTATTTTATAATATAAATGCGTAAGTGAGTTTGTTTGTTACGCTTTAACGCTATAACGGCTGAACAGATTTAGAAGAAATTTGGCACATGACCTGGAATAGGACAAAGCATACATTTTATCTCGATATTCCCGCGGGATCGAGACTTAGGCGGGTGAAACCGCGGGGCACAGCTAGTGTTCAATGAAGTAAGCTTGATCAAAAACTACGTGAAGTTTTCTTTTTCTCGTTTGTGCAGCAATGGTTGTCCTTTGACTTAAATTATTTTAATAGAGAAAAAGAAACAGGTTGCTAAGACACGATTAAACCGAAAGTGTAACCGTGGAATTTCTTCCGGCTCTTCTCCATAGGAAACGACCAATTGGAACCGTTTACCTAACTTTTGACTTTTAAGTAGGACCTATATGATATTTATTTCAGTTTGGCTTATGTGAAATAAAATATTTTATTTTAAACCAGACCCAAGGGCTGGCTTTTACCTTGGTCAGAGGAAAAGCATTGCCATACAACGTGGCAATGCCGCCAGTCTCTTGGGTACATTAACAGCCGACAGCGATGCGGAGGAATTTTTCGACGCCATATTTTAGTTAATTGTTTATTTGTATAGTTAGTTTTAATCAGTAATTTAATTGTCGTCCCACAGATATGCCACATGGAGGGAAAGTACCTTGAATATTGTAGATGGAACATTTTACTGAAAGAAGACATTATTTGAATTTCAAAAACAATTAGAATCAAACTCCAAAACCAAATGGGTTCGTTTCCCGGTTCAACCATGTAATTATTTAAATATCTATGAATGCAGTTCAAATTGTTTTTGAAATTCAAATAATGTCTTCTTTCAGTAAAATGTTCAATCTACAATATTCAAGGTACTTTCCCTCCATGTGGCATATCCGTGGGACGCCCTGTATAATGTAAATAAATGTGTAGTTATTATAGATTTTTAGTTTATGTATTAATATAGCTACTTAATAAAAATATTAATTATTTTTAATATTTTTAATTGGATTCCTATGTAAATTGCAGAACTGTTAGGAATGCGTTCTTAGTTCAAAAATATATTTTCCATTAATTCAGAGATCAAAGCAATTCTACCAGGGATCGTATCATTGGAGTTAGCATATTGAGCTCCAAAACCAATGAAAACATTTGAAATAAAATACGTAAACGAGTAACCTAATGGCCGAGTTCGAAAACTGTTCATATTTATTTTATAGTCCAGCCGTCGTGGTGTAAAAAAGTTAAGATCAACAAATGAAGACTTTTAGGACCTATTTCACAGTATCCGAAAAAAAAATAGAAATATATATTTATGAAATTAAATGATCTGCTACATTTGTATACAGGAACTTATCCGGAGGCCATGAAACAGGCCGCTATTATATTATTGTATCGGAAGGTACGTATGGTAACAATTTACAAAATGTGAAATCATTACGTTAATGTCTTGATGCTGGCCACGTGGCCCGGAATCATTCGATCTGCATTGCAAGGCAAATTGACAATCATGTGTGGTTTACAGTTAATGTAATGTGATTGTGTAATGACTTCTATAGCGATGGTCCCGTAAAACATACTTTCAGAGAAAAATTCAGCTCTATTACCTACTCTTTTTCAATAATTATTTGCAAAAAAAGCTTAGGAGACATGTTGAGATCAGACTAGAAAAAAGATACTCAGATCTGTAATTTATATTATTTCTACTTCCCAAACTATGTTTGAATTTGAATTTTGGGTATATTTATGGTTTATCGTTTAGTTGCAATTAAAAATTAGCACTTTAGCTCAATATTTTTCGCAAACGGATCCCTGAATCCAAAAATGGTTTTCACAAACTCATGGTTTTCACAATCAACTCAACATTATTTTTAAACGACCTTTCCAACGATACCCCACACTATGGGATTGACGAGGGAAAACAAAACCATCCCCACTTTACGTGTAGGGGAGGTGCCCTATAAACAATATTTTATACGATTTTTTTTTACCACTTTGTCGGCGTGGTTGATTTTATTATATACTCATATCAAATTACAGCTTTATAGTACCAACAGTCTCTGAGCAAAGCCACGGACAGACGGACGGACGGACGGACAAACGGAAGGACAGACGGACGAAATTAATGTTTTATTAGTTTTTTTTACAACTTTGAATTCCCCCTTGAGTGCTCCGAGTGACTCTCACTTTGTTGAAGTAAATTGTAACTTCCTAATCATGTAAAGCCAATTGTATATTTTTAATTAAAATAAATAAACAAAATAAATATAGGTAGCCTCTCACCCTTCTTCGTACATAAACAAGTTCTTAAGCAGGAATAACACAGGTATTATCATTTCTGTTTGTTAACTCTATATTATAAATACGGCCGCACGGGTAGATCCGTCAGGTTAAGCTACGCTTGTCCGTGGATGGGTGACCATCTTTACATACCGAGACTCGCTTCCGTGCCTCGAAAAGCACGTAAAAGCCGTTTTGGTTCTGGCTGTCATTCGTGGATCTTTGGCAGTCGTTACGGGTCGACAGAAGCCCGAAAGTCTGACAACCAGTCTTACCAAGGGGTATCGTATTACCCAGTTACTGGGTTGTGGAGGTCAGATAGGCAGTCGTTCTATGTAAAATACTGGTATTCAGCTGCATCCGGTTAGACTGGAAGCTGGCCCCAAAATAGTTGGGAAAAGGCTAGTCAGATTGATATATTTTAATTCTAGATGGCGGCATTTCCTTGATGACTGATCCCTGAGAAGAAATGCCGAAACATACTTCAGACTTCATGTTAACACTGGACATATGACTAATTCGCATGTAGTGTGAGTACATTATTTTTGCCTGTATACCTTACCCTTTTGCTTACTGTTCATAAGCACCAGTTGCATAAATGAAACTACGTTGAATCAATACAAAATAATTAATTACCTACAATAGACAGGAATTCTAGGGTTTTATAATAATAGTCCAGAAAATATGTAGTCATTATAACAATCACACGTCAACAAACATTCAAATTCTTGCAACATCTCCAACATGCAACGTAAACTACTTATGATTTGATTAGATACGGTAATCATAGGAAATGATCTTACCAATTTGTTATCGTACTGTAACAAATTAGTAATAGGTATTTCTTCGAGTTGTTTACGGACCGAATAGCTCGCATTATTATCGTTAAACATAAAATAAATATTTGCTAGTTCTATACTGATAACATGGTGTGCCATAGTGGAAAATAAGTGTAATAATTTTTGTTTATCGCGATCGTTACGCTCTTGGTGTAGGAGACTCACCGCTATACTCCATGTACGACGTTCATCGGTGACTAAAGATAAAAGAAAAGTATAGATTAAGCGATACATTATCAAAGATTATCACAAGCCACGAGATATCTTTAGAGTTGAAGACATACATGTAACTAATCAGACTAGAGGCCGGACGAAACGTGTTTACTTTTATTAAATTTTAATGACGTAGCTTTTTTCGTAGTGACAACGTCCAACACGATCACGGATTACGCCCAGAAAAACCATGTATTAATAACAGGATAATGTAATCAATATAATATTTATCGTATTGTGCGTACGGCAAGTGTGTGAGTGGCGGCCCTGGGACCACATTTATTGGTTTGCGACTCGATGCCATTCGGTTCCGTCGACATATTGTTATCGTTACCGCCATCACCATGATTAAACGGTTTGTACAGGTGTAACGTTGTGCGCTAGTTACGTGTTGATAAATGTTTGTCTCAATAAAATGCTGTGACACTGATTTTGTTGTCCGTGAAGAGTTTCTATGATTCTTGTGAGTGCTGTGCAGTGTTTCGAAATGGATAGATTTAGGCAAAAGTCTAAAAAGGAAAAACCGATGAAGCATGTTGACAAAGATCCATCTCCCTTGTTTATAACTGACGTAAAGGCGATAAAAGAAAATCTTAAAATAAAAGAGATTTTAAGAACTGTAAAAATGAATAGTAGCATGCGAATAAAAGCCCCAAAGGGCAGCAAAGTGATGCAAAATAAAGATTTTAACGATAATGAAGACATGTTTGGGGTCGATCAAAATAGTGAAGATCAAAATTGTGAAAACCAAAATAGTGAGGAACAAAATATAATGGAACCACCTAGTGCAACAAATCCCGACGTAGTTGTCATCTCCAATAGTAGTGAAGACACAAACGAAAGTAAATTAGAAGAACCTGTCGATAAAGTAGATGAAACTAATGAGTTGGAAGCAGAACTAATTGCCGCTTGTGATGAAAACAAAAGTTCAATTGACACGAAGATACATGAATCCATTAGTGTACCAGAGGGATTATCAGATTTCGTGCTAATTAGTGAAGAAAACAAACAAAACACTCCAGTTGTTCCTGACGTCAAGATCGATTTACCTCCCCCAAGCGAATGTTCCCAAGGGAAGGTTCGCGACAGAAAGCTGTCTCTGGACCAGACTATGTTATCTAGACGCGGGGGCTTGTCACAGTCTGAATTGGATCTGAATTCAATTGGGAAATCTCCGCTAGAGAGGAAATCGTCATTTTTTAGGAAAAAAATGGATAGTTTTTTGAAAAACACGACAGAAATATTCAAACGTCAGTCAATTAGTAGAAGTCAATCTATTCAGAGACGGGGTTCCATGTCGGTTTCCCTGCAGTCGTTGAACGAGAGCAGCGCATTCAACGGTGACTACGGGGAACCCCTGCACAATCATCCTGTGAGTATTGTTATTTCTATTAAAGCCACTAAAGCTTATGAGGTCTTCTGTATGTTCTTCCTTTTGTACCTACACCTGTCCCAATCGAAAGTATTTTGTATAATACACAAACATGCACAACATTTAAAAAAAAAACATGCTCAGTGGTCTATGTATGTGTGCCCTAGTGCTCTAATGGTAAATACATAGGTACCAGGAAAATGTTACCAGATTCAGTTTTGGTTGAAAAACCATAATTTTTGCGTAAATACAAGTTTAAAAAAAAAACAACTTAGTAGATAATATTTGGAATTTCTTTATGAATATTTAAGTGTCAAAACAAGGGTTCTCAGAAAAAAAAATATTTTCTTATGTTTGTGATTTTTTTGGAATAAAAGTATTTCCCCATCGTACTTGCTATACCTAGTAATATGACGGCCATTGTATCCGACTTCAAAGGAGGAGCTCTCAGCACGTGTCGTATTTCTATAAAATATGTTATTACATATTTTACTGAAAAATACGACACGTGCTGAGGCACCCTTCTATTAGTGAGTTGCTTTCTTGGCTTTTTACTGTAACAAATAAATAACAATTACTAATACCTACTTACGATTATTTTCTAACTTTAGGAACCTAAAGTTAACTTTAGGAACCTAAAGTTAGGTACTTTAGGAACCTAACCCCTTTTTATCCTAATTATTGCTCGAAGTATAATTTTGAGATAGCGGAAATAAATTAAGAGATTGAGGGTGAATAATTATGATTATAATTAAATCCATGCCGTATTGAAAATGAATTTACCCAAAATAAATATTTTATTTGAATTCAGATTTATTTTATTCAGATTATTTTAATTCAGAGAGAAACTTATAGCATGTTATTAATTTTCTGCATGTTATTAGTCTCGCAGCAAGAAACAATAAAAATAACGGTAACTTTTCCTTTCTTGACTAAATAATATTGTGTGATCATTTTGACGTCAGTGACCCACAGAAGTGAGGATTTCTTGACACTGTCCTCGGTATACTGTAGCTACTTCCTTTCTTTGCATTACTCCCATTAAGGTTGTGTAATATTTAGATGATGTCATTGTATGTTTATGTCATTATGAGAATAAACAAAACTGCATTCTTCAGTAGTCAAAGGAAAATAAATATGATATCTGTAATATAAATAAAATCGTGACTACTCATGAAATAGTTTTACATACTATATATACTTCAAGGCTTTGATGAGCTGTACTTCTTTACACCTAACATTTTTTTTCTAAATATGTAAATATTTCTTCCACTATTTACACTTTAAGACCATTTAACACGATCAATTGTACGCTCATCATTACGCGTCATTACTGCAGCGGCCTGCAAAAGAGCCATTGATTAACAATTAAAATTCGTCGTCCATTAATATTGCATATATTATTGCAATTTGCAAGAGATAGATATTATCAGCCTATAATGTTCCCACTGCTGGGACACAGGCCTCTTCTCTATGGGAGGGAATGGGCTTCGCCATAATCCAGCACGCGGGCCCAGTGCGACTTGTCTAAAATAGATCTCTCTCTCTCTGCGAAAATCTCTTATTGTTGTAAGTATCATAATTTCATAAATATAGGGCTCGGTACGGGTACGTTTGATTCGTCATTCGTATCAGCGTTTTGATGTGCTTCAATTCTTTCTCATGAAACGAGTATGATGAGAAAAGCATTCGCACAGAATGGTATTCATGAATATATTTTTTACGAAACAGTATAATTTTAGTCTAGAAATTTGATTCATGATCGGTATTTCAGGAGGAACTACAACGAAGTATGTCGAGCCTACAGTCGTCACCGACGCCCGCACGGAGTGCTTCCAGCCTGTCGATGTGCCAGAGTGAGCAGACCCTGCCTGACCAGCAGAGCGAAGGGGATAGTCTGGCCGGCAGTCGTCCCGCACTCACCGGCAGTCAAACCCTCGGTGACACGTCACCCAGCATTCACAGTGAGTGATAGAAATACACTAAATCTGTCTGTCTGTGCGCTAGCTATGGTGACTGACTAGTTTTAGTATATAAAGGTATATTTTCGTCCACCGTATGGCGAAAAATAGACATTATTACCTGTGATCAGCTCTTGATTTGATACTAGGTTATAAATAATTGTATCCCTCAAAAACACAAAACGGAATGGTTTACCGTCTCTGAGATTTCAGTTCCAGCCAACTGAATATTCATATTATAATGCCCTTCATTAGATAGTGCTAAAGTATCCCTTATCTACTCTAATACTCTGTGTTGAGTGTACAAATAGGTATGTTACCAAAGATTATGCAAATAAAGTGCTAAGTTAAAATCTACCCCCGTGTTAGTGACGAATGTGCGAAAACTACGGGAGCGTACGCGTCGTTTTGGTAGATTCCGACGGTTGTGGATTAGCTGATTACATTTCACCCACATGGTATGTTCGCCGCGTTGCGTCCGATGCCGAATAACTTCGTATTCACACATTTTCGATCCAATTCCCAATTAGGTACTCCGCTATCTCATCGGGAAATGTTAGTGAATTTCCATTGCAGCTGTCAAAGAGATTTACCTCACAGAATAATTGACGATGATAGCCTTTCAAGGTTTAGTTTTCAATGTACAAGTTCGCTATTCAATTTGTAGCCGTGGATTAATATTTAAAGTCCAGAAATGTTGAAAGTCAGCTACTATAAAATAATCCATCGATTGCAGTTCTAGACTTTTCTAGAGTTACACATTGGTTGTAATCTCGTCACCGGCACACTAGCACTGGCGCGGCCTGGGGCGGTACAAAGACAGGCAATCAGTTTGTTTATCTATTTCCAAAGAAACAGTTCATCTTACTTCGTTCACAGCAGCGAGCGCAGAAATTATGAAGTAAGGAAGAAGAAGAAAGAATAAAGTGTATTATTGCACAGCTGCATTTTACGCCGAGATTACGCAAACTTTAATTTTTTCAACTATCCTTACATATTATAAAACTAAGTCCTCCGCCGCGTTTGTCTGTCGTCCTGTTCGCGATAAACTCAAAAACTACTGCACCAATTTTCATGCTGTTCACCAATTGATAGAGTGGTTCTCGAGGAAGGTTTTTGTATACAATAACCGACATCCACGCGGGCGAAGCCCCGGGCATCAGCTAGTCCTACTAATAATATTATAAATGTGAAATTTTGTGTGTTTGTGTGTTTGGATGTTTGTTACTCAATCACGCAAAAACGGCTGAATGGATTTGGATGTAATTTGGCAAACAGATAGTTTATAACCTGGATTAACACATAGGATACTTTTTATCCCGATATTCCCACGGGATCGAGACTTACGCGGGTGAAACCGCGGGGCACAGCTAGTCCTACTATCCTACTAATATTATAAATGTGAAAGTTTGTGTGTTTGTGTGTTTGGATGTTTGTTACTCAATCACGCAAAAACGGCTGAATGGATTTGGATGTAATTTGGCAAACAGATAGTTTATAACCTGGATTAACACATAGGATACTTTTTATCCCGATATTCCCACGGGATCGAGACTTACGCGCGTGAAACCGCGGGGCACAGCTAGTATTATATAAAAGGGAAAGTTCAGAAGCCGGTTCTACCATTGGACTGTTACACAGATTTCCAATACAATAAACGAATGCTAAACATTCATTATCATGCCAATTAACAGTATTACGACCCTGCTATCTAATTGCGTAACTTATTTTCGTAACCGCTTAAGACAATCTGTTACATTTTGATAGTTCAATAACATTCATTGGGTTATTTACGAGTTTTTTTTTTTCGAACTTATGAAGCAATGAATTAGATTTGTTTCAAACCGATTCCAATTCTGATTGATCGTCTAATACGCAATTTGGGTGCAGATCTGGGACTACGTTTTAAACTGCTTGCATTTTAATTACAATAATAATAACAAAGGATGACTTATAATCTTTAGGTACATGCATTCGTACTCACCCCTTTATCCCATAGGGGTAGGCAGATACACTACTGAACGCCCGATAAGTAACTGAGTACCTATGTTCTTCTTGGGCGTCTCTCTGTATGTCCACTAACATCTGTCTTGTTAATTTCTTGTTGCAAATTGCCTGTCATTCAATCTCCGATCGTATGCTCAAAACATCACTTTTATCACTACCTTATAACCCATTTTTACCCGACTACGGCAAAGAAAAAGGAGGGTTATGATTTTGACCGGTATGTATGTATGTGTGTATGTATGTATGTATGTATGTATGTTCATCTGTTCCCTTGTATCTTCTAAATCACTCATCACAATTTGACAAATAAGGTATCGTTAGAAGCGTCTTGATTGTCCGCTGGTTATAGGCTATGTGACGTCACATTAAATTAAAAATGGCGCCCTCTAGAGGAAATAAAGTCAGGAAAAAAAAAAAAATGTTTTATCGTACTATGTTGGGTATCAAATGAAAGGGCTTAATGAGCACATTTCAAAAATATTTATATATTATAACCCCAAAATAATAAAAAAAGTAATAAAAACTAAAACCCAACTACGACTGAAAAGGTATAAACAAGACACCACAGACAGACAAATTAAAAATCCGGAGTCACACGTAATCTGTTCGATTTTTTTTTGTTTTTTTTTTATCCTTTATTATAAAGAACTAGGTTCTTCATAATTAATTACAATCTAGTCCATATGACTAATAAGTAATTTTAATCTAACTTAATTTGCTACGTAATCATTAATTAAAATTAGAATAGTGTTGATTGAACTTTACACAGTCCGTTCCACTTTCTTAGAGTTGGATATTTTAATATAAACACTTTGTTCACGTGTTAAATGTGTATCATCGTCACTATTATTTCTACACTTTTACACTACACTAACTCAAAAGGTTTTGTTCGTTTTAGTCTTCGCACTATATTATTTTGGTCTAACAGCTGAATTGCCTCGATGTTCACATGTTGGTGGAGTCGATGTTCATGGGCCTCAGCAAATTGTTGGATTATTTTGGTGACGGGTTCCATTTTTAGGTCACGATGGAGGTCGTCATTTCTTATATACCAGGGCGCATTAACAATACTCCTGAGTACCTTATTCTGGAATGTTTGTATAATTTTGATGTTGGTCGGTTTGATACAGCCCCACAGTTGGATGCCATATGTCCATATTGGCATAAGAATTTGCTTGTATAATAACATTTTGTTATTTATCGATAGGCATGAACACCGTCCAATCAACCAATACATGTTTTTATAACGCATGTCTAGCTCCTGTCTTTTCTTTTTAACGTGCGCTTTCCAGCGCAGTTTCGCGTCAAGCGTTATGCCAAGGTATTTGGCTGTATTTGCGTATGGCACTTTTTCGCCATTTATGAAGATTGGGTGGTAAACACAATTCCTGTTGGTGAAGTCAATGTGAAGTGACTTCGATTCATTCAGTTTGATTCTCCATTTTTGTGCCCAGTCATGAACTTCATTTACAGCGATTTGTACCTTTTTGATCGCTTCCGTATGGCATGAGTGCATGACCCTGTAGCCATAATGGCAGTGTCGTCTGCAAAGGTTGCTATAGTATTATTTTCCAGCTCTGGTATATCATACGTGTACAACAGGTACAGGACTGGACCCAGCACACTACCTTGAGGTACGCCAGCTTTAATAATTTTTAACCCGGAAAAGGCATCCTCGTGCCTTTCTCTAAAGTCTAAACATTTTATCGGTAATGTATGATTACAAGATATCGGCAAATTCATTGGGCAGCAACAGTCTTAGCTTGTATATCAAACCCTTATGCCAAACTCTATCAAAAGCTTGTGCCACATCTAAAAATACGGTGGAGCAGACATTTTTATCTTCAAGCGTTCTTTCAATAATGTTGGTAATTCTATGCACTTGGTCTATTATTATTTTTTTTTTATTTTTTTTTATTGATATGAAAGGTACATTTTAAGTTTTATAACGTACATAATGTCCAACAAAACTATGCACATAGTTTGTCTGTTGGATCAATATTATTATTCTTTACTTATTATCTTACGAACTAAATTAACAATTACATTATAGTAAATATAGTGTATTTTTATTAATTCTAAATATTATATAGTAGAATTATATAATGTTATGTATGTATAATGCTAATGTAGCGTGTAGGTTTATTAGTAGTATATTCTATATTTTATTATTATTATTTCTATATTTTTTTATTCTATATTATAGTTGTATTTATTGTTGAGTGTTTCTCTCTAAAACCAAACTGATGGTCAGGGATCAGGTTTCTCTCGTTTATGATAGGCTTAAGGCGTTTTAAAAGCAATTTTTCAAACAGCTTTGATAGTATAGGCAACAAGGAAATGGGCCTGTACGATGATGCTTCGTGAGGTGGTTTACCGGGCTTTGCAATCATAATCACTTCGGCAACTTTCCATGGCTCAGGAACATGCTTTAGTAGGAATGCAGCATTGATGAGCCTAGTAAGCTTAACGATAGCTTTACGCGGGAGAAGTTTTAGGATTTCTCCCGTAATAAGGTCATACCCTGGGGATTTTTTTAGGCTAATGATTTGAATTTCCTTTGCAACTTCTTTCGGGGTCACAAGCTTAATTCTTTGATCTTGCAGAATACTGGAAAACTGTAGGTGGTCTACAGATCCGTCATTTGGCTGAAAGGTTTCTTCTAAGTGATTTGCAAATCTTAGAGCTTTTTGCTCATTGCTTATGGCCCACTTTCCGTTTTCATCTCTGACAGGGGGAATTGGTGTAATTGGTCTTTTGAGTGACTTTGTAGCTTTCCAAAGAGATTATTGCGTTGTATGGTCGCTGGTTAACTGACGTAGGTTAGTGTTAAAAGCCTCATCTTGAAACATTTTTATTTTTCTCTGCAGTTTTTTCGCAAGATTATTCAATAGAGTTTTATCTTGCGGGAATCTAGTTTGCTGCCATTTTTTCCTTTGAGTCCTTTTTTCATATAATAGGTCTATTATTTCTTTTGGGTAGGTATTACCTTTGAATTTTTTCATAAGTTGTGGTGTGTTGTTCCATGCACATTGTTGGATATTGTTGCTGAACTTGTTTACTTCAGAATCGAGCCGATCTTTGCTTTTTAATGAAGTTTTTAGGTCAATAATATTTTGTAGGTCTAAGCTAAAACTTTCCCAATCTGTATACTTGTTAACTAATGTCAGGTGGTTTTCTCCTTATAATATTTTGTGACTTAATTGTAATAATATCGGAGAGTGATCGGAGTTCATGTGGTTCCCCTCTTCCACACTCAGATAGTTGGTTGATATATTTTTGACTATGAAGAAGTCGATAAGGTCTGGTAATTTCTGGTGGTCAGTCGGCCAGTACGTCGGTTTACCAGTACTTATGACCTCACAGTGCATGTCTTTCACTGCACTTAAAAGCTGTCTTCCCTTAGTTGAAGTTAACCTCGATTCCCAATGAGTGTTTTTAGCGTTTAAGTCACCGCCTAATATAAATCTCTGTCCAAGGAGTTTGCAGAAGTGCACATATTTTTCTTTGTTTATGGTGTGTCTTGGGGGACAGTATACGGCCGCTACTGTAACATTAAATTTATTTGTTTTAACTGATATCGCCACAGCTTGCGTGTCTGGCTCTTCGTATGTACACTGTTGGTAATGACAGATATTTTCTTTAATAATAATCGCGCTACCTCCTCGGGCCGTGTTGTTAGGGTCCAGCGAGTGATAAACCTTATAGCCTGTAAACTTTACAAATGACTGTTTGGTGAAGTGTGTTTCAGAGATCAAACACACATCAATATTGTCTGTATCTAGGACTACTTGCAACTCATTTTGATGTTGCAGCAGTCCATTGGAATTCCACGCCATTATTTTTAGTGTATTATTCATGATCGATTTTTTATAGTGCTTGATTCTAACTTCTCTAGTCTCTTGTCAAATGAGGATATGCACTCCAAGATCTGATTGAGCTTGTCCTCAAGACTTGATGGTTGTGTGCTTGGTTTTACCACTTGTGCATATGAGATATTTTTAGATGCATGTGCAGGTATCGTGGTTGTCTGTGCCAACTGTGCACTTTGTTTTGTTGTCTGTTGTCGGTGTTTCTACCAATTTGCTTAGCGGCAGGTGGATTATTTTTTGTGTTTTTGTTCTTAATCATTTGCATCTCCTTGGCGACTAAACACCCTCGGTAGTTGGCTGGGTGAGGTAAACCACAGTGAACACACTTAGGTTTTTCTTGCGCAGGTTTGTTGCAATCAGCTGTGAGGTGTTTACCTGTACATTTAACACATCTTGGCTCTTTTGAACAATACTTTTGGGTATGACCATAAGCCTGACATCTCTTACACTGAGGTATTATTTTTGACATTTTAAGCGGGTTTATTTCGACTTTACACCCTAGGATATGTTTAATGCCGTATATTTTACTGATATCTTCGCCGTTCTTGAACGATAAAATAAACATATTCAGCGGTTCTTTTGATCTCCAGCTTAGCTTGTTAATTGCATGTTCTATCTGGAATCCTTGCGACGTTAAATCATCTTTAATCCGATCCGGTAGGCAGGAAGAATGCAGTTTTTTCGCGACTACTCTTATTGGCCTGGTCTGCTTATCCTCGTATGAGTGCCAAAAGCAGTTATTTTCTGTTAAGCGTCGAGCAATCTCTTTGTAGGACTCTTCAGTTTTAGCGTTTATTTTGACACTATTACCGCTTAAAACTTTGGCGGTAAAAAAAAAAAAAAAAAAGAATGCATTTATTTAAGTAAGTTTTTACATGTAAGTTGCCGGGGCTTCCCAGAAAGTAATCGAATGATACTTGTATTGGGAAAGCCTCGCTCTTCCGAACGAAACATAAATTTAGACTTACTAGACTTACTACACAGTATGAGCACCAATAATATAACATATAAGTTCCTTAAAATTTAAAAATTTAAAAAGAGGAAAAAGAACCGTGAAGTGACTGTGTGTGCGTGCGTTTGTGTGTGCGAGCGTGTGTGCGTGCGCGTGTGTTTGTGTGAGTGTGTGTGGGGGGGTGTGTACGTGAGTACACGCTCGGAGGTGTGTGTGTATGTTTGTGTGTGTGTGTGTGTGTGTGCGTGCGTGTGTGTGTGTGTGTGGATGGTAGTTTGATTTGGCCACATAACCCTATTAATTCGTTACGTGTAGTATGTGAGTACATTAAGCATGTATCACATTCAAGTTAATGTAAGTAGGATATCCTCCACATCTTCATAATTAAGAGTAAGGAGCCATTCAGTCAGATTTTTCTTACACTCGTACAATTGCATGGGGTATATACTAAGGATACGGTTAATTTTATTATAAACACGGGGGGCTTGAGGCAAGTTTTGCCGACTAGCAAAACTACTAGGTAAATGTGTCTACTGACTGAGATTTTGTCAAAAATCAAAATCATTTAAACTAGGTAAATGTGTCTACTGACTGAGATTTTGACAAAAAGTCGTAGAATGATTGGTAATTCTCAACACCGTCCACAATGATTGGAGGCGGTGCTAGAGTTTTTTTAGTGGTTGACTTCTCTTTGTTGTCAGATTGCTGCTGTTGAGCGCTAGTGCTAGCTTGTTGTAGTGGTGGTGAAGTAAGGGAGGGGTTCAACTTCCTTTTCTTCCTGTTTTTTGCCCTAATCCACCCAGTTTCTTTGGCGAGTTCATCCTCATCCGTGCAGTACTCAACGTCACTTTTAACGTCAACGTCGTGTTGTGATGCGTCTGCAAAATACTCTTAACTAGAGCACGCGCGCGCGATCGGTACGTCCGTTCACAATAGTAGTTAAACACGACTGAACTGTTCGATTTATGCCGCCCTAACGCTTGTGACGCCGGATTTTTAATTTGTCTGTCTGTGGTGTCTTGTTTATACCTTTTCAGTCGTAGTTGGGTTTTAGTTTTTATTACTTAATTTTTTTAGACCACAACGTTGCCTGATCACGTTATTTCCTGCCAGACCCATTCAATTTCATACGTATGCACCAGTGCCAAACTACATATAACACGGCATTGTGGACAGCCAGTCGTGCCATTTTGACATCAACTGGGTTACCACTTACACAAATCTCGCCATCTCAAACAAACTTGTTTAATAATATCTTTTACTTTAACAATACACAGGTTACCAATATGACAAATTATGTACTACTTCATAAAAATCTTAAATCCATTCACTGACAGACAACGCACAGCTTAGCCGCTGGGTCCTAGGAACATGAAATTTTGCACAGAAGTTTGTCATAAAACGATGAGCATTGAGCACTAAGGGAGAATTTTTCAAAATTCATCACTTAAGGGATCTAAGTTTGTATGAAAGTCATAAATTTTTCCGATGAAAAACCCTATTGGGCACACGGCTGGTTTCAAACGGCTGGTTTCAAATAACTGTGTAACGGATGCGTGCAACAATAAGGTTTGCAAATTCTGAAAGCTTCTCAAATGAACTATTTGCTAAAGTGTGCATAGCTTCGCGTGACGGAGGAGGGGTACGGGACTTTTGTTATGACAGACTTGGAAGACATTATTCGAATGAGCTGTGTAAGTGAAGCGCGACAACATTATGAATGAGGACGCCCTTGACGCGCACCATTCATTCAGGGACACTCTCTGACAGTAACACTGAAAAAATATAAAAAAGGAACAAATTAACACTTTACTCATTTTAGGTTGAGATAACCTAAAATGAGTATAAAGTGTTAATTAGTTCGTTATTGAGATTCGTGACGTGGCTGTGTATACTATTAGCGTTATAGGTAATGAGAACGTTCAGTCATAGTTATTCGAAATATCCTCTACTACAACATCGATAGATTTAGTTAATTTAAACTAAAAATCGGTGGTACATCTTTGTGATATGTTCATGATATCTCCGGGGTCCCGACAGTTAAAATTCCAAAATCTTTCATTGGAATTTCTTTCACTTCTTTGGAAACTTGATCAGCTGATTAAATAGGAGATCTAGACTGAAAACTCGCAATAAATTCAGAGAAAAATTATATCTACAACAACTTAAAGCACAATAACTGTGAAAATGCAGAAAAAATAGTTTTTCGCGTCTGTAACATCAGATTGTTTGTCTTTGTGAAAAGTATAAAGCTTCGTGTAGCTAAATGACATAACATCATTACGCCTGTATTCCAGGTATACGGATAGTGGGGTACATTTCGCCTAAGTATAAGTCCCATGAAATAGGAGGCTAGCCGATTGGCATAAACCGGGTATAAATCCAGACTCGACATTAAATATAATGATAAAAATATAAATACTGCATTTTTTTTAACTTTTATCATAGAAAAACCTACTGACAAAGAAAACATTTCTTTTTTCCTTTTCGACCGTATATTCAAATTCCGCCGAATTTCGCTGTCGTTTTCGGCTGAAAGTAAAAATCCAATTTCGGGCGGACTCTACAATGCTTAAAGTTCGGTTAGCAAGGACGAATGTTGCTACACTCGACCACGGAGACCGACTCCCATTGCAGCATTACACCTCTTCAGTTATAGCACATGTCGTAGTTTATTATACCGTAGGTACGTAAAGCTGGCCATTGCGACTGCGCGATACGCACTCGTTTCACAGATGCTGAAGCTTCCACGCGCAATAATTTCTCTATATAATTTATTAATAACATAAGTGCTTTGGACTCTGCTAAAGAAATTGATTATCTAGGTCTTTTCATTAAATTAAATTCTAGCTAGACTATTATTTTTTATCATTTTGCTAACATTTACATTTACTCCAAACCTCTGAATACCAACAAATCTTCACAAAAGTGTCAGCTTCAAAATGAAATATGTAGTAATCAAAGCTATTGGGTTAGTAGATTTAGAGGTAAATGAAAAATTATAACCATTTTTGGGTACTTTCCTAGATCAATAAAATTTCGTTATATTTGCCAAAAAGCTCCATTAATCCGTCAGATATTATTTGATATATATTCATTATCAAGACATGTGACACTATCGCCCTGAATATCCTTTTAAAAATCGTCTAAAACTGAGTTTTCAAACTCGTCAGATTTAGGGAAAGCCCACAATATTTTTGTCAGAATTCCCTATTTTGTCATGGGTTAAGCCGCGCACGATCATAAAAAAAATCATCGGTTTTAAACATCTCGTTAGTTTTTGTACGTTTTCGAAATCTGAACGTGGACACGCGGAGCCTATGTGAACCTTTTCATATATATTTTCGGTGTTCTCTCATTTTGCCGCACCTGCTCAGCTATCAACTTTTCGCCCTGCAGATCCTTGAATCCTCTAGGCTTCCGGCTAGGCCGATTGTTTTTTTTTTACTTAGCCTATTACTTTATTTCCTATACCTTTACGTATACTGTCCCACTGCTGGGCAAAAGTCGGGTTTACGGAATATTTATCTGTAAGTATTTCAAATAACCGCTTCATACGATTGTGAAATGAAATTGCTTGAGTCTTAGCTATTTTCCTATTGTTATAGGTCACTTTCTCATTAATTGGTCAATTGATTGAGAGAAAAATAATTTGCTTAAGATAATCCACGGCAAGAGCAAAATGACATTTTCTTCCAATTGTTCTTGGGAGCTTCAATTCTCACTCAAACTTTTTGTCTTTTAAGTCTTTGATAAGTTCGGCTTGATCCATATCCTATATTGAGGCCGCCCTGTCCGGTCGGTATTACAGACTTTGATAAAGACAAAAAAACCGACCCCATAATTTTGTGCATAAATTACAAATCTTCCTTTAAAGATGGATATAATTATCTCTGTGTTCGTCCTATCTTGCTATCTAATCAATTACTTACTTAGGATGTCTGATGAGAACTCGAATGATGCCTGGCTTGTTGTTATTCTAAGTCTAAAAGCAAATTGAAAACGGATGTCCATGTGATACCTACTGTGGAAAATTCTTGGAGAAATCTGATAGTTTTTCCCTGACCGGTAGGCAATCCCTTTTCAATGGTCCTAATATCATTCTCCCAGTATCACTGCTGTGGCTGTGGATCTCCCCACGATGCCTGCTTTTTGCACGTTTTCTTTCGATGTTGTCCTAAATCGGCAGTCACAGGTGTTTCACATTAATCAAGTATCAGTATTAAAAACTTCACGTTGGTTCAAGTCAGGGTTTTTTTTATAAGGCAATATAAATGAGTAGGACAGTTCTGTCCTACTCATTTATATTGCTCTTTAATTTATTATTAAATCACCACTGTATTGTAAAAAGTTCGCTATAATATTTTTTGATACGGTTGAATGAATGAATCACTATCGTGTCGCTTAGCCCTGTGCTTCTGCAACTAGACTGCACCTAAGTTAAATCCACCTCAGGAGACAAATTTAGCGGCAACGGCTGTCAGGTGCATCTCTCACAACCGAAATAATGATATGGATAATTATATTCAGACCATTGGTTTGCTCAGATTAGAGTCAGTTACCATTAGATAAACCCGAATACGCCCAGCTACCTACAATACCACCATGTAATTATCTCACTGCAATTCAGAAACTACTGTTACAAGTTTCAATCTCAAATAGAGCTCTAAAGTCATGTCATGATATAGGTTGCCCAAAACAAAATCTTTATAAATGAGCAGTGTGTACTTTACTTTACCGTGTTTCACTATGAGTAATAGAAATTATTTGATATTTATGGCCTCCCGCAAACCTAGTAATAGAAAGTGAATCCTGCAGGTAATCGGATCGAAAACTGTTGGCTTCGAAATGCTATATACGCCCATATTGGATAGGAATTCAATAATGTTTATCGTCTTGCTTTTATTTTATTGGAAAGCATTTTAACTGTATTGGAAAATGTTTTAAAACGGGAACCACGTAGTTTACGAATGTATTCTCAATTTTAAACAATTTAGTTCCATAGCCGGAAGGGTCTGACATTATTTATATCGTACCTATAGCCTCAGAATCTGCAATATTATAAAAAGTGCAAACCATTTTTTTTAGGATTGTGTATCTTGTAGATAAGAATACTAAAATGTTGCGTCATCTCTGAAGGCATGTGTGTCGTGGTCAGGCCAAAATATTGTCAAAGAGGGCATAACCTAACTTGGTTCAAAATGATGTATGAGTAGAAACAGATACTTAATCCATACATAGATAGGTACGTATAGGCAAGTATTCCTTAGTATAAAACGGCATACGTATTGTGAAACCAATGCCAACCTTAATCTAAAAGATATTCCTGAACTTCCACAAATTATACCTTGACACATTATAGGCGCGAATATCTTCATAGTAGTCAATACGTATCAAATATATCCAAAACAGATATACAGCAATATATTCACGTTAATAAGTATTTTCTTAACCTAAATAATTTGGTACGCATGTTTCCCATAAACAGTTAAAATAATGAAACCGTTGTATCCAAAAACACAGAAACTGTGTGAAATTAGTACGCTATACAATTCCCTGAGCCTGATCATGTAACCTAATGCCTCTTCTTTACGTTCAGCGCAGATATAGCAGGGAGATGCTCGACCAATAATAATCTAGAATGGAACTGAAATAGCATAGAGAATTTATATCTTGACAGCTGTTTCCAACTCTATTTTGCTTATATTCAATTTCAATTACTCAATGATAACTGCTCGACCATCTTGTCACTGTGCGCGCTGACTCTATTACACTTTTCTATACTTATTTTTCTTTCGGTTAATAAACAAACATGATTGTTTAATAAATGAAAGAAAAATGCATTATAATGAAGGTATTTTATTTATTATTTAACATACCATGTATTTTGTCACATAGGTCTGAATGAAGCCTATATCCAAGAAGCTATGCTGAACCGGGCTATATCTATGAGTTCCGGCTTGGACTCGGCAACAGGGCAAAACCGCCGGAAATCCCGATCTAACAGGTACCTACTATTTTTACGATTTTAGGTTTAAGCCAAAGATTTGGTAGAAATAAGTTTCATCGAGACATTGCGAGGTAGTTTTGAAACGTGTAATGGTACAGTGACACATACTAACAAATAGTTTCAAAATAACATTGAGATTAGATCAAAGATTGAAGAAGAACTGAAGTGCCGACAGGCATCGATCGCTAAAACCCTTTAGTTTAAAACTGTGTCGGTAAAACATTTCTTTTTGCGAAGTTCATGACTGATAATGCTCTACTCCTCTACCCGAACCCTATCGGTGTCACTGCGCCGGCCGGCGGCCGTCCGTCCATCAGAATGATCTGTCCTAAAGGGTTAAGGAAAGGGTTATCGCTCATTCTACTAGAGTAGGAAAGAAATGTACAAAAAAGCCAGCCTTTAATAGATATCTTTCGAAGCTAAAATCATAATTTTGCAGGTCTATAGCTGCTGTGAATTTTTCCTCCAATTTTAAAATGACGGTCGCTCACCAACAGTATATCAAAATAAAAAAAACATATTTTTCTTACATCGTTTCCGATTTTTGAGCTCTATTATGAAAGTTCTGCGCGTGGTGTGGGTATGGCACTAATAAAAAATACATTTACATTTATATAAAATTCATCAACGAGTTTTCCTTGCAAAAGGGAAGCGTAACGTAACTATTCTTAATTAATGAGGATCTTGCCTTTTAACCAAAACTTATTTTTTGCTAATTCATGATGTTACATGAATTCAATATCTGAACATTAATTATGCACTTTGTGTAATGTGGGTATTACAGAATATTACGGCAAGTAGGTACCTATTGATTTTTATTGTAAGCCGGCGGCGCCCATGTATGATTGCTGATTATGATCAGAGGAAACCAATTTTCAGAGTAGGGTGCCGCGATTCTAATTTAAGAGTAAGTTATGTACACGTTAATTAAAGTTGCAGGTCATTAATAGACGACTGAGAAAAGACTTCACCCCTGACCTGGGGGCCTAGACAAAATCCCTTTTCTGTAAGCGTTAACGCCAACGGAAAGATCAAATTGTATGGAGTTGACAGCAGCAGCCACGTGACATCTCTAAAGCTAATGTCAACTCCATACAATTTGATCTTTCCGTTGGCGTTAACGCTTACAGAAAAGGGATTTTGTCTATAGCCTCTGCACCCTAATTAACAGCGTAATGCACGATCGGTCAGAATTGGAATCGGTTTGAAACAAATGTCTAATCCACTGCTTCATAAGTTCGAAAAAAAATCTACTCAATAACTTAAGTTACGATAAAGGGAAAGCAGGGCTGGGGGCCTAGACAAAATCCTTTTTCTGTAAGCGTTAACGCCAACGGAAAGATCAAATTATATGGAGTTGACAGCAGCAGTCACGTGACATCTCTAAAGCTAATGTCAACTCCATACAACTTGATCTTTCCGTTGGCGTTAACGCTTACAGAAAAGGGATTTTGTCTATAGCCTCTGGTTTGAAACTGTAACGTGTCCATAAAGAACATAAGTGTCCGAGTCCACTTGCAAACCTTCTCCAATTTGTTCTCGAATAAAATGTATGCCGAAATGAGTGCTACATATTGTTGTCTGAGCAAACCGAATCTGCGGAATAACGAAAATTGTAGGGCCGCATAATGTATACGTTTTTTGCATCATCGAATCGTTATACAATATAAAATTAATAGGTATATATGCCGCGTGACCTCACAAGGGGTATTAAGCTGAATCATACCAATGTAGCATATTTTTCCAATAATAGGTCTAAACCAAATTAAAAGCATGTCCGTCTGCCAGGTATCCGCCATTTACTTCGTTAAAAAATAACTTTGTAAGAATGCTACATTGTTGTGACTGACATTCTCTGTAAATAACTATTGCCTAGTCAGTTTCTAATTACCCTGTCAAGCTTTAAAATTCCTAACCCATACGGCCGTCAACAAAGAAATCTGCAAAGGGTTTCTACATACCATGCCATATAAAATCAAGGGTACATACCTACCTACCTACGTGTATATGAGGGCTGCACTACCATGACAAGAACTCGACGAGTTTAGCAGAAGTATAAAGACTTCGAAGAATAGAATGATGGCACACAGGGTGGATTCATACGTCCTTTATTCGTTAATTTTATGTTACTTTGTAAGTGCTAAAGAGCGGATTCTGTTAGAGTGTTCACAACGTCCCGTATATACCTAACTAAAGGCGCAATTGGTGACACGTCCCAGCATTGCAAAGCAGTTGTATGGCCCGGTATGCCGAAGCCATCCGCGGCGTATCGCAGCATCCTGCGGTATGCTCAAGCCCCTTGTGACGATATCAACTAAATGTGAGTGCTACATGTATGAAAATAAGCTTCAAAATCATTTATAAAAATCCTGTGCCACCATGCCATGCCGCGCTGTGCTGCCTGGTGAGCATAAACTCACCAGGCGGCCCGGCAACTCAACTATATTTTCTGACAAAACATAGTTGCCATCGACTTTTGATCATAAGTCCAGCATATGCAGGCTTATAAGCTAAATGGATTTAGCGGCACATTGACCGTGTCTACCGTCATTAATCGAGGCCAGTTCAAGTTGATAAATTGTTGAAACAAATTATTTTGAAAAAAAAACAAAGATATTTCAGAAGGTAGAATTACTAGGATACGTACTACTACTTTCTACATCATGCATAATACAAGGCTCATCTTGTGTACATAATATAGATATCGATGGTCAGCATGCAGATAGACTGCTCGTATGTCTTGAATTAAGTTATGCACACTACACTTTTTATCTGATTAGATGTAGAAATTCCTCAAAGACGCGAACAAAACCGCAGGCTAGGTAATCTGGCAGGCATCGGTCCTAGCGAACCCCGCCAATTGTGCTGACATCTCTTTGAGGCGCGCGTGGAACACGATGCGCCATCGACCCGGGCCTGGTCCTAATCGGACGGCGAGCTACCCATTGCTCGCCGTCCGCAAGCCCGCGCCTATGGTGGCCGGGAATCCGCCTGGGATTCCCGACGCCCAGGGCGTCTCCAACGGCGGCGGTTAGGGGCGTGAGGGCGCAAACTTTGCCTCTCCCTCACGCGTTCCGCCTCCTCCTTCGCGAGCATTACTGCTTCGCAGAAGGAGGTGACTGCTTCCCATGCCCTCTCGCTCCGTACCATGGCCTGGACCAGAGCCGGACGCGAGAGGTCACCGCCGCCAATCGCCTCCAGGTTAGGTGCGGGTTAGTCCGAAAGGGATACCGGGACCTTGGCAACAGGCAACTGAAGGAACACGGGTGGGTTTTAGTCAGTAAAATTCTGACACGCCCTTCCGCTCCGCCCAGAGCGGGAGAAGTAATTGGATGATTTCCCAACCACAAAAAAAAAAAAAAAAAAAAAAGGCTAGGTAATCTGGAATATTTAATCTAGTTGCGCCCATAAAGGTATTATTATACATCTATGGAAGCCTTTGATACCTCTTGACTTTTAATAGTTTGTTATCGGCCATTAATTGATGATTGTTAAAATAAATAGACGCGTTGTGCGACTGCACTAGCCCGTCACCAAGAAGGACATAAATAAGGTCATCAAGTTCAGTCTATATAATATCTTTACCTTGCAACTTCTTTTGAAGTTAGTCGCGCTACCGTTAAAATAGGTATAAAAAAATTCAAAAACATTGCATTTTTTCTTTGCAATCTTCTCAAACATCTTAGTAAATAAAAAAATACAATAGAATCTGTGCGCGCAATAGCGCGGGTTACACAAAGAAAATGTTTTCTTTTCTTGAATTGTTCAAATGTTACTACAAAACATGGTGTTCATAGGTTTTTACCCGACTACGGCGTAGCAAAAAGGATGTTTATGTTTTTGGCCAGTATGCATGTAGGTATGTATGTATGTTCATGTATTCCCTCATATCTTCTAAACTTCTCATGAAAATTTGACAAATGAGGTATCTTTGGAAGCGTCTTGATCGACCGCTGGTTATAGTGACGTCGCATTAAATGAATATGGCGCCCTCTAGATGGCTTAAAGCTAAGCACAAAAAAAGAAATAAAAAAATGTATACCTGTTGGGTATCAAATGAAAGGGCTTAATTAGCACATTTCAAACACATACATACACTATAACCCAAATAAAAAAAGTGAAAGTTGTTATAAAACTAAAAGCCAACTACAACTAAAAAGTCATCTAAAAATAAATATTCAAGACATTACAGACAGCCTTATTAAAAATCCGGAGTCACACGTAATCTGTTTGATCTGTTTATACCTTTTTAGTTGATTTTTTGTCGTAGTTGGGTTTTAGTTTCATATCTTTTATTTTGTATTCTTCATAATATTGTTTTAGCCTATAATATTTCCACTGCAGGAGCAAAGGTTAACTTGTCATAAAGAGATGAACATGGATCAGCACGCTTTCTCCTATGGGTTGATGTTTTCAGATCAAAGATACTAGGCTTCCTCACGATGCTCTTTGCAGGTAGTTTCACTGGTACAAGTCTGTTCAAGACTAACTCCTTAGGAAGCAACTTTAATAACTTTTATTTTTATCATATAACAATATTTAATACAGTTTCAAGAGCTTTTATCTTTTCCGTTAAGTAGTGTTGAGCGCTACCCTTACCGAATAAGTGGAGCTCTTTGCTTTAATTTTTACTCTTTTCTTTACTAGTACTATTTTAAAACTGAAAGTCCGAAGGGTCGAGGAATCCTTCAAAGAATATTTAAAACCTAATGTTCGCCCATACTGGACAGTAATGGCGTCAAAGTAAACGCAGATGACGAGAAAATGAGGTTATTTTGTTGTGATCGGGAATAAGTGCATTCACGTGTGTCTAACGTACTGAAGTCTCGGAAGGTTTGAACTTGAACTAAACAATTCCTAGAGTCCATTCTATTTTTGTACGCTTATAATAAAACTACACACTGCAGTCCCGGATGAAAGCGAAACTTATATTAATTTATGTAAGTCGGTCCTACGTGTTCTTCACCTAAAAACTTTCAAAAGAAAGTGTTAAACTTGTTCTTTTTGCGTTGTTGTTCTTTCTTTGCGTCATATTTTCTTTGTTTAAAGTAACGTTTTTCCTGTACATAGATGATTGTTATTTACCTAATTTCCTCTTATATAGAATATAAATGTTCTTTCACTTTACTGCGACGCAAAAACGCAATTCAACAATTCAAACATAGGCAAGTAAATCTCATAGCTATATACCGAATATATTTTTTCAAATCAACGCTATGGCAGGATTAAGGGGCAGTTTGTTTGCTTTCGACAAAGCTCAACTACGATTTTAGTTCACCGTTAAACTGTCCGGCGATCGAAATGGTAGATTAGGTAGTGGTAGAATATCCTATTGCCTGTGGTTCAGCCGGGTAGATACTACTTACTAAGCCGGATTCTGTCAACATTGCGTGAAGGCTAACTGACCCGTAGATACATACCTATACCACGAAGTGTGTGAGGCAGATCAATTTGCATTAGCTGTAAGTAGATAGCTTAAAGCCACTTTTGGCTAGGACTTTCAAATAGGTATGCTCCCACATAAAGATCACTAGTTTTAGATGGCGTAGCAGTGATAGCCTAGTGGTGTGACCGTCGGACTGCCAAGTCATAGGTCGCGACTTCGAACCCAAGACACGCACCTCTGACTTTTCGGATTCATGTGCGTATTGTATAATTATCACTTGCTTTAAAAACGGTGAAGGAAAACATCGTGAGGAAACCGGCATGCCTGAGAGATATTCCTCGACCGCATGTGAGCCAAGTCAGAGGCCATGGGTGGCTTTAAAACTCTGACACCAGGTTAGTCACTAACCACACGAAAAGAAGAAGATTTAGATGGCATTTCTTAAAGCAGTCGATCGCCTTATAACCGTGGTAAAGATTACCGCGATATTTTACTCGTGCTTCGCCTTTCTTGATACATACACGAGTCAGTCAAACATTTGTTTGTTTTATATCTTTTGTGTGGCGCGCAGCGCTTAATTTCAAACATTGCTACTGATGATACCAGCGAGCTTTTACCAGCGAGTCAACACGACCGCGATGGATAATGCCTTATTTATAAATAAATAAATTACCCCTATGCATCTCAAATGTCTTCATTCAATTGGTCAGTCGATCAGTCAGATAGTCAAAGAACTAAAGTCAGAGCACTCAGAGCTTACTTGCTCCAAAAGGACAGCCCTGCAACGACTTCCTATAAATGACCGCTACAATAGTAAGGTGAAAAGGATATATCTATAGCAAGCACAATTTTCACGGATTATTCTTCACGAATGATTCGTTACGAATTATACCTGCCTGCATGAAACTATCTCATGCCGTGTTAAAAATTTACGACTCAGACGGAAACTAAATAGGGAGCTATGGACATCTATCGCGCCATCACACTCGCGCGTAACTCGCGTCATCTGGACAAGATCTGAGCCATTCGCATTTATTTTACGCATTGAGATAACCAATCTCAACTGATTTACACAATATAAGTATACGTGCATAACCAAAGCTTCCGAGAACACTCCTCGATGCATGCATTTCAAAGTAATGCTCAAGTTTTACCAATAATAATTCAACCAAATGATAATGAGAAAAGTCTGTTCAGGTTCATGGCCCAAATGTAATCCATAGCAGCGTGTATTTGATTATTATTTATATAGGGTATGATGGAACTATCATATGCATAGCGGTTACAATAAGTCCCTAATAAAAAAACAATAACAATTCTTGTTCATAGAACATGCTTCTTTAAAACCCTTGTTAATGCGATGAAAGTATTTCTTGAAAACACTGTAAAGATCCAGGACAACATCTTGCAAAATAAGTAATTAATATGCGATAGTTACTTTGAAAAAACTCTATATTGCCAAATAATGAAACACCAATTTAAAAAAAAATATGCATCATTTCAGGGTCACGTGGTTGGCTAGTGAGGGCCTGACGAACTACTTGCGTCGAGTCATCCAGGACGAGAAGACCCGAGAGCTGAACAAGGGTCACTCGTACCAAGACTTCTCCTCAATACCCGAGAACATGTCAGCTGGACCGAAGACGGACTCGAAAGGCAGGCGGCTGTCGTACCAACGTGCCGTGTCGGGCGAAGACCCTCGCTACCACGAACACACTATCAGGAGAAAACAACTCATACCTGAGAATTCAGAGGTAACAAAGCTTATTATTTACTTATTCCAACTTAGTTTAGTACCTGTTACAGGTGGTGTGTCGTGATAAACTCCGTTTTCCGGCTTACACTTTGAACTAACGGCCGAGAACTGAATAATGATGCAAAACTAACACATAAAGCTACGGTTTCCTAGAAGAGCGGTGCCCGCCACATAACGGCCGCAATGCGGCCGTCATAAAAACGATAGCACCAAGGTATAACTTCACGCTGTCAAAAACCGCTCTCTATGGAAACAGAGCCGAGTGAATATAACACAACGCGTCTATTAACTTGTAAAGTTTTCTGGTGTAAGAAAGTTTGTGCCAATTTGTTTGTCGGGCTATAAGTATTGCTGAAATAGTTCGGTCTCATGTTTTGACGTCAAGTCGAAGTTTGTTTATGTTGTAATCGCGTGAACCACGAACTTTGCTCGACCGATTCAGTGTTTCATTTCAACTGCTCTATCTTAGCTACAAAGAGCACGAACACGACCAAATTAGATCGATGGAAAACACTGCATTAATTATTCACGTATTTTCGATATGTAAACAACAATATTAAGATAACTTTGTCTAACCTAAGTTGTCTTACAGTAACTTAGTAGAATAGCGAATATGAAGTGTTTTTATAGTCACTTAAAACTGCAAGTTCTGAAAAACAAACACGGCCAGACAATCCATTCATGCAAACCAAGCGATGTATCTTACTTAAAATTCATAGGAAAAACGTTTTTCGTAATGTATGTAATGTAGCGGCTCGAAGCAGGTCTATACGTAGTCGCGTTCCGCGGCTCGTAGTGGGTCTACGCGTAGAGTGGGCCGCGCCTCGTAGCGGATCTACGCGTAGCCGCGGTCCGCGCCTTGTAGCGGGTCTACGCGTAGCCGCGGTCCGCGCCTCATAGCGGGTCTACGTGCAGCCGCGGTCCGCGGCCGTAACCGTAGTAAAGTATAGCACGTTCCTCGATTTTATCAGACATACACGAATATTCATCATAAATTAACGCTTTTACATATCTGTGAGAAGATTAAGAAATTAATTTCAATTTTTAAAGTTGGGATAAACTTTTAATTACTTTGAAAACCAAAGATAAAGTAGGGAAAAGTTAAAAATTACTGCGGCTTTGATTCACATTAAAACGATTCTTAAGCTTTGGTAAGATTAATACATAGTATAATAAGTCAATAATATGCAGGACCGTTTTATGAAAATTGATGTTTAAATGCAAATGGCTCGTAGGAAGGTAGGCAAAGGTGAGGGGGTTAGTGCGCAGGTGTGGATCACACTGAAGCCGCCAAACAAGCTTCCACCGGCAAAGCCTCAGAGCTTTCAGTGTACGTCGAAGAGCTCTCGAAGGCACTCGTGCCCCCCGAAAAGCCTTAACTGAACCGCGATCGCTATTTCCCAACTTCATGAAACCTTCACAAGTGAATAAAAAAAATACTGTGTTGACTGTATTCATGGCCGTCGTTTTGTCCAAAAATGAGATTACCTAATTAATATGTGATAACTTTTCGGAACTATCTGTCGTTCTGTGATACCCGTAATTTTGTGTGAGATATGTAATATTTTTTTTTGTGTTTTGTTCTGATCTTCGCCAGGAATTGGTAAGCATCTTCTTAAAAATGGGTAAACTTATTCAAGATAAATTACGTTTTTTTTGGAAAGTAGTGTCTCTAATTGTCAAAAGTTTTGAAAAACTTTACATAAAGTTGAATAAGTGAGAACCTAAACATTTATTTAATTTCAGGCTCTTATCGTAATACACATTTTGTAGCGGCGGGTTCGGCCAAGGGTCATGAAATGAAGTTTTGCGGTGAGCGATAAAATCAGGGTTTATATTGATTCGGGCCAAGGTGGTTCATTAATAAGACCTCCAATTTTACGCACGATTCCAGACACGCGATTTCTTCAGATAGACCTCATTTACATGTCTGCATCTATCGAGTTTTATTTTAATGCAGTTTGTTATTGTAACTGTTAGTTATGGTTATTCATTGATTTTTATGATGAAAATATATTGCTTATCCTACAAAATTTAATAAAAAGAGTATTAGACGAGGGTAGTATGCGTATAATCTATCGGGTACATGAATGTATCTTATTTCGTTAAATGCATTCTACATCTCATCGTGTATTTAGGTACGATATTTAGGTACAAGAGTCTTACACAGGTTCATTTAATGTTAAAAATAACATAAAACATACTATACTTTACTGAGCTGAATAGGGAACGAATAAAGTAGATAGATAGTTACAGATGCAAACTTTTAAATGATTATAATCACACTACACCTTTATAGAGCTAAGCAGTGAATTCAGCAGTCATATATGTATAAGGACGGTTATTTTAATCAACTTTCCAAATTGAAAATAGCATAGCGGTTGCGGCATAACTAATGATAGTTCGTAATACGTATACAGATAAACATGAATGACGTAAAAAGAAAAGCGTTGCAAGAATGTATCAGTCAATGTATCAGTGTTGTGCCATTAGGTAGTATAATACAGGAACGCAGGCGTTCATTAAATCACTAGAAATTAAAAAACTTCGCAAGCAATAGGAAATTGCTACATTGTCGACGTCTGGATGAGCTGCTTCTCACACGGACACCATCTCCATTTATAAGAAATTTTTACACTACAAGATGACGAAAATACGAATTCATTCTGTAGCAAACTGAGATCACTTTTAAGGCGCTGACAACAGGCAAACGGTAAAAGTAGGCCTGACTTAAACAAAAAAATTGCCAAATCTATACAAGTTGATTCTTTGACAAGGTCTCATTAATACCCTAGAGTTAAGGGAAATAAAACAACACGGTGTAGTTTGTGGTAGCGGAAAAAAAATGTTAATCTAGAACATATTTCTCAGAACTTAGTTGCTACTAAAACACGTTTTAAAAAAAACCCTCGATACAAATTAACGGTAAACTAACCTTTTTATCTTAAGTTCTTTGTTGAGTTATAAATTAAAATACCAACGCAAGAACGTCTTATTTAAATGCAGTACTTGATTCTTTTTATTTTCGATTACTCAACTCATTTTTGAGTAAATCAATAATTGTTTCATATCTATATATATATAAATGAATTCCTACTTCCCGTGGTCACGCCATCACGCGTGAACGGCTAGACCGATTTCGCTAATTCTTTTTCTTTTGTGTTTGTTATTGTCAGGAGAAGGTTCTTATGAAAGAAACAATTAAGAAAATTGCGCGGAAAATTAGAAAATTTAAGAATAATTAACCACCATATAAAATTATTTCTAACCTAACCTTAGCGCTTTGACAGTATAAAGTTTGACGGGACAACGTCTGTCGGGTCAGCTAGTTTTGCAATAAATTAAAAGCGTTTTATCATCGCGGTTGTCTTTCTTTTCTATGCACTCAGATAGTGACCACGGTTTAGCTGTTGTCAGCGTCTTAATATATTTTTTATTACACAGTAGACCAATTTATGACGGATAAAACTTTATAGATGTGGTTAAATTCATTACTTTTTCTTTTCCGTCTGATCAATGACATAATATAACCCCCGACGGAAAAAGAGGGGTGTTATAAATTTAACGTGTGTATCTGTGTGTCTGTCTGCGCCATCGTAGCTGCCAAACGGCTGAACCGATTTTGATTTTTTTGGTTTTGTTTAAAAGGTGACTACATCGAGAGCGTTACTAGCTATTTAAAAAAAAAATCGTTTATTAGATGCTTTGTTGTTGTCTGGGGTTTTTAAATTTAATTAAACTTGTGTATAATGTACAATGATATACCATAAATCAATTTAATTAATATTGACCTGATTTGATTGTTTTTATCTTTTGACTATAGCACGATGGGATTGACATCGTCCCATATGCGTACAAAAATCCCTTCAATAAATAAAGATAAAAAAAAAAAATACCATCCTATTCTTTTTCTGTTAAGGGGACATCTTAATGACATCTAATTACCTACACCTATTTTTTTCTGTTTTGTATTATAATACTACTTAATACCTCCATGCTGTGTTTAGATAAGTTGTGACTCAATTTAATGTTAATGTTCACTAAGTCAACAACAAACCAACATTATGTTTTGCAGTCCCCTGACAGGGTTCATATGCAAACCGACTAAACTTTGTGAAATGTGTGATGTGCATGAGAGCAAATAAATAAATAAACATTCCCTCACGTTTAGTGCCTAAATTGACAATAGAATTAAACAAACAGACAAAAAAGAAAGGCTCTGTTTCATTTTTCGGAACCCTAAATACAATACTTTCTCTTAACAGAATTCTTGAATTCGGCAAGCTAAACTTCAAATATGTTTTGTAGGCGTTGTAACGTAAAAATCCTGCTTTGATAAAAGTCACTGAGTCTCGGGATGAAAATAATATTACGGCAGGGCCAAATTTGGCGCAAACGAGCGCCCCTCAGACCATAAATTCGTAATTTCGATGTAATAACACCTTTTATTGGCATTAAATAATTTCTATATTAGCTTTACAGATATATTTTTCTAAATTGAAATTGTGCTGAGAGAATGTTCTTGAAATTAAACGTACAATCAGATTTTCCAGAAGCAGTAGAATATTAATGAATATGAATATTCTTATGATATCTGTTCCTGACAATAAACAGTGCCGTACTCCGGTTTAATGGGTGCTGGTGTAATTATAAGCACATGAGACACTTTAACGTCTCTTGTCCGTAGTGTGGTAGTACCAGAAGCATCGCACGTTCTCAACGAACGTATGATGCTTTTGGTACTTAGGTAATGTAAATGCCCCACTGGCAGAAGTGGAAACTAGGGTTCCATTCTTTTTGATGTGGGTTTAGACAGACAGTTGAATCATTTTTCTGGGACTGACTGAGTTATAATGTCTTAGCACAATTTCAGGTTGCCACTTTTGATTCTGGCTTGAAGTAGTTAAGAATTTCGTGATTTTTAATGATTTTAATGAATATTAAGATAGATAGATAGATAGAATACTCTTTATTATGTACACCATAAAAATTACAGACATAAATTAGAAATTTTACATAGGGTGACACAATGGGCGGTCTTATCGCTAAAAGCGATCTTTTACAGACAACCTTTGGATGGATTAAAGTAAGAAGGAGAGACAATACTGCAGGTAGTCAGTGGTGTACCGTTTACATATACAATAAATACATACACACATAAAGCATTATCTTATCTATATAAATATATATAATATATACATAGTTAGATATATATATATATATATATATAACAATAAACATGTTTAAGGAGAGAGGAAGTGTTTTTTCACTAGAATTTTAAAAGTGGACAAAGATTGAGCACGCCTAATCGACACGGGCAAGGCATTCCATAACCGTACTGCTTGGACAGTAAAAGATTTGTCATAAAAACTGGTGGAATGCATCGGCATCTCTAGTCTCAAGTTTTCCGATGACCTCAGGTATCTATTATGTGTGTCATGAAGGAACTTGAAACGTTCTTTGAGATAAGAGGGGGTTGTAGGATTGAACACAATACTGTAAAGCTGAAATAAGATATGGGCATTCCGGCGAAGACGTATGGGAAGCCACTTGAGTTTTGTACGAAAATCAGAAATGTGATCATATTTGCGCAAGCCAAATATAAATCTTATGCAAAAGTTTTGAAGTCGCTCAAGTTTATCTAGTTGTGCCTCAGTGAGATCGAGATAACTGACATCAGCGTAGTCAAGGATAGGAAGTAAAAGGGATTGTGCAAGCGCAGTTTTTGTGGCAGTAGGAAGAAAGTTCCGCAATCGTCTCAGAGACTTACCGGATGCAAAAATTTTGCGACTTACTTCCTGTAGCTGGGGACCCCAAGAAAGGGTTTTGTCGATCCAAACTCCAAGGTTCTTAACCTTCTCGCTTACTGGAATAGCAGTGCCGTTAAATTGAACCTGAGGAAGCTGCGACCAGTTTATCTTGGGGATCATCCTCGAGCTGCCAACTACAATGACTTGAGTCTTTGCTGGATTAATCTGCAACCCATGTGCCTCACTCCAATCGCAAATAGTACCCAAATCCTTATTTATTATACGAATTGCATCGGCTAAATCGGAAAGGGAAGCTTGTGTGTATATTTGCAAATCATCTGCATAAAGGTGGTAGGAGGAAAGAAGTTTTTTGGAGATAGAATTTATAAAAATTGCGAAGAGTAAAGGAGATAAAACGCCACCCTGAGGTACACCGGCAGTAGTATAACACCACGAAGAACAAGACTCCTCTATGCATATACGTTGCCGGCGGCCATACAGATAACTACGAAACCAGTCAATCGCCGTTGGAGATATGTTAAGCGAGCGAAGCATGCTAAGCAGGATATCAAAATCTACAGTGTTAAATGCGTTACTAAAATCTAGTAAGCAAAGAATCGTCAGATTTCCTCCTTCCATGCCCAACCGAATGTCATCGGTGACGTTAACTAAGGCGGTAGCTGTGCTGTGACCAGGACGAAAACCGGATTGGAAAGGATTCAGCAGGCTATTCTTACAAAGAAATGCACTAAGCTGATTGTGGACAAGGCGTTCTAGGACTTTGGAAAGGAAAGGCAAGATAGAGATAGGACGGTATTCGGAAAAAGAAGTGGGGTTAGATTTTTTGGGTAAAGGAGTAATTTTGGCCTCTTTCCACATCGATGGAAAAACACCATAGGTTATTGAGTAGTTTAGGATATAGCATAGGATAGGAAGGATTTCGTCGAGGACAGGGAGTATCATTTTCCGACTTACACAATCACTACCAACTGCGTTTGATGTGATTGAAACTACGCTCTTCTTAACATCACAATCAGTGAATTGACTAAAAATAAACGGAGGATGGTCGGGAGTTGGAAGGTTAGAAAGATAGTTTACTGTAGCTGCCTTCATGGCCCCATTGCAGTGGGTCGAAGATGAGAAGTGTTGATTCAGTAGATCAATATCTAAGTTTGTAGGAATCGAATCTTGGCGCGATTTTCCAACTCCCAAGGATTTAAGAAATTTCCAGATTTTAGCTGGATCTCCGTTTTCAACAGAGGTGTGGATATGGCGGCGTTGGGCATCTCTACACACCTTATTGCAGCGATTGCGAGCATCCACAAGGATCTTTCGGTTCGACGGCGAGGGCCGACACTTAAATTTTGTTTTAGTTACTGCCTTCCTGTACATAATACCTCTTATATCGTCTGTAATCCATGGTGCCGGCAGATGCTTAATTTTTACAGCATGAATGGGAGCGTGAACATCATACAACTTCACAAGGTTGTCCGTCAGCAGGTTGACTTTATCGTCAATTGACTCAACACCGGCTAAAGAGGACCAGTCAATGCTGTTAGCATCTCTTCGGAGATCATCTGAATTCATGCCACCAAAGTTGCGCTGCAGGAGAATTTTAGGTTTTGCCTTAGGTGGGCGAATTTTGTAGGATAGATATATTAGATCATGGTAAGAAAACATATCAGCTGGGCATTGACCATGCTTGCTGACATGTTGAAGAGAAGAAACAATGAGAAGGTCCAGAAGTGAAGGATTACAGTTTGGAAAATGGTGTGTGGCACTTAAAGGGAGAATTGATAAATTCAACGACTGAGCTATTGATCGAAGAGAAGAAGAGCGGTAATCGATTTTCAATAAACAAGTATTGAAATCGCCCATGATGATTGTATGACTGTAAGAGGGTGTGAGGTTTTCAAGGATCTTTTCAAAGGAGGAAAAAAAATTTACACGGGACGAAGGGCTATAATATACACCTAGAAGGACTTTCACGTGATTCAGGTTTACTTCCAAAAAGAGATGCTCGCCCGCGTTCTGCGGTGGAGGTTGTGCAGACATATCGACAATTGAAAAAGGAATATGTGGACGAAGGTATATGGCAACACCGCCGCCGCCGCCACGCGCGCGATCATTTCTTATTAGTTGAAAACCCGGCAAAGAATAGGAAGTTGAAGGGAGACATGGCTTTAGCCAAGACTCTGAGACAAGGATTGCATGTACGTTCTTACAGTCTAGGTTAGCTAGCATGTCAGGATAATGTGCCGGAATACTTTGGGCATTTAAATGGACTACATTAAAATTTTTAGGTACATCAGAAAACTGAGATTCAAGCGTGTCAGCAAGGGACGGAAAACTAACAAAGCTGTCATCATTACTACAAGCCGACAAAAAACTTTCGGTGTCGCTGTCGTCATGGCCATCTGACATCGACACTGTTTATATAAATTAAGAATGTTAATAATAATAAATAAAATAGTGAATATATAATGTAAATTTGAATAAAAATATATAAATAAAAAAATAAAAAATAAGAGCAATTAATTTAAAAAAATCCACCCGCCAGTTTAGCGCTATTTTAGCAAAAACAAAACAATAAGTATTTAAAAATTTTCATCGTCCGGGTAACAGCAAGAATACTTAATTTATGCCATGGAGAAAGAAGAAGAAATAAACATAAAATTAAGATTTTATTTATGAGAGTACGAGTATACTTCTGTTTTTTAATTTATTTGTATTAGTATTATCGTGTGAATTTTGGATCATTGTGTCTGAAGTAATTATATGACATTTGAATATTTATACACCACAAATTATGTTGCGGTAGAATGTACTGATTATAAAAAAATATTAGCACCATACTATGTAAAACTACATTTTTACAAATATATAAATTGTGATTCTAATATAATAATTGGCTTAGGCATGGCTTAGTTAGGCCCGTGTTATCAGCTCTTGCCGGCTAGCCGAGAATATAAAATAAACAAAATAATTCGTGTGAGAATATCCCTTATTACCAAAATACACATAATATAATATTTTAACAAAAAAATGTATTGTGGAAACAACCAATGACAATTTGAATTCACTTATGTTTTATTTTATTTGAACCATTGACTCAGTAGACTGTGGCAAAGACAGATGTCGGATACGGTCCATTCATAAGTTGTTTAAAACTAATGCCTCGAACGGGCGCAGACAAAATTCAATGTATATTTTCTCACAAGCAAAACAAGGAAGAGATAAAATAAACGAAGTGTCCTCATTTCTTACACTCTGTAGAGGTATGAAAAATGCAGGAGTGCAATCGTGCACCTGTAGACAAAACTATGTAATGCGGCAACAACGTGTTCAACTACTGCTTCAAGTTATTTTATTGTTTGAACGTTTTACATCAATCTAAATTATCTTCATCTCTTTCTTGTTTAATGTAAAGTTAATAAAAAGTTTATAACATGTACAATGATAATAACATTGACACTTATCTACTAATGTAATATAACCTACCTAACTCGTTTAGAACACGCGACGTAAAGTGTCGCCTATCGGTTCTTCATCAAAAAAGATGATTCGATGAAATTTTAATAAAGACACTGCAGGGTTTTAAAGACAAAGAGAAAAAACCTTGGCAGCTTCTAAGAGATTGACGGGAACTGATAAATTATATTATCAACCTCGTCTCAATGAGATTTCGACCCGATACCCTTTAATGTTATACAAACTTGACTTACTTACATTTGTGATGTAAATCTGTTGTTTTTTTTTAATTAACGTGTATTGGCTCAAAGCCATTTTTTTTCGTAAGGGGGGTGTTTCGCATTTCTAATCTAACCTAACCTAACCTTTTTTTGATAACTAGTTCGATTCCGGGTATCCTACAATTTTGTTTTTCTATTATCACAAGTCGTTTCTGGCATATTTTTTAAAATATATTTAATATATTTTTGTTGATTATTACATTAAAATTACCCTTTTGCTTATTTAATGAATGTCATATCTAGGAAATTGCGTGTTATGAGATAAAATGAAAAAGTTTATCGGATAATTATTTTCTTAAGTGAAATGAAATTGTTTATTCTGTAAATAGGATATCGGAATCACTTTTGCCCGTCATATTAAAAATAAGCTAGATGAGGTCGGCGTTTCCTATCTGACTACTCTAAGAAGAAAGGCCGAAACGAACTCAGAGGTCGCGGTCCCTTTTAAAGTCCAGACATAATCTTGGTCAGGCCGTATGAGGTCCATGTAGATTAGCGTCTGAAATGGCCTTTTTAGGAAAGACCCACAGATTTGAGTGGACATGTCCAGTCAAGCATTGACAAGCAGTTGGTTGTCAGTAATGGTGAAACTCGACTCGGAGCTCAATGACTCGATGTACAATACCAAAGAAAGGACATTTGGGCAGGCCGCATAAAGTACTCAAACTGCCAGAACATCGATAAAAACTAATTGAGAATGAATAAAAAAAAAATGTCCTTACATTTACAATAATTAAAATAATATAATACTTTACAAAGTAATCATTTCATTTTGTGTATAATATTCAACAATGTCAATGTGTATACAAAACTAGTAACTTTTGATGATTTTTAAGCGAATTATTTGGCAAACTTGTTGTTGTTTATTGATGAAATGTTTTTGCCAATCGTTACTTGTCAAGTGATGTAAATTAATTTTCGGTGAAATAACAGGACACCGTTTATTGAAGGACTATATGGAAACACCGCATAATTATTGCATGAATACTATTGAAGCGTATATTTAATTATAACAAACATGCGGCCTACCTGATATTATTATAGTGAAACCATAAGTACAGACCCACATACACGTATTAGGTCTGTCTCAATCAAGGTGGAAAATGCTTTAAAATGTTTGCCATGTACCTATTTTTTTTTACGAAATCCGATATTGTATTTTCAATTGAGCTCCTACTAAATATTTAACTGCGTAAGGCATAGGTGCCCCAAACACTGCATGGGTAATGTTCATTTGTTGTCGTTTTATCGGAACAAAGGTTACCTAGGCTTGCAGGTTATTACCCGACTACGGCGAAGAAAAAAGGAGGGTTATGATTTTGACCGGTATGTATGTATGTATGTATGTATGTTCATCTGTTCCCTCCTATCTTCCAAACCACTTATCACAATTTGACAAATGGGGTATCGTTAGAAGCGTCGTGATTGTCCGCTGGTTATAGACTATGTGAAATCACATTAAATTAAAAATGGCGCCCTCTAGAGGACATATAGTGAGGAACTTAAAAAAAAAATGGTTTAATCGTACCATGTTGGGTATCAAATGAAAGGGCTTAATGAGCACATTTCAAAAATATATATATTATAACCCCAAAAGATTAAAAAAAAAAACAAGTAATAAAAACTAAAACCCAACTACGACTTAAAAGGTATAAACAAGACACCACAGACAGACAAATTAAAAATCCGGAGTCACACGTAATCTGTTCGATTTATGCTCTAATACGTGTGACTCCGGATTTTAATTTGTCTGTCTGTGGTGTCTTGTTTATACCTTTTAAGTCGTAGTTGGGTTTTAGTTTTTATTACTTGATTTTTTTTTCGCGGGCCATAAGCAACTTACGCAAATGCACACAACTCGATTTATTTTATTTATTTGATGGGTCGGGAATATCCGTAGAGTTTTAAATATCGTTTTTTGCGACGGCGACAAAACATCCGCTCATCTCTGAATAATCCAATATTATGACGATTGCTCCAGAATTATATGACACTAGCTTCCGCCCGCGGCTTCACTCGCGTGGTACGTCGATAAAAAGTAGGGTCCTATGTCCTTCCCCGGGATGCCATCTATCTCCTTGCCAAATTTTATCGAAATCCGTTCAGTGGTTTAGGCGTGAAAAGGTAACATACAGACAGACAGACAGAGTTACTTTCGAATTTATAATATTAGTATGGATTGTAGAAATAAAAGTGAATTTAATACTTTAAAAAAATACGTAAAATACAATACAATAAAATACTCGTTGATTCAAATCTTGACGGTAGTTTTAGACATAATCGCATGCTTAGAAGATTTATAAATTAAATAAAGTATAAATATAAACAACATTATTATAACTTTTTTTTATAGACCTACGTTACCTTACGACTTAAACCGTTAAATAATACAACAATTCATGTAACTCTATAGTAAAATACTATTATCACCACTGTAAAACTGGTCATAATGGAATTGATTAAACCTGTTTCTTACGCTGGGACTTGTCATGTTGTCTCGAGCCGATGGAAATTTATTCATGAATCACCTTAACCATCTTAGGCCGCCGAACTACAAAGATATCGGCTTTAGTAGGTCACTGATACATAGGCGTAATTTAAACTCGGTATATCCGGCGGTACCGTAAACATCACGTGACCTGGTAATCGGAGGTTGTTTTCACACCGTTCTGCCAATATGTGCATGAAATGAATTAAATGTTGAAACGTACGACGAAAGTAGCGAGGTAGCTATCCCTATTGTTCCTTTTGTCTGTCAGCGGAGGCTTAAATACACAATTACCTAACGAACTTAGCATAGAAGATACGGTTAAGGTTCAAACACACCGTGAGCATTCATAAGCGAGTGTTCTTCGCTGAACGTTCGTTTAGTGAAGCTACAGCTACGCGATAGTCAAGCTACAGCTACGGAATAGTGAAGCTACAGCTACGCGATAGTGGAGCTATAGCTACGCTATAGTGAAGCTACAGCTACGCGATAGTGAAGCTACAGCTACGCGATAGTGGAGCTATAGCTACGCTATAGTGAAGCTACAGCTACGCGATAGTGAAGCTACAGCTACGCGATAGTTAAGCTACAGCTATGCGATGGTGATACTACAGCTAGATTATGAGATATTGCGCAACTTTCTGCGCAAAGTTCGGACCGACCATGATTCGTCGGCCTTATTGTAATTCTATTCAAAATTAAACAATAGCCGCGAAACCCGCGTGGCAAACCGATGGCAGCGCACTAGAGCATAAACGCGTCGCTAAGCTATGTTGCACTCATGTGTACAATGCAGAATATAATGTCAACTACTGTCGAAATACAGGCCGACTTCGAATTTGTTTGCAATTTTTCAGAGGGTAAAAGTTTTCATGTATAAATTTTAGTATGAAAAAAACTCTGTCAAAACGGTTCATCTATTTCATATTTTCATTAGATACCTAAGTATTGCATTTTTGTATGCAACAGCATATTTTTTTTGTAATTTCGGTATTTGTCCCAATAGTTATAGTTGTTATATTTTCATGAGTAATTTTCCCTCTGACATAATGCCAATGAATACAAAGTCAGACTGTATAATGATACAGTCAAGATAAAGCTATGTTCGGCTAATGCCCTATAATCAGTGGGTAACTATGGTGGATTCAAGCATTTCGCTTGAGTTATACTGCAGTAAAACAGCAGATAAGTACCTACTGCAGTCAGGTTTCAGCGATACAACAAAAGAAATAAATGAAATAAGTAGTCATAATCTATTTTCTAAATCTAAACTAATATAATACATATAATATAGGGTAACTGGTAATTAGAGACCAATACTTAAACACGTGACTTCAATCATAATTATGAACTACTTTTACTATGGAATAAACTAGATATTTCGAAAAAAAATTTGCCTGTCTCTATATTTTGACGAGTTATGCGCACATAAATGTGGCCATAGCTGATTTTTTTCGCAGGCATAAGCTATTCCATACTTATAATATTATAAATTCAAAAGTAACTCTGTCTGTCTGTCTGTCTGTCTGTCTGTATGTTACCTTTTCACGCCTAAACCACGGAACGGATTTCCATGACATTTGGCTAGGTGGTAGATGGCATCCCGGGGAAGGACATAGGCTACTTTTTTTCTCAAAAATAACCCTAAGGATATACGGGATGCAAGTTTGGATGGGAAACCTATTATTTCTTAAGTTAGGGCTATAATAAGTCATGCTTTTGGCAACAAATAAAGAGCGCCAACGCATAAAGACGCATTCACTTAAAAATATAACTGTAACCTTACATAAGTAACCAACACATTCATGTAAATCAGGTTGTAGGTGACTGCTATAGCGAGATGACTTCCAGTGACGTTGACAAATGACGCGTCCGGTGCTCCATGCTATTGTTTGCAAATAGAAAACAAATACAAACTGCGATGATTTAATGTTATAGTGTGAATTCACGAATTAATTGTGATTAGAATGTTAAATACCAACGATATTATTTCAATATTTGAAACAATCCCAAAAAACGCTATTTGCATTTTTTGAGACGTTAAATCTGTTTGGTTAGAACGTGAATGAATGTAAACAAAAAAATGTATAGATAATGTAAATATCGATCTATTTGTTACACGTTTCGCTGTTACCCTTGTTGTATATCACCGAAAACCAAGTTATTACGAATTCGAAACTTTTTCTTCTTGTACGACGTGTAAATAACCTTTCTATAAAAATAAATAAGTATTTGAAGGTCGGCTTCATTGAGGAGACCCAAAGTTAGAAAAGACTATGCTTGTTTGTAGAACTCTTATTTTACAGGAATATTATTTAATCCTGGGTATATCTGGGTATACGTATAACGAACAACCGACTTCCAAAAAAAACACAAAAAAGTGAAAAGTAACTTTAATTTCGGAAGTCGGTGGCAAAAAAACAAAAATTGAAAAGCAGACACCGAGTTTTCGACATTAAAGTTATTTTTCACTTATTTGTGTTTTTTTTAAAGTCGGTTGTTTATTTTTTGTATAAAGTTTTTATTATTTTACACTTTTTGTTGTGGTATCTACCCCACACGAATTCGAATACCTACCTAGTTTGTAAATAACAGTGATGGAGTCACATACAATGTCGTCTACATATACTAAGTGGGAAAAATACGTAATATTGAAGCTAACTCAAAAACTACACAAGCAAAGTAATTATATGGGACCATTTCTGAAGCATGACCAAAAAAGAATCATCAAAATCGATTCATATTTGGCGGAGTAATCGCGTAACATATACACAAAAAAAAACCCAGACGAATTGAGAACCTCCTCCTTTTTGGAGAAGTCGGTTAAAAACGATTCAACGTTAGACATGAACTCAATATTCTGCCCTGAATAATACCAGCCTATTGTTGAACCACTGCAGGGAAAGGGCTCTTCTCGTACAGACAAGCCACGAGCATTGAACATCACGGTTGCTCAAGATGGGTTGGCGACTTCAGACATATCCTAACTAATATTATAAATGCGAAAGTGAGTTTGTTTGTTGCGCTTTCACGCTAAAACGGCTGAACGGATTTGGATTAAATTTGGTATGGGGATACTTTGACCCCTAGAGAAAGACAAAGGCTACTTTTTATTGTCGTACCACGCAGGCGAAGCCGCCGGCGGAAGCTAGTTGAGTGATAAGTCCTGGGTTCTTCACGATGTTTTTCCTTCACCTATGTCAGTAATATACAAGACAAAATCAGACATTATAGAGATGAAAAGTCACATTAGTACTTGCTCGGATTTGAACCCACAACCTCGAGTACGACAGGCGAGGCCTTAACCACTACTGAGCCACAACTACATTCTTGCTTTGAATTTATAAGAAATGTGCGTTCCGTCCGGTGCATCAAGTGTGAGGTATCACATAAGTAAAGGTAGTAAAACTTCTTTTGGATACTTTAATAAGTACTTGTCGCTGAAAATTACTAAAGAAACTGAATAAAACTGCTCTAGATGCTCATAAGTTGTGATAAAACTCCGGAAATATTTATTATCGATGGAACATTTACATGAAAATCACGTAATAATTCAAACTTACCGTTAGCACAAACGTCATAGGTACTAACTAGGGTTTAGGTCCTGAGACGTCTCGTAGCTCGAAGTCTCGGGACTTTTTGTAAATATAGTTGTCTCGGATCCCGAGACTTTCGGGTCGAGACTCGAGTTACTGGCCACTACAGTTTACAGTTCTGAAATACGGTTTTTTTTACTTCGAATTGAACGGAAGAACTGTATTGCAGACTTTTTGAAAATATCCCGCGTATCCAAATGTCAGATTTGGAAATAATGGAATAGCCTAGTACTCGTACAGTATCTGTACTGTACACGACGAACCCGACGAGTCGTTTCAAAGTCAAATGGGACAGTCAATCAAACGAAAAAAATAGAAGAAAATGTACCCGAAATTCGTGCAAAAATATCTAGAGCAACATAAAAAAGGAGTTTCAGTTATTTAAAGCTACCGGAAAACGTACTGCAAGTTTGGAACTACTTTACAAAGCGTTAAACTGTTGAAAACTAGAGAGTGTCCTACTTGTCCGGAAGCATTATTACAAAAATGACAAACAAATTACTTTTTTATTGATACTTCGGGCCCACAATTACCTCGATTATAATTTTATTCTGCGAAGTCTCGAAGTCCCAGGACATCCCATCCATCCAGTCCCAGTCCCGGGACTTTGATCGTGGGTTGTCTCGTATCCCGAGACTTTGAGACTGTCGAGACTTCCCAAACCTAGTTCTATCCTAATTAGGAAATGTTGGATAAAGTCAAGTCACAACAATCGACCTCATTTGTATGGAAATAGGCACTTCTTAAAGTTGGTTAAACAAAATGTTGGGAAACGCCTAACTTTACATATTTATTTATTTATTTAAAGACTTTGGAAGACTAACAGCTAAATACAATGGTAATAAATAACAGTATGATAATCCGACAGCCAATTACAGGTCCTCACGTCTAGAGCTTGTCTGGTATAAAAGTACTGTGGAACACAATATACACACCAAACACATGCCAAATATTGCAAAAAACAAAACAAAAATAGATTTATAAGATTAAATTTGTAGATAGATCATCATCTACACTAGGTCAAGAGTAATATAATTGTGACAGGTTATTTCAATATAAATAACACAACAATATAAATGGCAAATTAAAAGAGATTATTATAGAAGACCATTTGACAGCCGCAAATAAGCTGGTATAGTGAAAGAACTACGATGTAAACTCTCGGCTCGCATGTCGCTTACGTCAATCAAAATAAAAGGTCGCCTCCATATCTGATGTTTACCGCGGGCATCAATCCATTAGGTAAATTACCGAAATCCAGTCGTTCAATTGAAGCTCAAAGGTTCCAAATTCATTACCACTGAAGTGGCAAAGCCTTGATGAAATTGACGGCGGCCAGGTACCTCCAATTATTAAGGTATAGGTGAAACACGAACAATTACAAAATTATACGGAACATTTTTCCACGAATCGGACATTTATTTCATAAATCTTCCTTCTACTTAAATGAGAAAAGAGACTTTGGTCTCTTTGTCTATCTGTCCTTTAGTGTGCTTATTATTCAAGATGGGAAATAGGTGATTTTTGTCACAAGTTAAAGAGAGATTCTCTGGCTAGATTTGAACTCGATACGCGCTGAAATATAAAGCACAAAAACCGGTCAAGTGCGAATCGGACTCGCGAAAAAGTTACCAGCCTTTGGGTACGGAACCCTAAAAATCTATCAGAAATTTACACTTAAATAGACAAAGAAAAAAACACGACTGCCGATTAAAAATCGTTAAATCTCTTAAGAATCTATAATGCCAGCTCAAATGCACTCCTTCTCTCGCTTGCAAGATACTGCTCTAAGGCGAGAAGGCTCTAAGGCGCCAATAGTTTCGGTTATTTCTTTTTACGGCGTACACAATGGTAATTTAAAAAAAAACAAATAGTATCTGCTAGTTAGTTCAGTTATTATGCAAAGTTTCATGATTTAATTTGAAATTTTTTTTTTACACCAGCTGTATATTGTTCGGTATGGAGGTAACTTTGGAATATTTTTGTATCGAGAAAATTTTATGCAATCGTATTTTCGTCACCTCAATTTTACCATACAACATTTATTTCAAAATTAATGGTGCAGTATTTGCAATATAACGGAGGATCATGCTAAGCAATCCGAGGTATTATAGAATCTCAAAACTTTGTGAAATCATTCGCGAGTGATATCTCTTTCACGCGAGGTATGCGAGTTATGAGATTCGAGCGTAAGTTCTTATCGTTTTCAATACAAACGGGTAGGCCCCCATTACCGTGTTTGTGTAGAACATCAAGGTTACCGTCTCATTTACTTATTCCCTACCAAAAGACAACAAGTAACCATACCTACGCATTAGGTACTACCTTTATAAGTATATTATAATTCTTCTGTACGTGTTTAAGTCACTGAACTCCTCCTAAAATCCTGGACCGATTTTGATGAATTATTTTGTGTTTGTTTGAGTGGGTGGTTTAGATTCACAATTGGACCCGGTAGGTGGCGCTGTCCGATTTTGATGAATTATTTTGTGTGTGTTTGAGTGGGTGGTTTAGATTCACAATTGGACCCGGTAGGTGGCGCTGTTCGGCCAGGACAACGTCTGTCAGGTCCGTTAGTATTTTATAAAAGATGCATACCTAATCTTTACTACAATTTTAAAACTAAAACACTCACAACCTCAAGATTACGGTTTTTAAAATACGTAGCCTGGTATTCTTTCTCCTTTTCGTATGGTTAGTGACTAACTGAATTGGCTTCACATGCCGTCGAGCAATATCTCTCAGGCATGCCGGTTTCCTCACGATGTTTTCTTTGACCGATTCTTTTATTCTTTAACTAATACCAATGTTTTATTACAATCATTATAAGAAGGTAATACTGAAATGCCCATTTACTTTTTGTTCCAAATTACAGAACAAGACATTTACGATCAAATAAAACAAACAGCGCTCGTAATAATGAGTTTTGCCAATACGATGAGCAATTAACCTCACGGGCTCGTAAATTTCACAGAGAGACTAAGATATAGGTACTTACAATGGGCATGATACCTATAACACTAATGAATGTCATTATTGCGTTCCGTGTTTGTTGCGTAACTTAGATATTTGCTATTTGGTTTGGTTTTGGTTATTTAGTTCTTGGGTATTAGGTATTTGGATCGATAGTTTTGGATATTCGTCACACATTCGTTCTGTTGTGTTTCCTACGTTATTCAGGGTAGGTATCTTGCAAAATAATGTTTTTGTAGTCACTACCAAAATCAAGAAGGTTTGTATCTAACTTGTTATTTTCGAAAAGCAATATATTTTAATTAAAACTTTCTTAGTTATTAATTATGTGTCTAAAAGATCAATGTTGGAAGGATTCATGATGATTAGGTTCCGTGGGTGCTTTGGAACAGTTAATTTTAACCAATGACTTTATTGCGTTTTAAAAGATCCAAATAGGTCGCCTCCATAAATTATGATTGTATCAAAATTTAGTTAGTAAGTAGTTATTCAAAGTTCGTACTTAACAAAGTCTTCTAAAACACCTTTCTATTGTGCTCAGGTACAACCGAAGAGAACGAACCGTAAAAAAAGGCGTTCAGTTAGTATTTATTTAGGAAGAGACGGACAAACCTCATCGCCGTCTCTGAGGGCGCAACCCCGGCAGCATGTCGGGCGCCCACTCCCCTGTGGGGGGGGCGCGCCCGGGCCCATCAGGCACAGGGGGAGGCCACGGCGGACCTGCTGGCGCCCTCCCCGGTGCTGCGGGGCCCGGAGGCCTGGGTGCAATCGTAAGTCTTACAAGACCACGCACGTACTCTTACTGTCGCTTTTAGTGTTTTTCAGTCGTGGCGCCTGTAGACTATCAGCATGTTTGATTGTAGTTAGTTTGTCCCGGCGAATGAAGGCAGGAGCACAGTAAGCTGCTTGACTGCATGAGTAATCGTATCAGCACTAAACTGTTCTCTGCTGCTCAAGTGTCGCATTAGCGATCTACATTGTTTATTGTTTTTCCTCTGCAGCTCACCTTGAAAATCTTTGTTCGCATTTCTTTGTTTAATGTTTTCGCACAAAATAATGTCAATAACCGCATTCTGTGTTTATTTTAAGTGGTTTCAGAATGCATGTGTAGATTTAATATAAGTAAAAATAATAATAAATAATTCGTTGTTCCAACAAACGTGTGAGGCAATGTATTCGCGTAAATAGAAAACATCGTAGAACTAAGTAATACTTACCGTGACAGGTGGCCCGTCTTAAAAGCGTGTATTAAAACCACGGGCTTTGGCAACTTATGCCCGGCTGTTACGTGCCCAATAGCTGGCAACGCGCCACCTCGCAGCCTACACCGCAACTACAGGGAATACTTGCACCGTTCTATTACTACCGTCCCAGTTTGCTTGATTTTGTGAAAGCTGTCCCAAGGCGATTACAATGTTTTGTTGTGACTTAAAATGTTGCGCCCATTTAATAATACTTACCTACTTACTTGTAATACTTGCGTCATTACCACCAAGTGTTTGATAAAAATACTTTGAAATTTTTAATACAAGCCTATTTTTATCGCATTGGTTTTTAAAATTATTGCGATATTTAATACACAAATAAACAATTAATAACTAATGAAATAACTTTGAAATAACTTAATGTTATTCGTGTTTGTTAGCAACTACTCTTTGGCCATTCCACAGTTATAAATATGGAAGTGATATCTGTACAATACAGCATTTCACAATATTATTGAACTCGATATTTTATAAAAAGCATCGCCCTTGAATTTTACTGTTTCGAAACTTAGTAAATATACTGGTAGTTCAGTACTACCTCAATTAAAATAATAACACCAATCAGTCGGTGAAACTGTACCCTGTTGCAAAACATTCGTACTATAGATTGCCCAATCTGCCTAGCCATTACCTAACTATCTTAGAGTCGACTCCCAGTCTAGCCGGATGCAGCTGAATACCAGTATTACATGGAGCGACTGCCTATCTGACCTCCACAACCCAGTTACTGGGTAACACGATATCACTTGGTAGGTCTGGTTGTCAGAGTTTTGAACTTCTCACTTCCCGTAACGACTCTCAAAGATCTACGAATTAAAGCAGGAACCAACGGCTTAACGTGCTTTCCGAGGTACGCAAGGGTCTCGATATGTAATGGATGGTCACCCATCCACGAACTGACCGCGGCAAGTGTAAATTAACCTTCAATCGACTTTGCGGCTGTTATTATTTTGCCACGAGTCCCACATACTGCGTTTTGTATTTAATTCTGCGAACTTCCACCCACGTAGTGTAAGCTTTTATTTCATAACATTTGTTTTATTCATTTGATGTTTGCTGTGGTTGATGTGTGAGTTCACTGTTTCTTTTTATGAACTGAAGTCATGCATGCTGCCCGAAAGGCTTCCCTTAAAAACCATTCCAAATTATTTTGACTAGTGCCTACATTACAACGAAAATAATCGTTGCTTATATAAAATGTAAAGTTCGCCCTGTAATAGTGGGTTACAATCACTTACACGCTGGGATTTTTAATGAAAGGAAGGAAGCTCAATTTTGGTAAATTTTTAATACCTATTTAGTGTAAGAGAACAAGGCAATTTACTTATTTTAGTAAATCAATCTTACAATAGAGGCATCAGTTTTGATATTTGTTCACACTGTATTAGGACAGTGAATCAGATCTCACGGTGTTGGATGTAGCCGCGACCGGCGCGTGCTAGTTATTTGGTAAATAGGCAAATAACAAAGAATGGCGGGCGAGAGGGGTCGCTGTTTGATGTTTGTTATGGGGGCACCGACGGAAAAGGTTGGCTGGGGACACTTTTGCCTCATAAAAGACAGGAGAATAGGTGCAATCGGTATTTACGAACATGGACGAAATCTGAACAATGCGAGAAAGACAAAGCTTTGAGAGAATAGCCCTATAAATAGGGCTTTGGGATCTGGAAACAAAGGGTTCGAAACCTGATCGTGTAGATTTTTAATTTAGGCAATAATGGCTTAAAGCTAGCATTTAAGTAGCTTACGTTGGATAGCTTGCTGCGAATAACGATCAAACACACAATAGCGTTATTAGCCGCTCTCGAGGTCCTTCAGAACCCGCCCTCTCTAATAGTTACTTATTTATTTATCTTATAAGTATAGTGCACAATGATACTTAAAAGCAAGGCGGACTTAATGCCAAAGGCATTACCCACCACACAATCATCATTTACTACAATTTACTATTAATATTCAACAGGCATTACCAAATTCGATTCCGCTACAGAAGTAACCGCTACAGAAGTAAAAAATACGCCATTAAATATCTTCGAAAATAGTTGCGCCCACATTATCAGGGATACTAGTAGTTCCTTCATCCATTACACGGAGTCTGACGTCCGTATTGCTGAGGGAACACAGGCTTCTGCAGATTAGGTAGATACACTGATAGGATAGGTATACCTACAGTATTTCATAGAATATTTAGGTACTGATTTGGTGCTAGGTTAGAACTGCTACCGGTGACATCTCGAAAGGCAATAAAGAACAATCAATTTAATGCGTCTGAAGCAATCATTTACTTCAGGGAATATAAAGATCCACAGGTAGTAACTGCATTACTATTAATATCCTAAAGCATTACATTCAATGTTCATGAGCAGACATTATTATAAATGTCAATAGACGCACGAATGCTGGAAACACGTTTTATTTGAGGAATGGCGCGCTTATCGCGCCTTCCGAATAAAGTACGCAAAAGGAAAAAAAAAGGTTTGCTTAAAAATGAATCTTACATTTGTAAACGTTGTAAGTATCTCTGAGCTTCAGTAAATATTTGTATTTCTTTGCGACTTCGCTCTACAAAAATAAATGTAAAATCATAACGTGTCTATATCTGCATGCATAAAATCATTGTTGTATGGTTCCTCTTTTAATTAAGTACCTAAACGAAACACGCCCTAATGACGAATAATGAGTCTTACGTTATATACCTACTAATTAATTCATAAATTACAATTAATTACATCCCAACATGTCGTCTCATGTAATAAACGCGCGTATGCAATGTTTCAGTTTTTGGACTTGTTTGTAGCAAATGGGCTGATTATTAATTTGGAAATACTAAATTGATCCTCTTTTGCTAATCTTTACCGGTCAACTTGTTCGACCGGTAAAGATAGTTAAAAAAACAGAAAGTTTAAAAGATCATTGAGTAAAAACATAAACCTGTCTTTGCTGTCGCGCGGTCGGGTAAAACGATGGTTAGGTTAGAGCTGTGACCAAATTGTTCCTAGGCTAGGGATCATCACGAAACCACGATCAGTGAGTATATTAGCGTTTTCAATCGATTAGTATTTTTAGAAAATTTAATTTGTTATTATTTGGGGACCGATTATATATTTTGCCTTATCTATTGAGCTTACAATATAGCTTGCAAACTAATACTTATCATGACTGACACTGCAATTTCCTGCGTGGTAAGGTGACGTGTTGCGCCGTCACATGGGGTCGCCATTCCCGCTCACTTTCCCGCCATAGTGTCACATGATACCGTTGCCGTCAGCACTTTTCTTTGATGACCGTTGACAGACAGACGCACTCGGCTAGTGGCTAGCCGCTTGTACAGTCACGGACTTTAATTGATGAGCCACCTGGTACTGTTCGCATTTTAGCCGTGTAATGCAAATCGGGTTTATTCGGTTCCCGAACGCAAAGTCATATGTCTTCGTATTAGAAGAAGAAAATTATATTTCATATCTTTACCGGTTGGCTAACCTGAGAGCAGAACTACAAACTTGACAGCAGTGACTACCCAAAGTCAACCAATTGCAGGTCTAGCAACAGTAACCTAGCAACGATAAACAATTGTTGCTAGGTTACTGCTGCATAGTAACGTTAGCGTACGGAGAAATTCTCTGACATCGATATTTCAACTGACACTGTCTTCAGTTAAGTTTTCAGAATTATTGAGTTAATGAGCTATGATTCAAAGGAGGTCAGTATCAAATAGATTGGATAAACTAAATAAACTTAATGCAACATTGTATTTATTTTCTTAGTGGCTTTTGTGGACAGGATTATAATTATTCAATTTGTTACAGTTGTAATAGCAATCACGTCAATTGGTTTAAATAGGTTTTTATTTTTATATGAATTCTAATTTTATTATCATTAGTCTTTTAGATACATTATTTTCTATTTTGTGAATGTGAGAACGTTGTAGGCTTATTGGACTGTAGATTTATTGAACATCTTCTATTTTTGTTAAGTACCTGGTACTTACTTGTTGAAAGGCCTACATTGTCCCCCCATGTAGGCATGGGGGGACAATGTACATGGCTTGGGCATGGCATGGGCTTTTACAATACTTTCAAATTACAGTGTTGGTAGGCCAACACTGTAATTTGAAAGTATTGTAAAAGCCAATTATTTTTAAAAGAGTAACCATGGAGTTTCTTGCCGGCTCTTCTCCATAGGAAACGACCAATTGGAACCGTGCACCTAGCTTCTGACGTTTCATAAGTGGCCATGTAGGTTTATGTGAAATAAAATATTTTGATTTTGATTTTTGATTTTATCATTAATAACTTATTAGTCAACCTCTATGGATAAGACTATTTCCGATTAAAAGTAATTTATTTGTCATTTTGATATTTCAACTGTCACTGTCTTCAGTTATGTTTTCATAATTATCGAGTTAATGAGCTATGATTCAAAGGAGGTCGGTATCAAATAGATTGGATAAACTTAACGCAACATTGTATTTATTTTTATCATTGAGAACTTTTTAGTCAACATCTATGGATATTTCCGATTAAAAGTAATTTATTTGTCATCTTGTTTACGAGCTTGCGATTTGAGTTCGTGTTTAATCGTGTAATCTCGTGAATGTATGAAAGTAAACAAGATGACAAATAAATTACTTTTAATCGGAAATATCCATAGAGGTTAACTAATAAAGTCAACCTCTATGGATATTTCCGATTAAAAGTAATTTATTTGTCATCTTGTTTACGAGCGTGCGATTTGAGTTCGTGTTTAATCGTGTAATTTCGTGAATGTATGAAAGTAAACAAGATGACAAATAAATTACTTTTAATCGGAAATATCCATAGAGGTTAAAGTCAACCTCTATGGATATTTCCGATTAAAAGTAATTTATTTGTCATCTTGTTTACGAGCGTGCGATTTGAGTTCGTGTTTAATCGTGTAATCTCGTGAATGTATGAAAGTGCAAAATTGAAAAGTTTGAAGGTGGCTCGTCAATTAAAGTCCGTGACTGTACAACAAGCGGACTGAAAATCACGGTCTCGCACGATTAAACCTTTTCGCCGCGCTGACGGACCGTCAGCAACGAAAGCCGGCCGGCGGCTTTCGTTTGTTCGTCCTTCAACTTTATACGTAATAACTGAACATCATGATGTTAACTGAGGATAACTTCTTGAATAGTTACGTGAAATACTGAGAACCAGCGTATTCAATAATTTTGTATCTATTTTAGATATCAAGTAAAAGTAAGTGTCCACCAACCCTCGCTGTCCGCACAAAAAAAAATACTTACCGTTTCCTTCGCCACAATGATCCAGCCATATATGTCAACATTGCCCGTCAGTTAATTAATACATATAAGCTTTCTAAATAATTTGTAATAACTGATGACGGGTACTTGGAACTGAGGAAAACAAGAAGTAAAGTTTGGATTATTAGGTACAAACTAACTTACAACAACAAATAAGTGCTGTGTCGTTTTTTCCCCAAGAAAATCTCTCTATATATTTTAGTAATATCCCACTGCTAAACAAAACCAATACCTACTTGTTAATAATGTTGATGTAAACTTAAGATACCTGACTTTTGTTCACTGCAATCTTCGCCATTCAAGCTAGGGTTGTTTGAGTGCGTTTACAAGCCAAATGCCACCCATAAAGGCCATCGTTAGAAGGTCAAACTTCACGCCGTTGGTTCATTATAGCAACAAAATGCTCACGGAATACTAAATAGACTGACTTCATCAATCAAATGGAAACATCTTGGGTTTACTTTATATGTTTTGGATTTGGGATCCGGTAGACAGATATTCGTTCAGGATATATAAACGATTTGTTAAGTAAAACAAGCTTTTTACAATGCTTTAAGCTTTATTTAGCTATCAATCTCTACCAATCTATATATATTATAAAATGAAGTCACTTTTCGTGTCTGTCTGTTCTGCTCAACAGATTTTGATGCGGTTTTCACCATCATTAAGATAATTTATTCCGGAATGTTTATGTATAATATGTAGCACCTGGGCGACCAGTCATTTCCCAGAAGTTAGACCTAGCTAGATCGATTTTTCACCCCCATAAACCTATTTAATGCAACTTTCAGCGAAATTGTAAGAGCCGTTTTCGAGAACGTGTTTACAAATATATGTAAATACTTACAATTATTGCTCATTTAATAGTATAGGATATTTTATTAATATTCCACTTGCATATAATAGAAAAATCTCGATGTTTTATCAAGTCTTAAAAAGCGTGCGAGCCAAGAGCTAGTTAAATATTATTTGTTATAGAATCGAACAAGTATACAAAGTTTCAACCTCATAAGCCAAAAAGTAAGGCCACACACCAATAAATGCTCGTAAAAATATTAGTTACAATTTTTAAACATGCATTATTAAATATTATTCTTACCACGTCTATGTAAATAAATATTTCACGATTTTATTTATCTTAATGGTAGTAGTTTGTTTTTTACATAAACACAATATTATAAGAACTTCATGGCATAATACTATCTCTCGTCCCTTCTTAGAATAGAATCTGAAAAAGGTAGTCAACTTCTTTCGACTTTCGAACAAACAAGACTCTTATGTAATTTTAAATTGATTGTTACTTCGAACTTTTCGATTCAGTTCAGTACTGCAAGTTAATCCATAAACATAAAACACTGAAAACGAAACGAGGAAACAAACATGAGGTATTAAGTTATCGTCAGCTACGCCGTAGCCGCGTAGCCGATGCTACGTCTACCGCTACGAATTATTTAAGTGGCCAAGAGATACTTTCAACTTGATTTATAAGTGCGACTGAATGTACCGTCATTTACTTTACACGTTAACATGACATACACTTTATAGAAATAATGTTGCTAGGGTGAATTTATCCCGTTTTTGTTTTTATTACATTTCGATATTTTTTTTTTAACTTATCGTTTCGCATACAATTTCTCAGAAGACTTACAATTTAATCGAACAAAAGCGTAGGGTAATTTTATTAAGTCCACAACGGTCCCGTATAGAGCAATCAATCTCTGAAATTAATCCATAAATTTACAAACCACTAATTAATCTGGTTTTAAGCAATCTTTTCTGCTGCGCTGACAGTGGTCGCTTACTGGCAGTTACTGGAACTGATCGATAAGCATTAGGTTATACCATAGAAAAATAAAGAAAATATAGGAACGACTCATTCGAGCGTTTCAAAAATCGATACAATATCTCTGAGAAATGGACGGTCGGACATGATCACAGACTGTAAACAAACACGGTCTCACCACAGTTCAATTTGTCACATCTCGCAATGCACGTCGAAGCCCTTGCAGTTCCACGTCCTCTATTTTAATTCATCATTCTAACTCGACACTGTACCTACGTGCATGGCGCCCGCAACGCACACCGGCCGACATTCTTATGATTTTGCAAGTATCTCATCGTTATCCGATTTCTGGCCAGACATTAATGCGCATATTTATTGCTTCTCACGACCGATATGCGCTACCGACATCAGTGTACCATGCAACCATCCATATAATTATATCCTGTCTCAATTTGTTAGCAGGTGTCCACGAAATTTCTCATACCCACAATTTTCACATCAATTCAAGCTTCACATGCCTTGATAAGAATTATAGAATACCTAAAGAAAGTTCGCGTGCTTATACATAGTTGTGCGATTACCGCGACAAAGCGATATCGATTTAGAGCTAACCAGTCTAGTAAAACAAAATCTGTCGTTTGACTGTACTTATTCGTAATGATATACAAATGAAACTCTGCCTTTAGCAGTTCGACGGCAGACGAGCTTACTTGGCGGAGGCTCTCGATATTAAATAAGTTGGAAGGATCGCCCGCCGCGCCCTTGAAGGCAGCCGCTGAGTGGTCGGACAAAGCTAAGAGTCATGCGGAAAGGATTTTCAAGTTATTTTTTAGAATTGCCGCCGTTTTAGGCCAGCCCTTGAAAAGGCACCATCCTTAACAGTTTTTAACGGCATTGTTCGGTGTACGAAAACCATTTACAAAACCTGCTATTATTATGCTTAAGAGTTCATAATACCTCAACTCAAATTCACTGTTTATCTCGTTAGTACGATACTGCTCACTGCTCGCGGACTGAGTGAGAGCGAGATAGAGCGACGGGGAGAAGGCTCCAAGCACCAATAGTTTAGGTAATTTCTTTTTACGTCGAAAATAATGGGACTTGTAAAAAAAAAAATCATTTTCGCTGATTTATAGTTAGTTCAGATAATATGCAAAGTTTCATTACATAATTTGAAGTATTTTTTTTAATACCAGCGGCTTTTTGTTCGGTTTGGAGGTAAATTTGGTTTTTTTTCTATCCAGAAATTTCCTTCCTCAGCCTTACCTTACATATTTTAAAATTAATGCTGCAGTGTTTTCGATATAACTAAGGATCATACTAAGGTAAAATTGGAGGTAATAATAGAGAAAAAAATGCAGAAGTTAAAACAGACAATACTTATTTTGATTGTTGCATGTCGTAGATGTGTCTAGATATCAATGTTTTGTGTGTAGATAATATATTCTAGAGTCGTTGTTTCGTTTACTGTACCTATATTATGTAAGCGTATCATAATCATTCACCTTCTTAACCTTACCGAAATATAAGTATGCGATTATTGAGATCTTCACACCCCAATGTTTATACTTTTGTTGCTTACATTAAGCCGCTAAGTTTTGCAATCATCTTAGCTGAGGAAATGGGAATCTGAGATGATAGTTCTGTAAAGTTGCCATGAAATCGGAGTAACTTCGTCAATAAATAACAACACGATTTATCTGCAATCTACACACCTGGGAAGCCAATGACATTATTTCACACGTACGGAAATGGCAAGCGAGTAAGGCAGCTGGAGTATATAATTGCTTTAGTATACGCTCCTTGATCAAACTTCCTATAATAGCTCCCTCTCTATCGCTGCTGTAATAGAGCCTAATAGAATTAGGTACATGGGAATTGCATTACTTTCCTGCATGCCATGAAAAATGACTGATATTTTCCGTAATTTGACGTTAGCATTAGCGAGCCACTCCAGCACTTAGCTCACTACTCACCAAGTGACCCCGATACAGTATTGTTCAACTACGGAAACTGATGACGCTAAACATATTTGTATTAGTTTGTAAAATCAAATGCAATTTGCAAGTCAGTGTCAGGTTGTATGTTGTTCTAATATATAATAGTTATAATTCTTTAAAGCCATGTTTGATTTAAAGAATTATAACTATTATATATTAGATTCAGCAATAAAACTCCTTTAAATCCTCAAATGTCATTCATGAAATACTCATTCAATAGGATTAAATGAACTTAGAGAGTTGTATTGACGATTTTTATGATTATAATTCTACAAGTAAATATTTGATACGGCCGCGAATCATATTTAGATCAACATAGGTACAACCTGATATTGACCTGCAAATTGCAAAAAACGTAAGAAAATTTGAATTTCGCCGACATAACATATATTTTGTATTGTCATTTTCTTAAACTATTCTTGTGTTCTAGGGTAATGTGGAGCTGTCAGATCTACTAGCAGAGTACACTGTCACCGGCGTACCGGACCTGCGAGGGTTCTGCATCGCCAACATCCCCGAAGAAGCTTTCGAGTTCCTACACTGGGCAGAAACACCCAACAACTTGGAAGAATTCATTGATTGGAAAAGTAAGTACCTACTGCACTTATAATAGAATGCGAGAAAGGATTAGGAAGTAGCGAAGCGTGTAAGCTCGATTAAGAGTAGGTACTTTTCATCCCGGGAAAATACGTACATTCGGCGTGTGAAGCTTTCAAAGTGCTACTAGATTGCTATAAAAGTGGAAGTGAGCTGTAGTGGATCGGTCGTCCGTTCGTCGAGTGCGAGAGTGATTCTGTATTTGTAGTACAGCGACAGAACTACCGGGAGTTAGGGGCACGGGTCCTTGACATTGAGCACCCAATACTTTTGTAGAGCATTATTTTATAATTAATTATCTGCGTGAAGTCACATACTCATCATATGACGCAAACATTTCAAAAACTTACATATTTTATCCATTACTGCTTTAACTTCGGCGTTATAAAAAACTTCGGCATAATTCTGAAGATCGAAGTCAGATTTGAAATAATCTGATTGAACACGAGTTGGTTTATCAAACTTGCTGCAGATATTGTGTGTGTTGGTATCGTAGCTGTATAATGCCGTACAGTTATGACAAAAAAAAATCTGTTCGTTGCATACCTAATTGATTTTTAACTGCTAGCATAAACTAAATAAGCAGCATATTTGAATAAAATAATGATAGCTTATTGGACACAACATTTTAAACACAAACACTCACAACTCTAGAGTAACAATATAAGTAAATACTAGTCTCTCGAGATCTTTTTAAAATGATTTCTGACACGACCCTAGAAGTTGTTATCCAAAGAGGTTAAAACGCCTGGGGGCCTAAATCGGCCACATTAGCAATTCCTCTAAAAGCAGTTCATTTCCTAAATCCCAGCTGTTATTAGCAATTCCTCTGATTTGACATAAATGCAATTCAGAATTTGTGGACCATTTTACGAATCTCCATAGAAAACTGTCAAACAGATGAATTATTTCGTAGTTTGTGACATTTACGATGATTCATATTATTTTCATATTATGATTCTGCTTAAGTGACCGTTTTAAGCTCTCAGAACAAAATTTCTAACTTTAGTTGCTTCGTACATTACGAGTACGAGCTTCCAGACACGGGAAAACCATGAACTATCTGAATTTCTGAACTACAGACGAAAAATTACTTATATCAGCTAATCAAATAAATATATCCGTGAAAGTTGACTAACAAACGAGCAGCAATACTGTGTAATTGACTATAACTCTGAACAAGTATCGATAGATCTCGGAACGCGCATACGGCTGCCCGAGCGACGGCGCGATTAATGGAAACACCCGTGACCTACTAGCATATGCAATCGGGTACAGTTTACTCCAAATATTTCTGCAACCGTACGGACTAGTTTATAACTCAGACTCCTAAAGATTTATATACTTTTTTTTGGGACTTGTCTGTTTTCTCTCAAGATAGTAATATTAACGAATAACATTCGAATTAAACTGAAGACTCACTAGAGAATGTGATCGTTAAAGAATATCTTGATATAAAAAGTGTCATACAATAGTTTGCCCCGTCTAACTTCACATTCCTAGCGTCCCTAAGTCAAATGAAGAATTATTGAGATTTTATGATTCGTCGTTTTTATTTGAATACATTTTCGTTTAACACCACTGAGGATGGACACCGCGAAGTGGTAGAAATAGGAAGCATTATTTAAAGAATGTCACCACCTGTAGATATTTATGTATTATTCTAGATTCATTTCAGTTTATCACCGAAAACCCTTCCGAGTTCCGAAAAGTGTTATTTTTTATTCACCGCAAAATCTCCGCCGGAGGGTGGCGTACCTAAGTAATCTTAAAACTAATAAAATGATTTCTGAATGAGTATTTCGAGGCACATACACCATTTTGTACGAGTGTATCTACAACTTATTAGACCGGTATGTAATATTCATGAATCAGGCCGTTTCCTATGAGCGTCTTCGAATCTGATGTGGGTTTAAGCTGATTTGACAGTATGAGAAATTTAACTGCGAATAACTTCGTAATTGCGATAGCCGTACGTATTATTGAGTTGTGCTGTTCAGGATACCGCAGTAGTATTACTTACTCTATCTTCGTCGTGTGGTGTTTATGCCTTCTTCCAGTAGGTGTGTCCATCTAAGAACTATCAATGTTGACCCGGCAAGCTGTTTATTGGTCTTTAATTACCTAAAGACCGTATAAAGACTATTATTGTATGAGCAACTAGTCGCAAACGACTAACTATGCATTCGCATAAATGTACAGCAAAACAACAGGCCTATAGGTATTCGTTGAAGGTATAGTACAAATCTACAATCTTGTTTCTCCCTGTGCTATCGATTTCGCCCCACATTAATTGAATCATAATTCATAAAAGATAAAAACAAGAACACTATAACACAAGACTGAGTAATTTCCAGGGAATACATAGATATACTGTATAGCACTCCCAGGCCGCGCCTTGGATCTTTGACGGATAGTTTATTGTTCAAGATGACTGATAGGCATAATAACCGCACATTAAGCCCCTCATTAGAATAGGGTGATTTCGAGACGAGTAACGACTTCAAATAAAAAGCGCGGAAGAGAAATTATATGAATCAAGACTACTTTTGACACAGAAAAAGAAATAAATTATCACTCCCATTTACCACCGCACAGGTTTCTGACACGACTTATTTAAATTGTATTTGTAGAAGGCCGGTTCGCTTTGTTGCGGTAATGTGCAAAGGGTCGGCTTAGCCCCGCTGGGCTTGGCATGGGCGGCGTGGCTCGCTACACTCGCTTGGCTCGCTCGGCTCGTCCATAAGACAACAACCGGCGTCACAGTAGTAGCGACCAATTATGTCATTCCGGTTACGCTCAACATGTTTGAGAGCATTAATTTCACTCGGTTATTTTAGGGCGCCTTTTCCTAACTGTTCGTTCCTAAAAAATAATTAAGAAAAATAATACCCATAGAGCATTTATTATAGCGTAGCATAAACCTGCTGTAACTGTCGTTAAGGATAGATCGATAGATTGATTTGAAATTATGTTTTACGTTTCGTTTAGCTAAAACAACAAAATATTAAGTATACCTACAGATATTTTTGCTAAATTGACGAAGATATCAAAATGTTTTTTAAACTACCCTGAAGTTTTAAAATCCTATGGACAAACCAACCTGATGCGACAGTAGACAAAGAGGCCAGCATGCAATATTTCAGTGCCGACCGGTAGCGTGACTAGACCACATACCGATGTGATTTTTGTAATGAATCGTCAGCTCTACTTGCTTAGTAATTATTATGGTCTTTTTATTATTTTTAGCCACACTTTTCTATCCAATCATCATCTTCATGCCCGAATCCCAATTTATTTTGGGTTGGCGCAGCTTCTTTTTAGGGTTCCTTACGTCTGAATTAAAATACGGAACCCGTATAGGATCACTCGTTTGTCCGTCTGTCTGTGACAGCCAATTTGCTCCGAACCTAATGGACCGATTCAGTTGTAATTTGGTACGTAAAAAAAGTTCTATACTTATATTGTTAAAGCCAACAAGATAGTATAAAACCTCTTTTATGTTTCCATTTTTATTCTTTTTAATTTTAAGTATTTTATATCTTGTTTTGTTTCTTCCTTCTATATATGTCATCTCATGTATGCACAAAGCTAAATAAATATTTTATAATATTTCATTATTTTGTTTGCTTATGTCTAACAAATTTCGGAGTACAGGAAGCCAGAAAATTGTTCTTTATTTTTAGATTACAGGATGACGTTTAAGAAATCTATGGTTTTAAAATAATCACAATATTATCTTGGGATAAATTCATCCCAACTACGGAACCCTTCATTGTGCATGGTCCGACAGGCACTTGGCCCGTTTTTTCATGCTCGTACATCTCAATACGTCGGTATACATTCACCCCTGTTCTAGTCATAGGTATCTCTATTGTATATGGGTAATTTTACACGGTAGAAATTAACTCTGGGTGGTTATAAGTCACGCCACACGGGTTCCCGGTTCGGTAGCTACCTACATACCTAATGCACGAATTATGAACATACTTTCTTACTAAGGTACCTCATTTCACAAACTAAATATATTGTAGGTATTGTATATCGTATTACATTGCAAATATCTAGGTATTTTATTAATAAACCCGACTAAACCCGAAGTGTAGATAAATATTAGTACGAGAGCCCATGACCAAAGTTTTTATTTTATCATATATAGATTCTTTTCTACCTTGTGAATGTGAGAACGTTGTAGGCTTAGTGGATTGTAGACTTTTTTTACCTGAAACTTTTTAAAAGGCATACACCGTCCTCCCATAACTATTAACACTGTAATTCAAAAATATTGTAAAAACCAATTATCTTTTAAAAGAGTAACCATGGAGTTTCTTGCCGGCTCTTCTCCATAGGAAATGACCAATTGGAACCGTGCACCTAGCTTCTGACGTTTCATAAGTGCCAATGTAAGCTTATGTGAAATAAAATATTTTGATTTTTTTGCCTCATCATTTTACTACCAAAACTGTATCAAATCGATAGATTTGGTTATTCTGAATCCATACCTCAACTCAGAAAAAAAATGATTTCATTTCATTAAAAAAATGATGTTTATTGAAAAAAATCATCGTTTTTAAACATTATCGGCCTCATCACACTTGTCGTGAGGGATAGGAGCGTACTTAACAAGCACCGCGCGTTTGTTGGGAGACTCCGAAACGTTCTTTTCGTTTACAAGGTCTCAAAACAGGTTCAGTATGAATATGAATGGCAGATTAACAGCACAAAAAACCTACACCTTGATTATAATTTACAGTTTAGGTTTGTGATTTCATTGCAGCAGCAAGGCAGCAGCATTTTATTTCGTTTAGGAATGACAAACAGTTTCACATTATTCTGTTCTTTGCACAAAATAATTTCTAAGATTCTAAATAATTAGATATAACAATAGTGGCGCCGTTCTCTACCTCCTGCTCCACTTGATGCCCGCGCTATGCGGCCTTCCTTTCAACATCAGTATTTTACTTCAATCAAATGACATCTTTTGCGCTCCTTTTCGTTACCACAGAAGAGAACATTGCAACACAGCGCTGTCAATGAAATATTTTAAATGCTTCGTGTGCCGCTTGTGGAAGATTCTTTAAGATTCCTGACGATTTTGGGAAAATTAAATATAATGAATGGCATTTCTAAATTGTTAACACTTCATGGTCTGTAAACCAATATAAAATTACTTATATGTTAAGTAAGTAGGTACTTTTTTAAAGATATTAAACTTCAGTATTTTGGGAAAACAAATTTCAGTATCCTTGCGCTTTTTAAAATTACCTGTAGCTTCACAGCCCCCTGACCATCGCTACTAACCGTAAAGTTACATTAATATTCGGAGATAGGTGCTGCTCTACCATTAAATACAATGTTATAGTCAGTTTTTTCATGGATATAATATTATACACATTATTATTCTTTTAATTCATTTATGTTACGTTTTCTATCTTTATAAAAATATTATTATACACATTATTATTCTTTTAATTCATTTATGTTACATTTTTAAATACCTATCTTTATAAAAATAATATTTAAAAATATAAAAAAATAGTAGCCCACCGTTTTTGGGAAAAGGGATCAAACTACCGGATATTATGTTATTATATTATACTAGCTTCCGCCCGCGGCTTCGCCCGCGTGGTATGTCAATAAAAAGTAGCCTATGTCTTTTCTCAGGCTCTAGACTATCTGTGTACCAAATTTTATTTAAATCGGTTCAGGAGTTTTGGCATGAAAGCGCGACAGACAGACAGAGTTACTTTCGCATTTATAATATTAGTCAGGAAGTAAGTAGTAGTATGATAGTAATAGTAGGGGAGGCCATGATGCTAAATGGGGATTTACTCGAGTGTCGTGGGGACCTATTGGATTGTGAAGATTAGATGCTAAAAAGAAAAAAGTTTATGTGATGTATACCCTTTCACTGGTGGGGGGAGCGTGTACAGATTCTCAAAAATGTAAAAAAAACAGTCACACAGACATACTCAAGAGCGTCAGATATAAAAAGAGTATACGCCCCACGTCTTTCTGATAGAGGAAAAATATTAATCTGCCGGTTTGCATGGTGGGGGTCGCCGTACAAAGGGGTAGAAAATAGGGGAAAAAAAAAATTAACGAGCGCGTCAGACATTGATAAGGGATGTTAAGTGAAACCTCCAGCAGCTCCTATTCAGAAGACTGACGATTTGGACGCGACCAAAAGTCATGAGCGATTATTAAAAATGTAAAAAAAAATCGTGACCCTGAAATACTCGAGCGAGTCAGATTATTATACAGAAGCTTCATCTTGATGTCCTTGTCGTACTGACCCATAATCTGACAATTATGTGGAGGAATTTCCTTAATCTGACGGTTTGTTTTTTATTTCATATTTTTATTTAATGTAATAAATACAATACAAAATATATATGTCTACAGGTAAATTATAATAACCTGTTTTTAGATAAAAACAGTATAGTGAGAAGTTTTTTTTTTAATGAATATTTTTAATCTTCATCGTCAGTAGAATCATCTTCATATTTCGAAGCTCATATATTTTTTTAATTGAATTTAATAAATACAATACAAAATATATATGTCTACAGGTAAAATTATATCCAGTATTTAGAAAAAAATAGTAAAATGAGAAATTAACACATTGTGATACGAATGTGCTCTATTGGATATTACGAGTAGAGGCGGTATTGTTCGCGCAAGCCGCAGGCTAGCGCGATAAGGTAGCCGAGAGTGTAATAATCAATGCACACGCGTTTCATATGACGTTTTTCAACACACTTTCGAGGAAAAAAACAGACTTGTTGTAAGAACTTATGCTACAATAATGTAACTATAGAGATGATAGATTTATAAAGTTTAACTGACCTTTGTTGCCAGGTACTGACTATCCGGGGTTTCTTTTAAAAACTTCTATGTCGGTTGGTGACAATACTTTAAATTTTGTATTTTTGATAATAGTTAACTACACAACGAAAACGATATTAAATATTTATGGAAAATGGCGCGCTGGTTTTGTTTTTCCATAGGTGTAAATAAAGGCACTGGCAAAACCGTTAGACAGCCTATACAAAAAATATGATTGCCTGCGCGCGTGCCACCCGTGGTCTTATCGAAAAAAAGTGCAAGTCTCTGCTCGGGTGTAAATAGATAATGCTCATTTATTAATAGGATAGTTCATACTAATACAATAAAACGTTTGGATACACATTATAACCGTAAAATTGCAAATCTGTTAAGGTTTTAAATGTAATAATTTAACTTTAAAGTTTTTATATTGTTTGTTTTACAAAATATACATGTGGTTTAATGTTTACCATGTTGTATTTTTTTACCTTTAGGTAATAATTTGGGTTTCAATTTGAAACTGCCGTTTTAATGATTTTAGCTACCTCGGCTTGTGCATATCGGCAGATTATAATATTTCCGTGATTCGTGACTAATTTCCTTCAAAATAAAAATAAAAATAACCGCGCTCGAGAATGAACAGATGACGTTTTTTTTTTGCAACTTTGTGACTCTCCCATTTCCTTATGGCACGCTTAAATTGTCAGATTATTGAAATGCACACTTTTCTGCATGTAACTAACTTACCCTACCTTAATCTGACGCGCTCGAGTTTTTCTAACGATCGATTTTTTTTTACTAATCTGATTGGCTACCCTACACGTTTGCCCCTATGTGCAGGGCTCAGGTATGGTGGGAGTACTTCACAAGGTACAAGGTTGCCCCCCATATGTTATGTTATTCTGCCGCGCTCGAGTAACTCCCGAAATCCCCGCTTGGGCTCCCCTACCATAAGGATTATTATATTTTATTATATACACATATTATTTATTATTAAGTAGTGGATGTACACTATACCTATTATACTTACACCTGTGCCTAACCCTTCGGGGATTACAGACGTGATTTTGTGTTTTATATTGTACTTAATAATATTATTTTGCCACTCCACTCCGACAGGATTTGTAAAGTTAATCGAAAGAATCTCGTCTATGGACTTAACACCCGTGAAAACTAATTTGGTGTAGGTAAGATGCCGTTACTTACCTACCCAGTCATTCATTATTGTAACGTATTCCTCAAAACAACAATAGAACGACCTCGGCATGTAAAATGAAAGGACTCTCTTATTTTATTTTATAAGCGGTAAAACAAGAAAAAGAACGAAACCTTAAAATGTAATAATGGGCGATTTCATGTTTATTGAAATGAGCAATATTTGTGCGTTCGCATCGATCACGTTGATTAGTGACACGCGAGGCGTCGAGCACGCGACGCCGCGCCGTCACCGCGCCGGCTCCACGCCGACACCGCGCCGACACCGCGCCGACACCGCGCCGACACCGCGCCGCTGCCGACACCTCGCGCCACACTTTACATCGCTAGTTACCCGCGTGCTGCTGCCCTGCCCGCTCTCTAACGTCCATGGTATATTTGAAACAGTAGATAGTCTTAATAAAACGGGGAGGGTCAGGCCGCAGCTGCTCAGCAATCTGTCCGCCGCCACCAATGGCCTATTCTCATCAATCATCACATTTGGTATACTGCGGAAACAGATATTGTACATTTATTTTTCCTATTTTACCAACCTCGCTCAGCTCAGGTAAGTTATTATGTCAAGTCCCGTCTGGCGTACCGCTACGCCGCGTTTTTACCTAGTTGTTTTTTTAAAGCTTACAGTTTGATTACTACCCGACTGCGGCGAAGCCAAAAAAGGAGGGTTACGTGTTTGACCTGTATGTATATATCTATGTCCGTATCTATGTTCCCTCGTAACTACTAAACGGCTGAACCGATTTTGATGAATGATAAATGTCGTTAGATTGGTCTCTATTGGGTATATTAAATAAACATTATACAAATGGCGGAATTTTGGCAAAAAAAATACGTTCTCAAAAAAAAAACTCCCTACCCTATCAAGGGGCATCAAAATTAAGGGTTTTAAAAGGTGATTACAAAATTTTATTGGGATTGTACATATACAAACGCAATGTTGCAATATCTTCTGTATTCCTATCATAGCGTACTCGATACCAGGGCTTGAAATATTGGTATTTTTGGGAACCGGTACCATTGGCCTTGGTGTGATACCGGTACCAGAGTAGTACCAGTACTATTGGTACCGGACCAAACGCAGTACCTGTACGATTGGTATTTCTAATCAGGATCAGTACTATATACCGGTACCAAACAAATATTTCCGTAAGTTAGAGTGAGAAAACAGATACAGTAAGTAAACAGGATAGTTAATAGGCATTAGAAATATTATAACTTCATGATTGGCAACCGTACGAGGTTCGTCCTACGAATATGAGATTTGTGGTATGCGCCGGGTACCTGAATTTGGTACCGGTACGTGTTAGGTGGAGTACCGATACCAGTTTGGAACCGGTACCTAGATACCGAAATGGCAAGAACCGCTAAGTACCGATGCAGAACCTGTAATTTTGGTACCGGTTGCAAGCACTCCTCGATACGATTTTTTAATTGCATAAATTATCATTATATAAGTACCCACATGAAATATGGCATAGCTTCTCACTCACTCCACCCAGCAAAAATTCTTAGATTCGATTCGAAGGTTAGGCAAAGTTCTCTGCTGTGAGAACCAAAATAAAAAATCGTGCCTGATATATGGAAATAGGCTGACTTGTATGTCATGGAAATAAAAATCGTCTCAGGTGTGATATAATCATGATGATGTCGTCTGTCCTTTTCGAGATTATGTGCGCCAAAATATCTGTGACACTATATTTCACATTCTTGATAGAAAGGAGGAAGCATAATGGCTCACGTCTACATATACAGGCTGTAAGGGTAAACACTCTTGTCATTCAAACTATGGGTAGTTGACTTAAATATAAAAATAAATGACCAAACACAACAACAAAAAAAAACCTTATTTTCATTAAAAGATTTTAAAAAGTTTCTATCCGACACCGTGCTCTCTAGCGGAACAGCTGACTGACTGAGGGAGAGGTCGCGCTCGCGGCCGCTCAGGTCACATCCCGCACCCCCCGCCCGTGTTGGGACCAAGTTCGTTGCCCTAGCGCATAGGGCAACGAACTTGCGTCTCTTGTGGTAAAATGTAGGTTTAAAAAAAAGAAAAAAAAAGTTGTAATTTTCCATTGATTTTACGTTCTATAAATGAAACTAAACCACTGGTTGCAAGGATAACGGAGTTCACCCTAACACCCTGTATTTAAACCGAAATCGCACGATCCTCGATTTTGCGGACGGTCACCGACGAGCCCGGACGACGGACCGTGGGAAGGTGTACGTGCGGGATATCGCAGACATCGGAAGTTCCTCGGTGCGAGGTGCGTGGCGGGCTGTGGTCGTCTGCCGTGCGTGTCCGTCCGCAATATTGCCGATCGTCGGATTCCAGTATTAGAGACCAAAAGTTGGGTTCCTTCAAGATCGAGTCTAAGACCCGCCTATGATGGAACGCTCGTTCTCTTTTCGGCTGAAATTCAGGCAACATACCTGTCCCAGGTGTGAATTGAGCCAATTTAGCGTAGTTCCGGACTTTAAATTAAACACGGATAAAAACGGAGTACTTCGTCCAATCCCTGCTTTCCAGCGCATTGCAAACATTCGCATATTGTAAAATAACATAAGAAATTATAATTTAAATTACGATGAAGCAACTTGAGACTGGTCAAGTATCGCAAGGGACTCAAAGGTTTAGTTCCA